>JAYKQN010000023.1:7757500-8142500 GCA_036785175.1 Eupleurogrammus muticus | reverse complement strand
TGTGTGACGGCTCCGGGGCCGTAATAAAGACACTGAAGCTGCAGACGGACGTCACGCGCGTGTTCCCCGCCCACTTTCTGACGAACGGATAAATTATTATTTCCTGTCGCCATAAGTCAACACTCATTATTTGTTATTTAGATTTTTTTTTAAAAAAAGGTACAAATTCACTTTTAAATGACACGAAACTAACATGAACACAAAATGTATTTTATATGAAAAAAATAAAAAAATGTATATATATATATTTAGTGTTAGTGTTATATACATAGTGTTTAGAGAGACGCTTTTTATATATATATATATATATATATATATATATATATATATATATATATATATATAAAGCGTCTCTCTAATATATATATATATATATATATATATATATATATATATATATATATATATATATGTATATATATATATATATATATATATATATATATATGTATATATGTATATATGTATATATATATATATATATATATATATATATATATATATATATATATATATATATGTATATATATATATATATATATATATATATATATATATATATATATATATATATATATATATATATATATATATATATATATATATATATACATTAACCCCTAAACCTTCTTCTTATGATGAAAACACAATTAGAACCTCTCTTTTCATGATAAGGGACACTTAGGTTAAAAACTCATTTAATACTATTGTATTTTCAACATGGATGACACTGATTGAGCCAAATAATTCATGTCAGGGGTCGTCCTCTCTCTCCATGTCGAGTACATAATAACAGCCCATAATAGCCTCCATAATCTTTAAAAAAAAGGATATCATTGAAATAAATTACACTTGTGCTGAATGTAGACAATCAATCGTTATTGGGCTGAGGAGGCTTCAGATACTAAATTAGCAGCCATTGATCTGTTGGTCTGTAACGTTTAAAAGCAGCTGGATCCATGCAGGAGCTTTTTCTTTGGTCGGAGTTCCAATGAAACAGTGAATTAAAACAGTAGAAGAGATCTGCTCCTGTGTTTTACAAATGTATTAATGTATTAATTAGCCATATTTTCCTCAACCAATCTTCCAACATGAATCACTTCGATTCTGTGAATGTGCAGAGTGATGTCTTTTATTATTTTTACAGCACACTTGAGGAAGTGTAATTAAACATACCATCATGTCATTTTGGTGAAATGTGTTGATGGATGTTAGATAACAAGCAAATATCTGCTAATATCCTGTCTCAAAAGGTATACAAATATATAATGGACTGTCCACAGGAAGTGTCATTTGTTACCATTAGACTATGTCTATTCTTTACTGTCCGGTTGCACCAAAAAGTCTCTAAGGACTCTGCAGCTGATCCAGAATGCAGCTGCACGTTTATTAACTGGCACTAGAAGAAGGGAGCATATCTCACCTGTATTAGCCGCTCTACACTGGTTTCCTGTGAAATCTCGTATAGAATTCTAAATCCTGCTCCTCACCTATAAAGCTCAACGATCAGGCTCCATCCTACCTTAGGGATCTCTTAGTCCTGTATCACCATCCAGAACATTACGCTCCCAATGTGCAGCTTATTGGAGGTTCCCAGAACTTCTAGAATTAAAACAGGAGGCAGAGCCTTCAACTATCAGGCTCCTCTCCTGTGGAATCGTCTTCCCATTTCAGACACCATTCCGTTCCTGTTGAAGATGTAATGTGTTTCCACCTGCAAACATTACAGGAAAAATTTGGGGCAAATTTGGGGCTAATTTGTGATTCTGGGCTATATGAATAAAGTTGAATTGAATTGAATTAACAATAGGCGGAAATAATCATTTGTTTTATTTTAAAAACTGATGCATTGTCCTGTACTGTCATCTTTTGTCCCAATAGCACCATCTTCTGTTCACCTAAGTTACTGAATTTGTTCTGAATCCCTCAAGAAACACAATCAACTGACACAAATTTATAAAACAAAACCACATAAACGAATAACAACAAGACGCTAACCTGGAGAACGTGTTCATTTTCATTATTTATTCATTGATTAATCAATTATTCAATCATTTTACGCCTGTTGGCAGTCACAATACATTCAATTTCTCATTTTTATAACAGTGTAGACAAAGCACACAAAATATCACATCTCATACAAAATCTAGACTTATCCTTTATAAAACATTTAGACATCATCTGCAGGATTTTTCTTTATTTTATTTTAAATACAGTGCTCTATTGTTTATTTTTTAACGCATTAAAACTCACCGAAGAAGATGAAAACATCTGTTAAAATACATATATATTATTTCTTTTTCATTACAGTATTTAAAATAGCTTCATTTACCACAACTAAACACAGAGTAATACTTCTGCCACTGAGGGAAGTGGAAGGGGGGGTTGGAAGTGGAACAACAGCGATACATCCCTCAGAAGTCCCTGCAGATTTGCCATGAATTTCTCTCCTTGTCGCCTTCACGTTCTGCTTGTTTTACCCTGACGGGTGGTAACCAAGCAGGTTCTAGAGCACTTTAAGGGTTTGAGAGTCAAACCAGCGCATGTTGGACCACTGCTTAGTTGTGTTACTCATTTAAAATCAGAACAACACAAAAAAACATTGTACATGGCTAAACTCAGCGCAAAATCAGGCCAATCAAGTATATGCAAGTGCACATCCCTGGTAGATTACTTTGTAATGTAAGTGGTGTGTTTCTTCTCTTTTCCTTGGAATAGATGTGACAAAATAAGTTGTTTTGGCACGTGAGACGCCTTGAAACTCGTAGATCTTTGATTCCAACCAGTCTTCCTAGGTCATGGTAAAGGTCTCTAAAAGTCTCTGGGATTTCAACCTCTCTTCCTAGGTCAAATTAAAGGTCTCCAAAGATCTTGGTGATATCAACCAGTCTTCCTAGATCATGGTAAAGATCTCTCAAGGTCTCGGAGATTTCAACCTCTCTTCCTAGGTCACATTAAAGGTCTCCAATCTTCGTGATATCAACCAGTCTTCTTAGATCAAAATGAAGGTCTCTAAAAGTCTCTGTGATGTCAACCAGTCTTCCTAGATCATAATGAAGGGCTCTAAGAGTCTCTGTGATTCCAACCAGTCTTCCTAAATCATGGTAAAGGTCTCTCAAGGTCTCTGGGATTTCAACCTCTCTTCCTACGTCTTGTTAAAGGTCTCACTGGTCCTTAACCTCATAAGACAAACCCCCTTTTTCAGTCCTATGAAAATGGTATGCCCAATTTTGTAAGTAGCGCGATTCCCACATCACATATGTCACATGTCATTCTGAAGCTCTGGCTATTGGCTGTCAGGTTTGGATGGTCTCGTCATGAGAAATTCCTATTGGGTCCTACTGCTGTCCATCAAACCAAAATTTTAATAGATAGTCCTCATTCGTTTTCAAGCTGGTACCTCCTGACCCCATACTTCAATTGGCTTGTGCTTGGTGCCAATTGGTGCAAAACAACTTTAAGAGCAATTTGCATTATTAGCACATAGAAACCAATGACTGAAGCATAGTATTGCCATACATCAACTCATCACCACCCCCGTGTATTTTAGTGTGTCTTAATAGGTTAAAGGGACCCTATTTGGGATAAAATGGTTTTAGGGCTTGTACGGAAATATTCAGGTCTCTGTTGTTTGTGTTAGTGCACAAACTGTGGTCTGGCCTCCTCTAGAGTGTTGCTGAGATCTGGCGCAACACAAGCTGTTTAGAAATGGCTCCTGATGTGATGTCACAGCAGGAGAGGAAGCTAATAGAAACCACCTCTGGATCCATGTCCCCTGTGCTTGTACTTTACTTCTATATGCATTGCTGCTACAGGTCTATCAAGGTGTTTCTGGACCATAAAATCATGCTATTTATTTCACATCACCCAGAACAGTCTCAAGGTGTCCTCCCTACTCTCTTACATGAATCTCATGACTCCAGCTCTGTGGATCTAATCATCTGGAATTGCTAAGTCAAGGGCAGCTGGACTTTCGTGGCAAGAAGGCCAAGATAAGCTTGTAAGGAGCTGGTTAATACAACGTGGTGAGCAACAGAATCTAAAGGCAAAAGTACCTATAATGTAGGTGTTATGAACAGCCGTATAAAGAAAAGCCTGCTGTCATAGAGACAGGCAAGATGTGATAATTGTTCAAATGGGTACAACAGCCCAACATGTTCCTCTTATTATCAAAAGAATTGATGGTGCACAAAAAGTCTTAGAAATACACTGCAAAAACTGAAATCTCATTAGGCAAAATTATCTGGTTTTTGGTACAGTTAGTCCAAATTTGAGTATAATTATCTTATTCCATCTGCAGATTATTTATTTTAGTTTTAAGCTTTTTTTCTGATTTGGGGCAGTTTTGTCTGAAAACTTAATAAGACAAGACAGCTCTGTCAGTTCTGACATCTCTGTAACACCCTCTAATCCCAGATATGCTGGGAGAGACATCTGTCCACTAATCCAACCAGCATTCCATTTGAAGCATACCAGCACCATTTACCTCTGTAAAGTATTTCGCACACTGTGAGTTTGAAGGATCACGTGTGGCTGCTCAGGCCACATGGCTGTCATGTGAGAGTCGCCGCCTGGGGAGGGACGTCAGGACGGCAGTGTAAGAAGCTAATTATCGGTGTCATAGGTCCCTCTCTGCTGTTCCATTTTGGTGCAGATGGCCTTGCTCCTTCCCCTTTCAGACCATCTGCCCTTCTGAATGTCGCAGCTGTGTTCAAAGCACGGACACAAAACTTAACTTTTTGTGTGAGAACAACAAGAAGGCTCTTAGTCTCTTGTTTGGTGCTCTGGATGCTGGATTTTGGAACATGAGGTAATACTTTTAGAAGTATATTGTATTATTCCTATGCTTTTTAATATATTCCTTGGCAGATCAAGTTGCAGAGAATTTATTGAACTTTTTAAAGATTCTCATCCCCAGGTTTGTACAAGTGAAAGCACAAAACACTGATATGTTATAGTATTTATGACCAGACACAGGTCAGAAAGTGACGAATGTTCATAATCATTTAAGGAAGGTTGGGTGGTTGAGCAGATTAGATTAAATTAAAAAGCAGGAAACTGCTGTTTGCTTCACATTTGTAACCATGAGCGTCAAAAAACATAACCACGATTACCACTATTATCATTACGCTTTAAAGGAAGCACTAACTTTATCATTTTGACCCAAACCATGATCTTTCTCAAACTACAGCCTTGCCTTTTTTGTGGCTAAATCAAAACACAGCACTGTCAAAATTCTCCCTATGTGTTAATTTAATTATGAGGACGTGTTGATATTTCGCATAACTACAAGGTCCGTGGTTGGACTGAACAAGGACCTTTTGCCAGCGAATTCACCCAGTCAACAGTCAACCCTGATTACATCCGACAATTCCTGAATGTGCTCCCACCCCGCTATAAATGGCTTAACCCTCAGCGTTTATGTTTTCTTTGCTGCTGGACATCAGCAGCAGTGGACGGGGGGACGAGGGAAGGACGAGGGATGGAGAGGGACTCAGGGCAGATTGAGGAGGATTCACATCACATGCGCGTCTCCTGGGGTGAAACTGCTAGCGTTCCATCCCAAAAAAAACTGCTGCCAGTGAACTATAAAAGGACACCAGATAAGGAAGATTTGAATATTTCATTCTGTAACCTTTGAACGGCAGATATGTGTCCTGGCTAAAGTTATACTGTAGGCTATGTAGTTTTACAGCTATGCAAAGCACAAAGACTCCTACTGAGAATAACTTGCTACCATAAAGACATAGTTTCTCAGTTTACTAGTCTAGGGTTGAGCGTTTTTTTTGTAGGATCATGGTCATATTCCGTTTGGCGTAAGGTAAGACACAGAGAAGGGAGCAGACTGCAGAGGACACTTCTGGTTTGTGCAAATAGGAGACTATAACAAATACATACACACTCATAGTGAGTTATTTACAGACACAAAGCGAATGCCTGCTAACACGTTGGCTACACTAGATCAAATATAGATTCTTCACAAGCCAAAATATCATGCACAGTTCACTAAGGCAACTTCAAAAAACCGGAGTGGAGAGTCAGCTGTTAACACTGCATGGAACACAAAGCCGAGTCGAACCATGGGGGGGCGCTGCAGCAAGGCAAGTGTGTCGACATGAATCCATTCATCGATGAGGTTTGTGTTCACTACGGTTGGACGTCAGTTCGGCGTTGGTTTCATGTGTGAGTAGAGGTGTCGTGAATGGACGGCGTGTTGCTACGGATTTAAAATCCGCTCGTGGATCCACGCGTATAACTTCAGGACTACAGGTGGCATGTATGCACATCTGCAGATTAAACCTTTGAGCATTAGCATGTTCTTTCTTGGAAAATTAGAGGCTGGTTAGCAACCTGGAGAAACTTTACACATATTCCTTGTATTTTTAGACCCAATATGTATAAATTTAATTCTATACGAAAAACAATTTCAGCATTTCTCCACCAGATCTTTAGTGCTGGCAGTAAGGAGAATGCTTTAACAACAGCATTTAAACCCTTATCCTGGGAAATACAGTTACTTGAATAAATGCAATATGAATAAAAAATAAAATAAGATATTCTCTTTGGATTTGGGGCCATTTTTCTGTTTTTTTTCAGATGGATGGGGTGTGACCCCATTACCTTGGTATTTCTTAAATCCTGACTATGGCCCTAATAGCACCTGTGAAATTCATTCAGAAGTGCCACTGGCCCCCTGCAGAGAAACTGAAGATTGTATTGATATTGTTGCTGCGATGTCTTGGTGTTTGGGTGAAAAACTAACTGGCCTCATTAGACTTTAGGCGACTTTAAACTGAACTGTACACCTGCAACACCCAGATGCTTCCAGATGTCGTAGCTACCATAGATGGCCAGAGTCCTGGGTTCGCTCTGGATGGAGAACGTACGTGCTAATACGCTACGCCAGGCAAGCTTAATGTGCACGGTATGACGGAGCACAGCATTTTATTGACTTGCCTAACTTTGTGAGTTTGTGTTGGCAGGATATTTATAAATCTCTGATGTGTGCAACTATGTAATGGACAGCATGTTCAGTGTCACTGATTGTGCAAATGTGAGCAAATATGTATGTGTGTGTGTGTGTGTGTGTGTGTGCATGCATGCGTGCAGAGAGAGCGGAGTGTATCTCAGCTCAGTCATTTCACGTGCAAGTGCAAGTTTATTTCCAGAAACCCTGTGTGTCGCCATGGTCAGCTGCCATGGAAATGAGTGAGGGCACGTGAGTTTGTATTTTCATGCAGGTATGAGTGTGTGTGAGTGTGTGTGTTTGTGTGTGTGTTATCTAGTGAATGTGCTGAGCTGTGTTGGCCTTTGTGCTGCCTGGTCTGTAAAGGCAGCTCCTCTTCTCTGCGTCTCTCTGTTTCTTCCTCCGTGACCTCTAGAAGATGCTTTGCCTGCGGTTCTTTCCTCGACCTGGAGAAGAGACCAAATCAAGATTAGTGCGTCTTCTAAAACACGTGGACAGATGTGTGCAGGCTGCAGTGCTTTAGATAGAGATGCTCAACGTAATCTGTTTTCAGAAAAGCACTGAAACCTTTGCCCCCATGAGACCTTCATAAGTGCAAGCATCTTAAACATTTAAACTAGTGACAGCAATCCGAGTCCTTGTGTTTAACTTCTTATTTATTTTCAGTTCCACCGAGACTCTTCTCCGTGCGGTATATTTTATATGTGTGAGGGTAAACAAACTCAGCATGCCTGCTTCTTGCAGAGCTCTGCTAATTAGCACTGACTGCAGACACCTTTGGTGCAGTCAGGAACTAAACACAGTTATGTTTAATTAGGACAGTTACAGCCAGGGTGTGTTGAAGTGGGCACAGAAGACACAGTCATTAAATCTATTACTTTTCTCATCCTTACATATAAAACTCTACCAGCCACTTTATTAAGTCGACTTGTCCTTCTGCTTCAAATTCTTAATTCAACTTTCAATCAGCCAATCACATGGGAGCAACTCAATGCATTTAGACATGGTCAGGACGATCTGATGCAGGTCAGATTGAGCATCAGAATGAGATCATCATCAGAAAATATCCAGTGAGCTTCAGTTCTGTGTGTGAAAAGACTTCATTGACGCCATAGGTCAGAGGAGAATGACCAGACTGGAGGGAGTTGATAGAAGTTTCTATGTTCCTAAGGCAGGTGGTACGAGTTGAAGGAAAGACTCAATCAGTGGATCACAGAGCAAAGAAAGAGTGGGAGAAGCATTCAGACGATCACCATTCGACTAAAAGCAGTAAAGCAGCAGAAGAAATGAAAATTGAACATTTCCGTCTTGGTGCTTTTGTTTCATGAAACGGGATTATAACACATCATTTAGAGAAAAGTGACTCTGATGGTGAAGAAAGTGAAGCTGGCATGTTTGGTGGAGATTTAGCTGCTGTTGGAATCAGAAACAGAGGATGAGGACTTTGATGGTTTGATTGATGACATTACCCCGCTCTATTTTTAAATACACACACTTGTGTGCTTGTTTTATCCGTGTGTTTTACCATGCGCTCAATGATGTCAAAAAATGTTAGTACTTATGTACCTAAGTATCTATGTGTGTGTATACAGTGATCCCTCGCCACTTCGCGGTTCACTTATCGCGGATTTGCTATTTCGCGGATTTTCATAATGCATTTTTTTTTTTTTGGTGCATTGTGTTCTGCATTCTGATTCGCTAAAAACTCACTCCCGCTTCTTGTATCAAAACATGCTACGAATTGTGCTATCATTTTGTCGTCTCGTTTGCAAAGAAGAAAAAAGAGCGACAACAGCTGCCTATCACTATGTTGTTCTCCCGAACAAACACACCTGCACCGCGGGCTTCAGAAGAAGAGAACACTGCAGAGCGCAGTCAGGATGCAGCGGCCCAGTCTGAAGAGCAGTGAAACGGCCTACACGCGAGTCACTGTATTTGTATACATGTAATAGTTGCTAATTGTAAAAAAAAAATAAAGTTTTCTATTTCGCGGATTTCACTTATCGCGGGTCATTTTCGGAACGTAACCCCCGCGATAAACGAGGGATTACTGTATATCTATGTCTGTGTATATCTGTGTGTGTATATATATCTATGTGTGTGTATATATCTATGTGTGTATATATCTATGTGTGTATATATCTATGTGTGTGTATATCTGTGTGTGTATATATATCTATGTGTGTGTGTATATATCTATGTGTGTGTATATATCAATGTGTGTATATATCTATGTGTGTGTATATATCTATGTGTGTGTATATATCTATGTGTGTATATATCTATGTGTGTGTATATCTGTGTGTGTATATATATCTATGTGTGTGTGTATATATCTATGTGTGTGTATATATCAATGTGTGTATATATCTATGTGTGTGTATATATCTATGTGTGTATATATCTATGTGTGTATATATCTATGTGTGTGTATATCTGTGTGTGTATATATATCTATGTGTGTGTGTATATATCTATGTGTGTGTATATATCAATGTGTGTATATATCTGTGTGTGTATATATATCTATGTGTGTGTATATATCTATGTGTGTATATATCTATGTGTGTGTATATCTGTGTGTGTATATATATCTATGTGTGTGTGTATATATCTATGTGTGTGTATATATCAATGTGTGTATATATCTATGTGTGTGTATATATCTATGTGTGTGTATATATATCTATGTGTGTGTATATATCTATGTGTGGATATATCTATGTGTGTGTATATATCTATGTGTGTGTATATATATCTATGTGTGTGTATATATCTATGTGTGGATATATCTATGTGTGGACATATCTATGTGTGTATATATCTACGTGTGTGTATATATCAATGTGTGTATATATCTATGTGTGTGTATATATCAATGTGTGTATATATCTATGTGTGTGTATATATCTATGTGTGTATATATCTATGTGTGCAGCCATGGCTCTATTGTTTACAGTAGGGATCAGCTGTTGGCGCTCCGTAGCTCCGTAGTGTTGCCCGAGGAAAGACCCGACGTCCCCCGTGAGATAAGGAGAAGGAGACGGGGACGCCGTGCGGGGACGGAGCGCCGTGCCAGGAGGAGGAGATACCGACCCGTCCTCCCGTCCATTATTATGGGGAATGTACGATCTCTCCCCAATAAGATGGATGAGCTAGCAGCGCTAACCCGGCACCAGAGGGAATACCGGGAGAGCAGCATCATGGTGTTTACGGAGACATGGCTGAACACGCTGACTCCGGACACGGCGGCTACACTGGACGGCTTTAATCTGGTGCGCGCGGACAGAGGAAAGGACAGCGGTAAGAAGAAGGGAGGAGGACTGGCTGTGTATGTTAACGACAAATGGTGTACCCCCGGGCACATCACTGTCAAGGAGCGGCTCTGTAGTAAGGACATTGAACTGTTAGCTGTTAGCATGAGGCCGTATTATCTGCCGAGGGAATTTTCGCAAGTTATAGCGATAGCTGCGTATGTTCCCCCCTCTGCTAACGCAGACGAAGCTCGTGATGTCCTACACACTGTCACCAGCAGGCTGCAAACACAGCACCCCCAGGCCCTCCTCCTCATCTCTGGAGACTTCAACCATGCTTCTCCATCATCCGCTCTGCCCACTTTCTCCCAGTACGTCACGTGTTGCACCAGAGACAATAAAACACTGGACTTATGTTATGCCAACACCAAGGAGGCATACACCTCATCACCCCTCCCCCCCCTGGGAAGATCTGACCACAACCTGGTGCATCTCCTGCCTGTGTACAACCCACTGGTACACAGGCAACCAGCTGTCTCCCGCACAGTGAAGAGATGGTCTGAGGATACTGAAAAGGCTCTGAAGGACTGTTTCGACACGACTGTGTGGGAGGAACTGTGTGATCCCCATGGGGAGGATATTGACAGCCTCACAGACTGCATAACGGACTATATCAATTTCTGTGTGGAAAACACTGTACCCACCAAGACCGTACGGTGTTTTTCCAACAACAAGCCATGGATTAATGCCGACATAAAGGCTCTCCTAAAGGAGAAGAGGAGGGCCTTTAGGTCGGGTAACAAGGACGAGCTGAAGACTGCGCAGAGAGCTAAGGCGGAAGATTAGAGAGGGGAAGAACATCTACAGGAGGAAGATGGAGGATCAGCTGCAGAGGAGTAATGTCAGTGGAGTCTGGAGAGGCCTGAAAACCATCTCAGGCTACAAAGAACCAAACTCCCAGACGGCAGGGGACCAACAGTGGGCGAATGACCTAAACCTATTTTTCAATAGGTTTGACCAGTCATCTGCCCCTCCCCCGGCCCAGCCTGCCCTGCTGCAGCCCCCCCTGACTTTACCTCCTGGACAATGCCCTCCCCTCCCCCCCGCTTCCACCTCCGCCTCTCAGCCCTGGCTGAGTTCACACTTACCAACGACACTCCACACCATCAACCCAACCCCCTCTCCAACACACTCGGGCACACAGCCCCCCCTCTCCAGCCTGTCCCTCACAGCACTACAGGTGAGGAACAAGCTCAGGAGGATGAAGACGAGGAAGGCTGCAGGTCCAGATGGCATCAGTTCCAGGCTCCTGAAATCCTGTGCAGACGAGCTGAGCAGGATTGTAGGGCATATCTACAACTTGAGCCTGAAGCTGGGGAAGGTGCCACAACTGTGGAAAACATCCTGCGTGGTACCCATCCCCAAAATGCCACACCCCAAGGACCTCAGTGACTACAGGCCGGTGGCACTAACGTCCCACCTGATGAAGACACTGGAGCGCCTGGTCCTCGACCATCTCCGCCCCCTGGTGAGCCCACTGATGGATCCCCTCCAGTTTGCTTACCAGCCTGACATCGGGGTGGACGATGCCATCATCTTTCTCCTCCACCGTGCTCTCTCCCACCTGGAGAAGCCTGGAGGCACTGTGAGAATCATGTTCCTTGACTTCTCCAGTGCCTTCAACACGATTCAACCAGCACTCCTGGGGAACAAGCTGGAGAACACTGGGGTGGACCGTCACCTCACGTCCTGGGTTCTGGACTACCTCACCAACCGTCCACAGTATGTGAGGACACGGGACTGTGTATCCAACACAGTCGTCTGCAGTACGGGGGCCCCACAGGGAACGGTCCTGGCTCCGTTCCTCTTCACCCTCTACACTGCAGACTTCACCTACAAGTCACCAACCTGCCACCTGCAGAAGTTCTCCGATGACTCTGCCATCGTTGGCCTCATTGAGGATGATGACGACAGGGAATACAGAGAACTTATGCAGGATTTTGTCAACTGGTGCCAGCGGAACCATCTCCAGATCAACACGGGGAAAACCAAGGAACTGGTGGTGGACTTCCGTAGGCGGGTATGCAATCCCCCGGCACCAGTGAACATCCAGGGAATGGACATTGAGATGGTGACATCTTACAAGTACCTGGGTGTTCATCTGAACAAAAAATTGGACTGGACTGATAATACAACTGCGCTATACAAGAGGGGCCAGAGCAGGCTCTACCTGCTCAGGCGGTTGAGGTCTTTTGGAGTGCAGGGGACACTCCTTAAGACATTCTATGACTCAGTTGTGGCATCAGTCATACATTATGGGGTGGTCTGCTGGGGAGGCAGCATAACAGCTGCAGACAGGAAGAGACTGAACAAGATTATCAGGAAGGCCAGCTCTGTCCTGGGGTGCTCCCTTGACCCAGTGGAGGTGGTGGGAGAGAGAAGGATGATGAGGAAGATATCATCAATGATGGAAAACCACCTCCACCCCATGCAGGACACACTGTCTGGGCTGACGAGCTCCCTCAGCAACAGACTTATCCATCCAAAGTGTCTGAGGGAGCGATATCGGAAGTCCTTCCTTCCTACAGCTGTCAGACTGTACAACAAGTACAGCTCTCAGTAACCCCCCCCCCCAACAGAAAAATGGACAAGTGCAATACATTTATAATTCATATTTATATACACCTGTATATATCTGTATATATCTGTATATTGTTTTTTAATTTATTTTTTAATTTTCTTTTTTTCCTTTTAAATAAAAAAAAAAAAAAAAAAAAAAAAAATTTGTAATTTTTCTAACTGCTTTTCAACTAACTGCTTTTCTAACTGCTGCTGTAGCACTGTAAATTTCCCCACTGTGGGACAATAAAGGAGCTATCTATCTATCTATCTATCTATCTATCTATCTATCTATCTATCTATCTATCTATCTATCTATCTATCTATCTATCTATCTATGTGTATATATCTGTGTGTGTATATAAACCCTCCCCTATAGTTAGGGTCCTTATGTGTGTGTTTAACACAGTAATGACACACAGAACTCAGACTGAGCTTTTTAGTACGGTGCCTTATGGTCTTTGAAAATACAGTAACTCAAATGACCACTCGTTACAACTGAGAATAAAGAAGAAGATCTTCTCTGAACGTACGACACGTCCAACCTTGAGGTGGATGGTCTACAGCAGCAGAAGATGCCACTGGGTGCCACCAAATTGGAAAAACATTGCCTGGTCTGATGAGTCTCAGTTTTCTGCTGCCACATTTGGATTGTGGAATGGTCAGACTTTGGCATCAATAACATGAAGGCAGGGATCCATCCTGCTTTATATCAACAGTTCAGACTGGTGGTGGTGGTATAATGGTGATGTGGACTTTTTCTTGGGACACTTTGGGGTCTTTATTACCTACCTTGTTGAATCTATGCCAAGAAGGAAATGGGCAAAAGCAAAAGGGGGTCCAACCCAACACTAGCAATGTGTAATTAATAAAGTGGCTGGTGGCTGTAGTAACTTAATAGGATGTTCTGACCTAGAGGCTGAAACACTGAGCTGCGGTGGCCTGGGTCCTTCTGGAGCTGCACCTCTCTGAGGGAAAACACTGAGGCAGCTAAAACAAGAAGAAGAGACAGTAGAGGACAACTTCAGTGCATAAATACTAATGAAAAAATAGTATGTGCTGCCTCTGTTTTACAAAAGATTTTAGAACACTGCTGTAAGCAAGATTCACAGAAAGAGGAAAGACAATTACACATGTTAATCAATTATTCAATTTGTTTGTTGGTTCTCTATGGGAAACTACACTGATAAAACTATAAAATTGAAAAATGCATAATCAATCAATCATAATGAAATGCAACGAGGGAAAGACTCAAAGTGCATTACGTTAGTTTAAATAATCTAATCGCCAATAATCTTACAACTAACATTCAAACTGATGGATCTGAAAACAATTCTTTATCATTCTACATGGTTATTAATGAAGTTTAGTTGTGTTTTTGATCAAGCGAAATTAATGTAAAATGTCAAAGTAATAAGCACATATTTATTTATGCTAATTATGATGCCATGGACACCTAAAAGAAACACAACCATTGTTAGTGCTTTTTCCAAATCTTCCTTTGGGTAAAAGGACACAGTTTATCAAAAATGAATGTATGAGAAAATAAATAGTTATATGCAAAATACATTAGCATCAATATTAAGAATTCCCAGTAAAATCAGAGTTGGTTCTTATTTGGTGTGTGGAGTAGATTTGTGTGTCTTACTGTCTGCCAAATTGTGAATGTTGTCTCCGAGGCTGTGGAAGTAGGGGTGTCGTAGGGAGGCTTCAGAAGATATTCTGCTCCTGGTATCGTACTGCAATCACAACATGAAAAGCGGGTGATTAGACTAGTCTCTGAAATCACGGTTAGCGGTCTCAAATACAAAACGGACCGAGCTAATTGTGTCTGTGCTTTTATCTCATACCAGCAGCAGAGCAGACAGAAGGTCAATCCCCTCCGTGTCCAATCTGATGAAGACAGAGGCAGATAAAAGTTTGACATGACCCCAACAAGCAGCAGCAAAACCTGCACTTTTCTGTGAGCTCGCTTGAGAAAGAAAACTCAACGTTGCCTCTCCTCGATTTTGTTTTAAACCTGGAGATGGAAAACAGACCAGTCCCTGACAGCGTAGCAAAGCATCAGATCAGATCAGTCGTTGTTCTTTGACTCCAAAGACTTGTTTAGTTTCAAAGGTTCTGGCCTATCCTATCACCTTCATTGGTTGTATAAGATCATACTCCCCTGGTGATATGCTTATGTAAAGGTATGGGTGTTGTTGTAGGAATCTCCCTGATTCCAATTATTACCAAGCCCTTGGAAAGTTTCAGCTACTTGATTATGAGATGATGATTAGAATCAGGTGTGTTGGAGTAGGGAGATTCCTAAAACATGTAGGATGGTAGCTCTACAGGAGCAGGATTGAGCACCCCTGTTTTACATGTAAAGCAGGAGGACCCAGATTTAAGCCTTGGGGAACTCCATGGGTAATTTGTATTTTGTAATTACCTAGAGACACAAAGAAGTCACTGTCCTTTAATCCATCTTAAAACCAGTTTAACCAGTGCTGTCACCACACTACATTACTTTCTCCTAGAGACCCTCATCAAGTGTCACCATAGTCACCATTATGTCACCTGGTGATTTGTGGACTCCTTTTTTTTTCCAATTTTGAAGCATTTTTTACCATTGCCATCCTGTTTTTATTTTTTGTTGCCATTAGTGGCCATATTTGCAAGAGTGTGGAGCTGGAGAGGAGCAACACCTTACAATTTAAAAAAGGGGGACTATGGAACTACCTCAGGTGGCTAATCAGGATCTGTGTTTTTTTTTGGCACTTCAGTGTTACCTTCATTTTTCAGCCTCAGTGGTTGCAGCTTGATAATAACACCCTTCTGGTAAACAGGAGGTCTGCTAACCCTTGATTTAAAGTTCAATGTCCCTTTTTACTGCAGGCTACTGGAGTTAGAATCAAATAACTTATTTTTTTGCCTTGACTCGTGACTGAATTTGATTTAATATCTGTGTTTGAGTTCATTCCTTCACTGTGACTTTCAGACTCCACAGGATGTGTAATGTTAACTGCATCAGGAATGTTAATTTGGTTCATTGTCACCTGGTGCCAGACACCAGCAGAGCTTTTTGAGAAGATTTCCAGTAGGATATTTCAAAATATAAACTTAAAACATTTGCAAATTTAAATCTGCCAACCAAAAGATGGTTATTGGTTGGTTACTGTATTTTCACGACCATAAGGCACCATACTAAAAGGCTCAGTCTCAGTTCTGTGTGTCATTACAGTATTTAACACATACATAAGGAACCTAACTATAGGGGAGGGTTTATATACAGAAATAGATAAATACAAAAATAAAGTGGGAGCTAAACTGAGTTTGGTTGTGCTTTATATAAGATTTGATTACAAAGTACTAACATTTTTAATCATCGTGCGCATGGTAAAACACACGGATAAAACAAGCACACAAGTGTGTGTATTTAATAATAGAGCGGGGTAATGTCATCAATCAAACCATCAAAGTCCTCATCCTCTGTTTCTGATTCCAACAGCAGCTAAATCTCCATCAAACATGCCAGCTTCACTTTCTTCACCATCAGAGTCACTTTCCTCTAAATGATGCGTTATAATCCGCTGGAAGTTGCTGCGCTACCGTAGTCCTGGTCTGGATGGAGAAATGGCACCGAAACGAAAGCACCAAGACGGAAATGTTTGATTTTCATTTCTTCTGCTAGATTTATTGCTTTCAGTCGAATAGTGACCATCGGAACGCTTCTCCCACTCGATCTCTGCTCTGTGATCCACTGATCTAGTCTTTGCTCCAACTCGTACCACCTTCTTATGTCTTAAACTAAGCTGTGTAGCTGATTTCCTTGATTTTCCTGATTTAAACTGGGCCATTTTCAGGTTGTTAAAACAACGATGTTCTGCATAACGCACATCCCCGTTATTTTATCTACAATCCATGCCCACACTTCCCCCTACATACATACATAGGGAGCACCACACATTTTGAAGGAAATCTCAGCTTTAATGTGGTCTTATAGTCGTGATTATACAGTAATTGAGAAAGAAGGAGGAATTGGCATTAATGAAGTCTGAGTGTTACCTGGGCACATGGTTGATGAGAGCTTGAGGTCTGTATTGAGGAAAGAGGTAAGACTTAAACTCCTCACTGCTGCTGATACCTGGCCACGTCTCTTCCGTTGGAGTCCCTGAAGGACAAAAAGAACAAATATTAAATCATCGTGATGATGACTTTATAATTTGCCTCTAACATTCTGCATTTTGCAGACTTACCAATGAGCCTAAAAATGAGATGCAACTCCTCCTTCACGGTGGCACCGGGAAACATGGGACGACCTGTTGCCATCTCAAAAAGGATGCAGCCCACACCCCTGGACGGGTAAGGCATAGATTGCAGGATCCAGGGAGGAGAAGCAAACAACAATTAGGAAAGTATAGGTGAGGTCCTGTTCAACAAGCACACACACTTCAAACAGCACCGATCGTAAGAGCAAACACATATGGTGTGAGTGGGCACGGTGCAGCCTTTTATTTCATCCAGGATGTTGAAGAGGTGCCCTGTGGTTTGATGAGAGGATATAGAGCTAGGTGAGGCTTATAAAAGGCCTTTGTGTTGCCAGAGAGCCACGTTTATTCCCCGGCGGTTTACCAGAGCGGTTTCTCACCATGGCGAACCGCTAATGAGCAAAAACACATATGGAGAGTGAATGCAGATGAATTTCACTCCATTGTGTTACTAGTGACTCATCTCTCTGCTAATAACCTGGGAGATTTTAATAGATGTGCGGCGTGATATGGATGATTCATGGAAATCCTGAGCAACCCTCAAGCTGTTGGATACCAACCATGCACACAGAATCTGTGGCAAACACATTACTTTCCCTAGGAGAGTTCATGTTGTCGCTGTGTGTGTTCAGATCAAGATCCAGGGTTAAATAGTGGATCCATTAAAAACTCATACGTGCTCTATATGTTGCTTCCAACCACTTTTGTGTGTAGTTTCTAGAGTCACATGAGAGGACTGCAACTACAGTACTCAGAAATCCATTCATTTAAAACACTGATTATTTCATAGCGACCTTTTGGGTCTTTGGAACAACAACACATAACCCCATTCATTTGTGAAAATAACATGTCCCCTTTAGCCTGAAACCATGGGTGACTTTATTGCAGATTAACATTAATAAAAAGTCAATTCAACTAATATTGGTTTATTTGGAGTCTATATGCTAATCAGTAAACCTTTTTACTGTGTGGTGCAGACTTCATAATACATTATATGAGCAGCTGATTCATGAGAAGCCAAAGTCACAGGACTGTGCATATGATAGTCCAGAGCCCGGGGCTAAGCAGCAATGTTTGTCTTTTATATTCCCGCGTCCTGCAAAGTCATCTACAGCCTTGAACAGTTCTCCTCTTCAGTTCTCAGCATTGCGCTGAGCTAAATTCAGGGTCTGAACTTCCGCCAGGAGAGCCAGAAGTAGGGTTTTATGATTTACACTGTAAGAAAACTCATTTATGAGTGTAGCGGTATGTAGTCATCCTGAACCGTCATGGCCTGGATGTCACGGCTCAGTGCATCAGTCACACGATTAATACGAAGCTGAGTCATCGTCCGCCGAGCCTTCGCCATCATAACATTGTGATTGAACCTTTTGCACACATTACTTAGCTTTTATTGCACATTTGGGAGGTCACATAACGAGTGTGGATTTTAACTCTGGTCGACTTCAGTGTAGACAAGTGTTCAAACAGTGTTCATTTTTTATTTTAATCAGTTTACTTCTGATTGGTAATGAAGCCTACATGCTAACACATATCAGACTAGATCACATCTGCCAGAAAAAAGATGAGAAATTATCACAAAGATCCAGATAGAGCTAATATACCAACCTGGATTTATCATCTGGTTACCTCATCACGCCACTTTGGTTCTCTTGATAAAGCCCTATATAAATATATAATATAAATCCATTTTATTATTAGAAATTTAACTTTCAGGTCCAAAACAGATCACTTTTTGGCCTTATTGGATTTTGTTTAATTATACCTGATGGGGCAGTCTTTCTTTACAGTTTGCATTTAACTGCACAATGAAGCACAGATTGAATTTTTATTTTTATAATAAAGTCATCCATTGGTAAAATACTAGCAGGCTGTAACTGGCCTGCTACCAGCGTTGTGTCTTCCTGTTTTACCAAACTCGTCCTGATGCATTACAACCTTTACACAACACGTACAATACATTATGTTTTGCATCTTATTTTAAGTGTGCATAAGCAAACTACCGTATTTTCACGACTATAAGGTGCACATAAAAGTCTTATATTTTCTTCAAAATGTGTGGTGCACCCTATGTATATATGTAGGGGAAGTGTGGGCATGGATTGTAGATAAAATAACGGGGATGTGCGGCATAAGACAGGTTGTATGAGTTAGAGGAAAGACTGGATCAGTGGATCACAGAGCAAAGACTGGATCAGTGGATCACAGAGCAGAGACTGGATCAGGGGGTCACAGAGCAAAGACTGGATCAGTGGATCACAGAGCAGAGACTGGATCAGTGGATCACAGAGCAAAGACTGGATCAGTGGATCACAGAGCAGAGACTGGATCAGTGGATCACAGAGCAAAGACCGGATCAGTGGATCACAGAGCAAAGAAAGGATCAGTGGATCACAGAGCAAAGACCGGATCAGTGGATCACAGAGCAAAGAATGGAGTGGATCACAGAGCAAAGACCGAATCAGTGGATCACAGAGCAGAGACCGGATCAGTGGATCACAGAGCAAAGACCGGATCAGTGGATCACAGAGCAAAGAATGGATCAGTGGATCACAGAGCAAAGACTGGACCAGTGGATCACTGAGCAAAGAACGAGTGGGAGGAGCGTTTAGATGGTCACCATTGGACTAAAAGCAGTAAAGCAGCAGAAGAAATGAAAATTGAACATTTTCTAAAGGGGGTCCGCTCTATTTTTTATTACACACACTTGTGTGCTTGTTTTATCCGTGTGTTTTACCATGCGCGCAATGATTAAAAAATGTTAGAACTTTTTAATCAATACTTAAATAAAGCACAACCAAACTCAGTTTAGCTCCCGCTCTATATATTTATTTCTGTATATAAAAGCCTTTTAGTACGGTGCATATGGTCATGAAAATACGGTAGATGCATATTATTTGCAACCTCCACCTCGATGTGAAACCGCTGGTTGATCGTACACGTTGCAGTACTCACCACATGTCGATGGGCGTGGAGTACTCCGTGGAGCCCAGTAGGACGTCGGGGGGGCGATACCATAGAGTTACCACCTCGTTAGAGTAAGTCTTCGTGGGGACGGACTTGGCCCTCGCTAGACCTGGAAAACACAGGAGTCTGGGTTGAAGGTTCCAGTGTCAGATACAGATAAAGGTAGAGGTTAGCAATAAGGTGTTTACTGCTATGAATCTGCATTTTTTTCTAAAAATTCCAGGAATTTAAAAATTGGAAAATGTAAAAAAAAATGTCATGTGGTGTAACCCTAAAAATTTCGGTAGTTAGTTTTCAATTAGTTTTATATTTTAGGCAGATTGAATTTTTCAGTCTTTTTGTTCCGATACCAGGTTTAAGTACATACAAAAACTTTTGCGGTTACTTATGAATGTATCACTCTTTTTCATTTCATGTCAAACCCCCTATTTATAGAAAATGGTACAAATGGACATTTTTACAGACCTGATGAATGCTTTTACAATTGGATTTATTTGTGTTATATTATGCTTTTGACTCACCATGACTTTCATTTGTCACTGAGCTTTGTGCCATATCCATCTAAATACATCTATCTATCTGTCTGTCTACATGTACAGTTTCGTAAAACTGTAATAGTTTAATTTGACGTAGTACATTCTCTTACTATTATCCACAAAACATTGGTACTCAAGAAACTGTTTGTAAGGATCACAATAATCAACAATACCTTTAAAAAAATTGAAGAAATTCAACATTCTTACCATTCGTGACGTGAATATTTTAAAACTTTGTGCTAAATTTCTATAAGGCTATGATACCTGCACTGTAATGTTGTCGTACATGTAAAACGCATAGGATAGTGAGAAACGCAATTTTCGATTCCTTTATATGTCAAGTACATGTGAAGAAATTGACTATAAAATTGACATGATAATTTGTTAATTTCATAAAATGTTGTAAAATTTCAATCCGTGTAAAGATTGAACCTAAAATGTCAAACCAGAAAACAGGAAATAATCAGAGAAGAGAAGCTGGAACCAGAGAATTTGGACATTTTATAATTAAAAAAAGACTCTAATCAATTGATTATTTATCAAGATAATTGGTGATTGATGTCATATTTGACAACTCATTTACTAATCAACTTATTATTACAGCTCCACCCTTGATTTTAACCTACTTCATCATGCACTGTAGAAGTTTTTATATTCTTTATCAGAGCTGCAGCTAACAACTATTCTTTATTGATTAACTGATTAGTTGTTTGGTTCATTAATGATGTAAAATGTTGATCATTGTTTCTCAAAGCTGCAGATTGAAGCTAAAATGTCTTTTTTTGTCCACAACCCAAAGATCATCAGTTTACTAATATAGAAGAATAAAGAAACCAAGAAATAATCAGAGAACAGAAGTTGGAACCAGAGAATTTGGACATTTTATCATTGAAAAATGACGTAAATCAATTAATCAATTAACTAAATAGTGGCTCTAAACATTGTAAAATGTTAATATTTAGGGTGGACACTTAGGATAAGTCTTTTTGCCTCTTCCTGCACTGTGTCTCATAGGTTTTCGTTGTTATTTTTGCACATTGTAAACTGTGCACCTCACAGCATCCGACATAAAAGACGAGGTCGTCGTCCAGGTGTCGAAGCAAAGAGGAAAGAAAAGGTTATGAATAGTCTGGCTCTGAGCCCATATGTTTAGGTAAAACTATTCAGAGCAGTGGGGGAATACTGGTGCGATTATCGAGCCGCTGCGAGTGCAAAATTGAGAAAACTCAGGGGGAGAGGGTCACAGTTGCTAGGAAACGGGAAGCGAGGGTGCTAAAGTAATCAGGGGAGAAGATCTCAGCGTGGCAGTAAAACATAATTGGAGAGCAATCGTGGCAGGAAGCACGCCGCCCCATTCCCACATGTGTGTGCGTGTGTGTGTGTGTGTGTGCGCGTACCGAAGTCGGCCAGTTTGAGCTCCCCCTTGTCGTTGATGAGCAGGTTCTGGGGCTTCAGGTCTCGGTGCAGGATTTTCCTCTTGTGGCAGTAGGACAGGCCTCGCTGGAGCTGGAACATGAAGATCTGGAGGTGGAAAAATAAAGAGATGACTTTAGAATGAAGAGATGAGTGGGCGTAAAATAACCTGTGATCAACTTTAATTAATATATCAACTGCATGTGCCCCCTCCTATTAAACATGATGATAAATCTGGAATGTGAGGTTACACAGCAAATAGAGTTAGAATATTACAAAAAATAAATAAACATGTTAGTTTACTGCAGATAGTAAACTTTATTTAAAGACCAAACTGACCCAAATCCCAAAAAATAAAAATGAAACAAGGCAAAATTATCTGCAATGCAAAATGTAATGAATAATAGGATACGAGTTCAAGGATGAATTATTAATCCATAAAATCCTATAAAACATGAAGAATATGTTCTGGATGTTTAAAAAGGCTCCAGCTCTGGTGGTGTGGTCCCATCTTTAATTGAGAGGGAGGAAATGTCATTAAAATCTATTTTTTTAGGCTTATGAATTGATCCAGTAGAGAATTACAATTCTTGTTCTTAAGAATTCTCTTGTTGTGCACATTCACACTTACCAGTGTCTTTCTTCTACTTACTTTCCTTTTCTCTCGTTTCGCTTCATGACTCTAACTCTAACTCATCAATGGGGGTTTTCACTCATTGAAATTTAACCAGTAACTACACACACACACACACACACACACACACACACACACACACACACACACACACACACACACACACACACACACACACACACACACACACACACATATATATCTGTATATATACATATATATGTGTATATGTGTATATATATGTATATACATATATATATATATATATATATACACACATATATATGTATATATATATATACATATACATATACATACATATAGATATCTATATATATATACATATTTATATACACACATAAGTAAAAGTCAAAGTCAATTTTATTGTCAATTTCTTCACATGTACTTGACATACAAAGGAATTGAAGTTGCGTTTCTCACTATCCTATGCATTTTACATGTACAACAACATCAAAGTGCAGGTGCACAAGACGAGACAATCCTAAACTACAACGGTAAAGTGCAGTAGCTTAAGGCTACTTTTGCCTAGTCTTACTAAACTAAACTAGAAACAAACAAACACGTATGACAGGACAAGACATGAGTACCACAAGACAAGACATAAGTAGCAGGGTGTGGAAGGACAAATTCAACAAGACAAAACAGACAGAACAAGATAGTACTGATTGTCCCAGCTATGTGCATTATGAGGTAGTTGTAATGTAAAGGCTAGTGCAATAACAATATATATATATATATATATATATGTATAGATACAATATATTTAGTAGTCGTATCAAACTCGTGCTTATGACCCCGCCTCTACCTCTACCAAATAATATAAGTATAATAATAATAATAATAACAACTATAATAGCATCAGTGCAACATGTAGAATAAAAGCTCTCACCTTGACGTTGTACATGCTCATCAGGTTCCCACAGTTGTCCAGGTACTGTTTCAGGTCGCTGTCCTGTAAGACACAACAGGTCAGGTGTGGCTGTGTGTGTGTGAGTGTGTGTGTGTGTGTGTGTGTGTGTGTGTGTGTCTCTCACCAGATACTCAAACACCAGCGTGAGGCAGCGGTCCGTGTGGATGATGTCGTGCAGCGTGACGATGTTGGCGTGTTTCAGGTTCTTCAGCAGAGACACTGGGGGGTAGGGGGGTGGGGGGTGGGTTCAAAAACCAGCACTTTCAGCAAAACCAAAATTAACACCTAGAAATATAAGCCGTTGCCTCCCCTGACTTTAAATCGCGCATCTTTTCCCCTTTTTTCTCCTCATTTACTCCTTTCTTTATTTTATCAGGTGTTATTTTGTCTCTTTTTTTTTTGCAATTAACTTATTCATTGATTTTTCACAACCACATACAAATACAAAAGAAAAAAACACACGTAAAACATCCACAAGTGAACAGGACCACAGGCAGATATCGACTAGCAAAGTTTTACACTATATATGAGAGATGGTGTAACCCGGGACACATTACTGTGAAGGAGCAGCGCTGTACCAAAGACATTGAACTGTTAGCGGTTAGCGCTCGGCCATATCACCTGGCCCGGGAGTTCTCGCATGTTATCGTGTTAACTGTTTACATCCCACCATCGGCAGATGCTAAGGTAGCCTGCGAGGACATCCACACCACTGTCTCTCAGTTACAGACAGCACATCCACAGTCCCTCATTATTATCTCTGGGGACTTCAATCATGCCTCACTCTCCACCACTTTCCCTAACTTCACCCAGTATGTTGACTGCCATACCAGGGACAATAAAACTCTGGACTTGCTGTTTGCCAACACAAAGGAGGCTTACAGCTCATCACCCCTCCCCCCACTTGGCTGTTCAGACCACAACCTGGTCATCCTCCAACCCACCTACATCCCCCTAGTGAGGAAGACCCCTCCCACCAAGAAGGTGATCAGGCTGTGGTCTGAGGACTGCAGTGAGGCCCTGAGAGACTGCTTTGAATGTACAGACTGGCAAGAACTCTGCAGGCCACATGGTGAGGACATCGACAGCCTCACCCACTGCATCACGGACTACATCAACTTCTGTGTGGAGAACACTGTGCCGACCAAGAAGGTACGGTGTTTCTCCAACAACAAACCATGGGTGTCCCCAGAGTTGAAGGCCCTGCTTAATGAAAAGAAGAGGGCCTTCTGGTCGGGGGACAAAGTGGAACTAAGGAGAGTGCAGAGGGAACTAAAATATAAAATCAGGAGTGACAAGGACAGTTACAGGAGGAAGATGGAGGAGCAGCTCCAATCAAAAAATGTCCGAGAGGTCTGGAGAAACATGAACATGATCTCTGGTCACCTCAAGGACAATGGAGGAGCAGCAGTGTCCACCGACCGGGGGTGGGCCAATGAATTGAATCTGTTTTTTAATAGATTCGATTCTGGACCAACAACCTCCCCCACCCCCCAGCCTCCATCAACCCCCCTCCGTGTGCTGTCCCCCCCCTC
This sequence comes from Eupleurogrammus muticus, assembly GCA_036785175.1. Classification (NCBI taxonomy): domain Eukaryota; kingdom Metazoa; phylum Chordata; class Actinopteri; order Scombriformes; family Trichiuridae; genus Eupleurogrammus; species Eupleurogrammus muticus. The sequence goes on along the minus strand of JAYKQN010000023.1, from coordinate 8,117,394 downwards.
TCCCCCCTCTTCTGGCGCTGTGCTGTTGCCTGGTGCACTCTCCTCGTTCCATCCCACCACACCCCCTTCACACCTACCCACATCAAAGCCAGCACCACCCCCCACCCCATTACACCTACCAACAACAAAGCCAGCCCTTCCCCCCACCCCGGACCAGCCACAGATCTGCCTCACAGCTGATCAGGTGAGAAGTCAGCTAAAGAGGACAAAGGTCAGGAAGGCAGCAGGTCCAGACGGAATCAGCTCCAGATTGCTCAGGGACTGTGCAGACCAGCTTTGTCAGGTGGTCCTGCACATCTTTAACCTGAGTCTGAACCTGGAGAGGGTTCCTGAACTGTGGAAGACTTCCTGCGTAGTTCCAGTGCCTAAGATCGCACGGCCCAGGGAGCCCAACCACTACAGACCTGTAGCCCTGACTTCTCACCTGATGAAGGCCTTGGAGAGGCTCATTCTGCATCACCTTCGCCCACTGGTGAGCTCAGCACTGGACCCTCTGCAGTTCGCCTACCGGCCCGGCATCAGTGTGGATGACGCTGTCATCTATCTGCTGCACCGATCTCTCTCCCACCTGGAACAAGCGGCGAGCACGGTGAGGATCATGTTTTTTGACTTCTCCAGTGCTTTTAACACCATCCAGCCTGCACTGCTGAAAGGGAAGCTGGAGGGAGCCGGAGTGGATGAGCAGCTGACGGCCTGGACCATCGACTACCTCACCAACAGACCACAGTATGTCAGGCTTCATGACTGTGTGTCTGAGGTGGTAGTCAGCAGCACGGGGGCGCCACAGGGTACAGTGCTCTCACCCTTTCTGTTTAGTCTGTACACCTCAGACTTCACCTACAACTCGGACAACTGCCACCTACAGAAGTTTTCAGATGATACGGCCATCATCGGGTGTGTATCAGATGGGAACGACCAGGAGTACAGGGGGGTCATCAATGACTTTGTCAGCTGGTGTGAGATCAACGCTCTCCAAATCAATGCCAGCAAGACAAAGGAGATGGTTGTGGACTTCAGGAGGAAGTCCCTCCCCACCACACCGGTGAGCATCCAGGGAAAAGACATTGAGACAGTGGTCTCTTACAAATACCTGGGTGTTCACCTGAACAATAAACTGGACTGGACCACTAACACTGATGTCCTGTACAAGAAGGGCCAGAGTCGACTTCACCTGCTGAGGAGACTAAGGTCCTTTGGTGTGTGCAGGACTCTGTTGAAGACCTTCTACGACTCCGTCGTAGCATCTGCCCTGTTCTACGCAGTAGTCTGCTGGGGGGGCGGATGCTCAGACGGGGACAGAAGGAAAATTGACAAACTGGTACGGAAGTCTAGCTCTGTACTGGGATGTCCTCTGGAGTCGGTGGTGGTGGTGGGAGAGAGGAGGATGTTGGCAAAGCTGACATCCATCATGGACAACCCCCATCACCCTCTGCATGGGGTAGTTGGTGCGCTGAGCAGCTCCTTCAGCCAGAGACTTAAACACCCTCGCTGCAAGAAGGAGCGCTTTCGCAGATCATTCATCCCGACAGCAATAAGACTTTATAACATAACATAAACATAAACCTCACTGTAGTCACTGTCACTTTTTCACTGGTCACTTTTTTCTTTTCACACTCACCCTGCACCTTAAGTGTGCATTAGCTATGTATGTGTACATGTGGGTATGTGCGTGGATATGTATGTCCATATATATATATGCAAATATGTGTGTATGTGTATGTATGTAGGTATGTACGTCCATGTATGTATGTATATATGCTTTGCTTATGCATACTTTTTACTTTTTTTTCTTACTATTTATTAGCATTTTCACTCCATTCTGTCGATAATGCATACTGTGTATGCGGATTAACAAATTCTGCGAATTTGTACATTGTGTTGTGTGTTTTTTATTTTTTTTATAGTTTTAGTTCTTTTTTTATCTTCTTCAACTTTATCTTACTTTTTCTTTATCTGTAACGCTGCAGTAACACACAAATTTCCCCGTTGTGGGATCAATAAAGTTTATCTATTCTATCTATTCTATTCTATTCTATATAAAGAGTGAGTGAAGTTATTTATGCATTTGTACGTCACTGAATGTCAGATTATTAAAGAAAAGAAGAAAGAGGGAGAGGAAAGAAGTGAATAATAATGATAATAATGGAATCACTAAAATAAAAAATAAATAATAATAATATGAAATAAAATAAATAAATAAAAACACGTTACTCTGTTACATCCAAATAGGGAAAAATCTCTTTTTTCATAATATTAATCTATTTATTCTAAGAGTCAAGTGTTTAACTCATGATGTCAAATATGCAATGAACAAGTTGTTTGTACTGAAGACAAAATTAAGTAGGTAAAAGTAAGTACTGTACAAGCAGGATGTGTGACATCTTAAAAAAGATGTGTTTGAGTATGAAACTTACACTAATAATTATTTTAAAAAATAGGAGACATGTTCTGTCCAATAGATAAAATATTAACATGATCACTATTGGCACATTAATAGAGATCAGAGGATGTGAAGGTGAAAAAAAACAATATTCTATCGTCTTAAAACACAACTTGGGAGAATTAAAAAAATGTATGTGTCCTGTGTGTGTGTGTGTGTGTGTGTGTGTGTGTGCAGCACCTTCCTGCAACATAATGGTGAAATATAGCAACAGTGTGGGTGTATTATTTGAATTGATGTGTCCTGTGCGTGTGTGTGTGTGTGTGTGCATTTGTGGTTGTGTGTGCATGTGTGTGTGCATGCATGTGTGTGTGTGTGTGTGTGCGTGTGTGTTTGTGTGTGTGTGTGTGTGCATGTGCGCATGTGTGTTTGCATGCATGTATATGTGTGCATTTGTGTGCGTGTGTGCGTATGTGTGTGTGTGTGTGTGCGCGCGTGTGTGTACCCTCTCTTATAGCAGTGCAGGGGGCCCCCTCCTCGTGCTCCAGGCGAATCTCCTTCAACGCCACCAGGTTCTCTGTGAGTTTGCTTCGCCCTTTGAACACGGTGGCGTACGTTCCCTGTAGCACACACACACACACACACACACACACACACTAAATCTTCATAAAGTTCTGGTGGATCACATGATCCCACTTCTGACTCTTTCTAATTATAAAGAGCAACATTATCTGATTCTTATCACCCACAAGCATCAAAATAATAATCAAAGCATCCAACTGGCTTTACTTTACTCTAATAATTAAACGCAGATGCATCTATTCCATAATTGGTTTTTCCATTTGAGATCGTTTTTTTATTTATAATTAGTTAGAACGTGTTCTAATTGCTGTAGAATACACTTAATCAACCGGCGTGAGGAGAAGCTCTTCTATAAACGACGAGTGGGAAAAAAACACTTCACTCCCACTGCCCACCTACACATGAATCCTGCAGGCGCCAGTCCGTGCTTTTTATTTGTATATTATAGTGTTTTTGTGCATGCCGAGCCAAGCAGGAAATAAGGATGGTGTCGATTTTCTGAATCTGAATCTAAACGACCAGAATCTGCAAATCCATACGGGTCATACAGGTCAGGATAAACCACGATGAAAGCGTCTCTTCAGGAAAATGAAAAAACCTGAGGCGTGTGACTGAGGCTTTTATCAATAATCATCTCCTGCTCCTGGAGGCCAGAGATGTTCTGGGAAGATCAGAGTGTGGTTTAAGTTCCTTAGTGAGGTCACACACTCCAGCTCTGTGATCCTACGGCTGGTTAAGTTAAATTTTTAGGCAACACTTTTACTTTAAGGTGAATTCATAAGACTCGTGTAATGATGTGATGCCTGTTATGAACATTAATGAATGATTAAACACTTTTAATGCAAAGTTGACGTTGTTTGACACGTCCAAGACAGGTGGAGAGAGACAAACGAAAGTCTCCCAAAGCTAAGACGAGGAAATATGACGAAGCGTCTGTAGCGTTTTTTCCATAATGTAATGATAAAAATTAAACTTTCATATATTTTACATTTATTACACACCAACTGAAATGTTTCAGGTCTTTTATTGTTTTAATACTGATGATTTTGCTCATACAGCTCATGAAAACCCCAAATTCTCAAAAAATGTGCATATCATGAAAAGGTGCTCTAAATGAGCTTTGAACCTAATAATCTGAATCAACGAGTTAACTCTAAACACCTAAAAAAGATTCCTGAGGCTTTTAAAAACTCCGCAATCATAAGACTGCCGACCTGACTGCTGACCAGAAGGCCGTCATTGATGCCCTGAAGCAAGATGGTAAGACACAGAAAGAAATTTCTGAACAAATAGGCTGTTCCCAGAGTGCTGTATCAAGGAACCTCAGTGGGAAGTCTGTGGGAAGGAAAAAGTGTGGCAGAAAACGCTGCACAACAAGAGTCTGGAGGAAGACTGGGGATAATGGTGTCCAGTGTGAAGTACCCAGAGTCAGTGATGGTCTGGTGCCATGTCAGCTGCTGGTGCTGGTCCACTGTGTTTTATCAAGGGCAGGGTCAATGCAGCTATCAGATAATCCTGGAGCACTTCATGCTTCCTTCTGCTGAAAAGCTTTATGGAGATGAAGATTTCATTTTTCAGTGCGACCTGGAACCTGCTCACAGTGCCAAAACCACTGTTAGGTGGTTTACTGACCATAGTATTACTGTGCTGACCTGAACCCCATAGAGAATCTGAGGGATTTTGTGAAGAGAAAGTTGAGAAACGCCAGACTCAAGACTAGATGAGCTGAAGGCTACTGAAGCATCCTGGGCCTCCATAACACCTCAGCAGACACAGACTGATGCCTCCATGCCTCATTAAAGCAGTCGATTCTGCAAAAGGATTCCAGCAAGCATTGAGTGCATAACTGAACATCATTATTTAGAAGTTGACTTGTACTGGTCGGATGAAATATGCAAATTTTTTGAGATAGGGATTTTTGTTTTTTCTTCACAATATGCTCATGTTTTTAGGAGGACCTGTATGTCATGTATTGTTGTTGTTTTCACAAAAACACGTCAAACAATGTCAAATTTACATCAAAAGTGACAGAATCACCAGCAGCTGTCATAAGCAGTCACGTCATTATTATAACACTGTTATGAAGTTACAGATTTTTGAAACCATGCAGAACTAATGCAGGAAAATTAACAGGTGCATTTCTATAGTTTGTCTCATTAAGACGTGTGAGTGTAGCTCGTCTTAAGATTGTAAAGAAATTACACAAATTTCTGGGTAATTTTGACGTACCTCGCCCAGTTTTCCCAGCTTCACGTACGTCTCCAGTTTCCCAAAACCTATGTCAGACTGGAAAAAATAAAACAATCAGATTAAGCTCCAGACGTCTGGAGTCATGATTCCATCTCCTGGTTACACTTTGATGCCCTGAAAAAGGATTACATTTGCATATATTAGTTGATATTTTCCTAACTTAATTAAGAACAAATGCCTGTTTACGCTGCTGACCAACAGGGAACAAAACGTCTCTGTGGTTAACATAAGAGAAAACAACGCGCTCATTATCATAACAATTATAACAGAAGAAGCCGAGACAAAAGGAGCCCTCATTTGCAACCAGGAAATAATCTCTTTAACATGACGGAATAGAGATGGAAACAAAAGTGTAAAAGCTTAAAAAATGAATGATGAAAAATGATTCTATTATGTAGAAAGTATCACCATGAACCCCTCGTTATTAAAAAAACATTATATTCTATAGGTTTTTGTATGAAAATTTTTTTTTTGAAGCGTAAATACTGCACAGTTTGTTCTTTCCTTATTTTTTACACTTAAACGTTTCAGAAAATTCTAAGAAATATTGAATATTAAAATATTCTATGAAATATTAGTCCTATTACACATTTATTCATGAATTTCGTTAGATCTCTGCGTTTGCTTATGAGGATCTTTTGTTCTACTTCACTTTATCAGGAAGGTAATTGTCAGTAGAGAATATGAACTCACTTTTTCACACAGAGAAATGTCGGTTAATAATAATAATAATAATAATAACTTTCATTAAAAATGCATGTTGTGTTCACTTGTGTCGTCTTTGACTAATATTTAAATTTGTTTGATTGACTTGAACCATTAAAAGGTGACACACATGCAAAAAAAAAGGAAATCAGCAAGATAGATAGATAGATAGATAGATAGATAGATAGATAGATAGATAGACAGACAGACAGACAGACAGACAGACAGACAGACAGACAGACAGACAGATAGACAGACAGACAGACAGACAGACAGATAGATAGACAGATAGACAGATAGACAGATAATAAATTATCAGTTTCTACAATTACATATATATATTCATATACATATACTCTTTATCTACTGTATATATCAAGGGGGCAGTGACATTTTGAACTTTTTAGAAATCTATAAACAATAAAATCTATGTTTTAGAAATTGATTATTAAATATTATTATCTATCTACCGTATATATATGATAGTTAGATAATAACATTAATAATAAAAATAATTTAATAATAAAACAAAATTCTAAATGTCACTGCCCCTTTTTTGCAAAGCCCTTGATATATACGGTAGATAAAGTGTATATATATATATGCATGTATATGCATATATATGTATATATATATATATATGCATATATATATATATACATATATATATATGTGTGTGTGTGTGTGTGTACATATATGTAACAAATAATATAAAGTCTATACTGTAGAAATAATTATCTATTTATCTATATATATATATCTATATATATATCTATATATATATAGATATATATACATACATATATGTCTATATAGACAGCCCTTGACATATACAGTATATTCATGTGGAATAGAATAGAATAGAATAGAATAGAAGAGATAACCTTTATTGTCCTCAAGGGGAAATTTGCCTCCATCTCCATCATAAATGCCACAGATATAAAGACTTCAACCCCATGAACATCTACACACTCAGACATTAACAGCACAATCACAGCATTGCAGACACACATCACTATGTATATCTCCACATCTGCACGTCTGCACATCTGCATTCATACGAACCAGAGACGCCCGCCGTGACATGCGGCTCAGCGGTTGACCCAGAGGAGAGTTCTCGCTCTCCAGCTGCAGCTTCTTGAGGAACTCTGGAGGCAGGCGGATGTCCATGGGCAGCGACATGCGTTTACTGACGTCCTGCAGGAGGAGGACACACACCCGGTCACCACGTCCTGACTGTCCGATTTACATGGAGAGTTTCACGTTTTTAATCATCATCATCATCCTAATATGGAATATGTTCACCACTATATATGTCAAAATACAGATCTTTGGGAATGAAAAGTATTATTCTAAAAAAAAGACCTTTAAGGATGAATGGGTCTGGGTTTTTATGGGTTAAACCACCATGAAGCTGTATACCAAATAAATTCTGCAAATTGCATTTATTTTCCGGTGTGATTGACAGTAAATTAAAGTGTTCACTGATGCATATGGTGCCACTTTATAATAATAAAGAAAATATATACTGTTTAAAGGTGGAGTATATGCAGCATTGATTAAATAATACACCCACACTGTAGCTATATTTCACCATCACACACACACACACACACACACACACACACACACACACACACACACCATCCCAGACCTACCCTCAAAAAAACTATGGAAAAGTATTAAGTATATTATATAAGTATAATAATACCCATAAAAGAGGTGAAAATATCTGGTTTTTAGTAAATTAGGTTCAATATTGAGTAGAATTATCTTATTTCACTGGCAGAAAATTGTGCAAATTTGAGTCAAATTAGTCTTGTTTTAAGAAAACAAAGCTAACATGTTCCTAAAAAAAATTATTTTAATTTTCCATCAGTGCAATAAGGTAATTCGACTCAATATTGGACTAATTGTACCAAAAAAAAAAAAGATTTCAGCTTTTGTAGTGCAGTATATTATTGACTAGTAGCAGGAAAGTTATGTTAATTTACAGTTAAATGCATTAGACAAAATGTGTGTTATTACCTCACAAATTCCAATATATAAATAATGACTTATAGGACCTAATATTTCTTAAATGTAATTTTAGGGAGATGCTGACACCCTGTAATATGGTAGGGATTGTTTTTTTGGTCCTAAAAATAATCTGCAGCTCTTTACAAGAAGATAAGTGACTAAACATTGGGGAAAAACTTTATTTATAAAGCACGTTTCAAGCATAAAACGCAATGCAAAGTTTAAATATACGACATAGTGGCATGTCGGGGTAATTCTGCTGATCTATAACCACATAGCCTTTTTTATAACTTCTAAACCATATTATTAGAAATGGGTATAACCACCTGATTGTTATTCTGGTCAAATGAAGCTACAGTTCTCACTGTCTCTCGGTTATTTTCTGTCTTTCCTGAACACTTCCTCCCCTCTGGCTCAGCTTCATTCACTGTCTGCTATGAGTTGTGTGGAGAATGAGAAACACTCTGAATCACACTTGCCCCCGCAGGGACGTTTTCTAAAAAAAAAAAAAAAAAGGTGGAACTGTGAACTCATATTTTCAATAATAATCATAAAAAGAAAGAAAGAAGTCTGGTGCTATGTGGAGTGGGGGGGTTAAAAGCCTCCTTGGTGACTCATTTCATTGAGTTGGCAGATGTGGAAATGGACCAAAAAAAGAGTTTAAACCAGACCTGTGATGGTATTTATCTCAGACTGAGACAGACACTTTTACAACATGAACTTGAACCAAGAACCGAGAGTTGAAAACTTTTCCTGATCAACCCCCTGTTTGTTATACTAGTGCAGTGCCCCTAGAAGGTCTGTATTCCTACAGAAATGTAGTCGCTTAAGTAGATTTCTTATGTTTGAATGAGGGTGTGTTGGACTGTTCCATTACAATAACTCTAAAATTTTACATTGGATAAGACATGAACATATAATGAGATAAGGAGAGACACGAAAATACTGTTTTTGTAAGAAAAGGCTGATATTTATTTTGAAAGGTCAGATATTTATCTACATATCAGTTATGAAATCAAGTAAAACGTCCTTTCCTGTAAAGTGTAACAACCTGGTCATGCTACTGTTATATGTGTTTATTAATGAATGGGTTTAGACCCAGATTCTGTTCTGTTAGGTGATAGTGCTGGGATTTCCTGAGGGTCCGTGAACACATCTTTGAGTAAAACCTGTGTTAACGTGACATATAAAGAAGCAGCTAAACCTGATAACATCTTAACGTGTGATTTTCGACCACACGATTTATGCAGAAAGAAACAGGACAAAAGAGTTTTGAATTGAAACTAAAGCGCTGTGAAGCAACATGGGGAGGATCTGTGATATGGAGCTTTACACCGGAACTAAAGAGATGCTGCAGGATAGAGCTGTGAAATATAAGTCTTTGGGATTTGAACTATTTGTTTTTATGGGATAGACATTTTTTTTTACAGTAGATAGACAGGAAGTGATGGTAGAGACTTTGGCTGGAACTCAAAACCAGTTCTACTACTTTTTAGGCAAGTGCTCTACCCCTACACTACTGCAGGTTTTTAACTTTTATGAAAACTGATAACTGTGTTTTGAATATCCACGCAAAAGACAAACCCACAAAAAAGGATATATATGTATATATATATATTAATGTTAAGAATGAGATTGACAACCAGTCAGAGCGATAATTTACCTCCATGGAGAAGCGTCTGTGCTGGGCCTTGCTGTGGTAGTGAAGGTGGGACGGGGACTGGGCTCCGGGGGTTGTTGGTTCTGGACTCACCGGACTGGCGTCATGGGACTTAGGACCCAGCCTGTCCGGATCCAGGCCTGAAACACAAGGGGGAGGGGGGTAGTCACAGTTGACCAGTTAAAGGAATAACTTCAATTATTTGGCGATTTGAAGGAATCGGCGAATCGTTTTTTTATAGTTTACAGACCATTCTGATGGTCCTTGTAGGGAAGCATCTGTGTTTAGTATTTCTCTCCGTTCTTTTATGTTGCTTAGTTAGTTTGTGACATACTGTGATTTATTCGAGCAGCTGGACTTGATAATTAAATGTCAATGCCAAATATAGCCATCTTTGGCCTGTGCAAATCATTAAATCCCATCAGCATCAGAGCAGTGTTTTTTTCAATCTTCATATATTTTTCAACAAAATACCCCATTTAATTTTAATGATCTGCTTTACTTTACCAAATAAAACAAGTGGTTCGAAGCCACTCGTCATTGCTCTTATAAAGACATGCTCCTTAAGTTGGAGTGATAATGCCACAATAGTCCTTAATTTTGAATTTGACGAAAGTACTCAATAATCATTGATCATCAATGTATTAAAGCAAAATTGCTGTTAATGTAGTGAAAGAAAAGTGATTTGATTGGGGCTGATTACTAAAATATTATACCATAATCCTTAATAAATAATAATGAACATTAATTTAACTAAGCATTACTTTCATATTAATAATTGAATGAAACTTCTATGCATAAAAACGACAAAATGACCAAGGCAACTCTACAGCTCCTGTCAGACAGTCAGACCCACACAAGGTCAGTAGAAATAGCAAAGATAAAAACCTTTATTTTTCAACGCTTTCATTGATTTACAGCCTGGTTTTATTTAAGAAAACCAGTGTTGTGTAGCCTCATAATTCATGAACTTAATGGAGCCAACGTTGGTAATATCCACAAATCTGATCATGCATGTGCAGAAATAATCAGTAATCATTACATTTTGTTAGTTACTAAACACAAACAGCAGCTTTAACATGGCAGAAGCAGGATGGATCCTTGCACTAATACTGCACCATCCTTTACAGGAAAAAATACAAAAGGTTTCTGGAACAATGACCTGGAACTCGTAGAGTCTGCCATGAAGGACATGAACTCCAGAGTCTGGCTCACAAGCTGCAGAAAAGAGAAAAGTCTCTTGTTGCGTTGCCATCCAACAAACTTGAATGTTTTAGAAATAGAAATTCTTTATGGTCATTATACATCAGTACGAGATTAAAAAACAAGCTTCATCTATATATTGCATTTGAATGTATTACACATGACTTGGTGGGAAGGGGGATTCAGACCATGATGTTCAATGTTTAGATGAGAGGCAAATTACCAAGAAAGCTAAAGTGGCCATCTCATCTGACCTTTATGAGGATGTAGAGCTGAATGACAGGTGTCAGCAGACCTCCTCAAAGACCAGTTCCATTTGTCGGAAGTCGGGTTAAAGCAGGAAGTCACCTCTCTTCTTCCTGGAAACCAGGACGGCAACACAGGAAGTCGACCAAAAGGCATCTTTGGTCTATGCTTACTTAGGGTTTATTTTCAGTGACTGAATTGTGACGGTAGAATTAACTGATGAGTGTGTGTCCTTTCTGGTTTTAGCGTACTACATGGTTAAAGTAGTAGTAGTGTAAGCTGGAGTTGTTGTTTGGTTGGTTTTCATTGGCATCAAAGCATCAGTCACACTCAGATTCACTAAATCAAGCAGACTAGGACCTCCACAAAGTGGTAGTTTTGGTCCACTTGATCCAAATGACAACCTTTGGTGTGGTCTAACTGGTCAAAATGCAAACTTGGGTCCTAATGAGTAGAATGATAGATTATTTCATAGCTACCATGTGGGTCTTTGGAACAAAGTTAAGTCAGGTAACACCTCACTAGAACTCATGTTGTCTGTGTAGATTCTCAGTCATCCAGGTCACTGTAGTGTCAAAGGAGTTACTTGTTTGCAACTGGACTTCTTCTTGTAGCTTGAAGGCATTTCACCTTTCATCCAAAAGGCTTCTTCAGTTCTGGCCTGATGCTGGAAACCAGGAGCTACATCTCTGGATCACAGAGGTTGGAGCTGTAGACCACAACCCTCATTCTATAACAATGGTCCATAAGTCACACTTCAAGGTGTGAAGTGGAGTGAGAGTCATTGTGGTCACATGATCCAGAGAATGAGTCCTGCTCTGATGATGAAGAGCAGGTAAATTTCCTGGTATGAAATCTCAAGACAGGATGGTGTGAAGCAGATTATGACGTAACCCACCACCTCTGTTCAAAGTTGGTCTTTCTAAATGGACATAGATGGCCTCCTTCACTCCCCTCTCAAACCACCTGTCCTCCTTGTCTAGGATGTGTACATCCATGTCTTTAAAGGAGTCTCCCTTTTCCTTTAGATGCAGATGTTCTGCTGAGTCCTGTCCTGATGTGGTGGCTCTCCTGTGTTGTGCCATGTGTTTGCGCAGTGGTTGTTTGGTTTCTCCAATATATAAATCCAGGCACTCTTCACTGCATTGCACTGCAAAGTTGGTCTTTCTAAGTGGACATAGATGGCTCCTGGTTTCCATCACCAGGCCAGACCTCAACACTTGAGCTGCTTTAACCATCCCCAGAATCCTTGATGAGCCTCTTCTCTGAAAACAAAAAGTCAAATTTGTGAGCAGAAAACTCCTCATTTCTGTCTTTTGTGTAGCTACCGACCAGGATACGTGGATCGACAAATGTAGGTCCATCCAAATCCACAGTCATCCAGAAGGCTTCTTCAGTTCTGGCCTGATGCTGGAAACCAGGAGCCATCTATGTCCATTTAGAAAGACCAACTTTGACCAGAGGAGGTGGGTTATGTCAAAATCTATCTGCTATAACCCATCCTGCTTTGAGATCTCATCCCAGGAAGTTTAACTGCTCTCAACCAATCAGAGCAGGACTCTGGATCATTTGACCACAATGACTCTCATTCACCTTCATACCTAGAAGTGTGACTTATGGATCATTGTTATGGAATGAGGGTTGTGGTCTTCAGCTCCAACCTCTGTGATCCAGAGATCCTGGTTTCCAGCATCAGGCCAGAACTGAAGAAGCCTTCTGGATGACTGTGGATTTGGATGGACGTACATTTGTCGATCCACGTATCCTGGTCGGTAGCTACACAAAAATCGGACTTTTTGTTTTCAGAGAAGAGGCTCATCAAGGATTCCGAGGATGTTTAAAGCAGCTGAAGTGTTCAGTCATTAACATTCTACCAACATTCTATAGACCAGCTGCTGCAAGAACGGACTTTGATCCTCATCACACCACATTGTTTGTGATGTGTGTTTGAAGCCTGGACCCAGTGGCTGCCTCATCGCTATGGCGGGTGTGGGATGTGAAGAGGAAATCTATCTCTGTGTGTGTGTGTGTGTGTGCTACAACCGTTCCCGCCGATGCTTGTTTCCATGGCGACCGTGGCTAACAAGGGAAGCAGGTCTCAGTGTGAAGGGGGGGGGGACTCTTCTGATTTTACACATCAAAGTCTATTTAAAGGTCTCAGGGTTATATACATGTAGATAAAAAAATGTAAATGAGTTCGGCTGATCCAGTGAATTCTGACTTTTAATTCTGCTTCTTTTGTTTTTATCCCATGCTAAATTGGTTTTATCTGCTTTAAAAAAACACAATCAGTTCATGATTTGTGTGTTTTAATTTGCTGCCTCTGTGAAGCACTTTTTAACAGGGATTTCTATTATTTATTATGTGTTTATACAGACTGAGTGAATTTGCAATGTGGGTTACGTCAATGTCACGTTTAGACAAGAAATAAGAATAAAAAGCAATAAAAACAACAATATCTGTGGTTTTCCTGCATCTATTTTGATCCTTTATTGTGATTCACACAATGACATCACAGTTCCAATCAGCTGATAATGTAATATATGTATTATTATTTAAATTTAATAGGCCTAATGAAGAAAAAGCTGCATATTTAATCACTGAGTCAGTTACGTAATTAGTTAAAACATTATTGGTAAAAATAAATTACCTCATAAGTACAGTAATTTAATTACATTATTGGTCTATTATATTTTAAAGCGTTATCGGCTGCTGTTTCCCCTCAAAGTTGTTCCGTCTATTGATACCCTGCATGCGAGGCATTTAGGGAACCTCAGTAAACAGTAGCATCTATTGATAGCCGGCATGTGATGCATTTAGGAGACATCTGTAAATTATAGTATATACTGATAGCCTGAATGTGATGCATTTAGGAACCATTAGTAAATTGTAGCATCTATCAATAAGCTGCATGTGATGCATTGAGGGAACCTCAGTAAATAGTAGCTTCTATTGATAGCTGGCACATGATGCATTTAGGGACCATCTGTAAATTGTACTATATATTGAGAGCCTAAATTTTGATGCATTTAGGGACCATTAGTAAATTGTAGCGTTTATCAATAAGTTGCATGTGATGCATTTAGGGACCATTAGTAAATTGTAATATATATTGATAGCCAGAATGTGATGCCTTTAGAGCCCATTAGTAAATTGTAGTATATATCGATAGCCAGAATGTGATGCATTTAGGGACCATTAGTAAATTGTAGTGTCTACTGATTATCTTCCAGGTACGGAGGAATTGTTATGTTCTGAACAGGCACTTTAAAAAGTTCTTTAACTCAACTAGTAAATATGTCCATGATGTTTTCTCAGGTTTAGATGGAAAAAGACACTGGTTCAGGTCTAAAGAAAGATCATGGTTTGGGTTAAATGACTTGAACATGGAGAAAACCTTGCCCTCAACAGTATCAACACTTTCTGAATATACACAAAACTTCACTGGCTGCACATCACATGATGACTTTAATGCTGCTGTAAATTCAACAGTGTTTTATTAAATAAACACCTGCACACATCTGCACCCACTGAAAAAGCTGCAGGTGGAGGCTGTAAAACAATAAAATAAATAAAGATAAAGGACGGAGACATGTGAGTGGACAAGCCTGCAAATAAAACACTACAGAGACACCAGATGATTGATTGACAAACTGAATAAAGGGGGGTGGAGGAGGGGGGCATTTGAATATCACAGCTACAGCACTGCTTTGATATCATGATGCTAATTACAGTCACACACACACACACACACACACACACACACACACACACACACACACACACACACACACACACACACACACACACACACACACACACACACACACACACACACACACACACACACAGGGATGGAAGGACAATCCAATATGGCACCATGGGACCTATTTGAAGTATTTCCATCTGAACCTGTGATACCACGGAGGATGTATATATATATATATATATATATATATATATATATATATATATATATATTATTTCTATGTCAAATGTAAAAAATCAAATTAACAAAGCTACTACTACTTAATACTTGACTTAATGTACTTTCCATCTCTGTATATTTTAATCAAAATTAATCACTTGCAGCTTTAGCAAAACTTTTCCAAACTGGATTAAATCGTTGAATAGCATTGACTGTGAATTTTGTCAAAAAATGAACCCAATAAAGCATAAAAATGTAAAAATGATCATAATATTCTATGTTACAGCTAACAGCAAAAACGAGAACATAAAATCAGGTTTACAGCTTTGAAATCATGCATATGTGTGTCTGCTTTAAAATTAATTAAACCCCACAATTCAGTGAAAGTAGTGATCAATAATTTAATATGCAAAGAGTGTAGTATAAAACTATCACAGGGCAATTAGATGAAAATAAATACATATTTGCATAATGCATTAATAGATTCAGGACAGATACTGGTGTTTGTTCTGAATCAACACAGAATATCTCAGTGATTAAAAGAACTAATTCACATCTGTTGGTGGGTTTGCAGCAGCAGGACTTTGCTTTTTAACAGTAAATCAGACCGAGCCAATGCAATGAATACACAGTGATGTCCAGGCTCATGTGATCCCATGTTGTACGTGTGCATGTGTGCGTGCATGTGCACCCCCGGGGGGGGAAGCCAATGAGTTCATTGTGCTCAGTGATCTGACACTGATTGACTTTCTTTGTCTGAGCCGGCGTGATCCAGCCGCTCGTGTGTTTAAAAAGAGGAAAAAACGATATGCACAGAATCCACCGAAGTGGTCAGGATCAGCTGAGTTCTGCATCTAAGAGCCATGTGAGACGGAAGGTAGAGTTCACTGAGAGTTATTTGAAGGTTTAACAGTTGCAGGAGGGAATTTGATTAAATCCTCATGTTTGATTGGACCTCTACGACTAATTTAATGAACTTTTAATAAAAAGCTCCAGTGTGCAGGACGAGTGAAGCAAACCTTTAAAACTGTTCTAGCTCAGGATTTTAGTGCAACACACTGACATGAGAATTTACAGTATGAGCTGATATTTAAATAGTAGCTTTGCTTCAGTAACAAGAAGCGCAATAACTTATTAAAATACAAAACTTTGAGTTTTGTTCATTAATTATTTATGTATGAATAGACTGACAGTACAAAAATGCACCGTGATAATTCTGTAGAGAAAACCTGCTTCTCGTAAAAGGCAAAACTTTAACAAAATGACATGAAAAATGAGAAAATAACTAATTGGAAAGTGACACTTATCTTTTTAATTATCAAAATTCTTATTATTAATTAATGTTTAACCTCCTGATACAGATTCCACATTGAGTTTTATTCATAAATCCCATGTTAAACCTGAGCTCCAACACTAAATGAAGTATTTTATCTGCAGTAAAACCCAATGTTCCTGTTACAGCATCAATATATATCATCAATATCCACATCATCAATACAATAATAAAATAGTTTAATATAATATCAGTAGTAGCTGCAACTAACCACTATTTAGAGATTTATTTAGATTGGAGCTGTTTGTGGGATTATTTATTTGGCTCCTTTATAATTAAACATCTTACAGAATATATTCTTCATGTTCTGGAATGATCCTCAGTGATTTATAGCATTTTATGGAATAATAATTCATATTTAAACTTTGATCTTATAAATAATTGCTGATTTGGGTCAGTTTGGTCTATTTTTATCTGTAGAAAACACAATTGTAGATTATTTTTTCCCAATATTCTAACTCTATTTGCTGTGTAACATCAACATAGATTTATTCTTATACCAAATATTTCCTTGGGTTTTTGCAAAATGTTCTAATTTTTCTTTCTTTCCATGAGGGAGACGGGTAGACTGAGGCCATTCTCATGTCTTTGTGTTTAACGTGAGGTGAGGTGGTGAATATTTTAACACAACAGTTCATAGTTTTATCAGAAGTGTTGATGTTTCTTTACAAACCCAAAGTTTAGTTTCTCCTCAGCGTTTCTGAGAAACACCAAACACTCTGGGACAGTTACTGTTCCCTGCGGGTACATGAAATATGAAGAAGAATCCAATATAGATATAAAAAAAGAAAATATAAGGTGATAAACTTTAAGATTTTTGATATGAAACTTGGAAGCCTGAATCTTCAGTGGCCCCCCATGGACTTTCATTTCCACTAAAAGACCTGACGTTTAAAATGTTTTTCCTTTGGCTAATTCTACACCCTACCATTGAATTTCAAGAAAATTGGCCCTGCATATTTTTTTTAATAGTAGGTAATTATAACATTTAACTCCCCCGTAGAACTGAAAAGCTTTAATTGATAATATATATATATAGTGATAGTGTTCAGATTTGGAAGGATTATAATGTTGAACTGTTCCTTTAACATTCACCACACTGGTAGATCATTGGGTGCAATTATAAAACGCATCACATGTGACATGTGTTCTTGCTGATTCTCCATGTGATGATTAAATCACATGATGTGCTGTAGGTCTGATCAGCAGCGGATGTGGAGTGTGGTATGTCACTCCTTAAAAAAACACCCCACACCATCATTTGGGACAGTTTGGTAACCACCAAACCCAGCTTGATCCATCCAATCACCAGATGGAGGACCATGATCTGGAGTCCAGTTGTGGTGCGTTTTACACATCTGGATCCAACGCGTTGCACTGATCGTGGTGCGAATGGTTGGACGCGTTCCATGAAGCTCTGTTCTGGAGCTGATCTGAAGACCGCATGAAGTTTGGAGGTCTGTAGTGACTTTTTAACACTAAAGGCCTCGTCATCTACTGACCCAGATTTCTCAGTTTTACATGGCCAACCACTTCCTGTCTCTGCCAATCATTTCAGTTCTTATAATACAGCTGATCATTGATTGTGGGATATTGAGGATATCATGTCTATTCTGGAAGATGGATCCCTCCTCTGTTTCTCTTCCTAAGGGTTCCACCAACTATTCTTTTCTTCATTAAAAGGGTTTCACAAACTGCTAAGCCCATTGGGGTGAATCTGTGATTTCTTATTCTGGACTATACAAATAAATAAATTGAATAGAATTATTTGAATGGGCGAGTGAATACTTTGGTAATGTAGTCTATATATCTTTTGCTTTCTATGAGTGTCCTTACTTGTCTGGCCAGGAACGCTGCTGTGGATTGAAGTGAATTTGATTTAGCAGCCGATCAATGGAATTACTCATTTATTCCAGGTCCAGGGACAGGGAGTTCCAGTTCCACAACAACCAGTTTCAGGTCAAAATAAATAAATAGATAGAGCAACTGGCATTTTATCTTGAGTGGTGATTCACATTCTAATAAAATATGCTATCACTACATGATCTATCAAGGTGGCTGGTTAGATGAATGAAATAGCTGATTTGTAAATTATATGAGTTTTCTGGTGAAAGACAGCTGTTTTTTTTACTCATATCATCATGTTGTATTTAATTTCAGATACCTGGCAACTGATGGTTACTACAGCACCATTTCCTCCAGTTGTTCCAGATGTGGCCATGGCCATTTACGTAGAGGTAGAAGTTACTACACTGTGTGGAGGCATTGGATGGGAAGTTTGTGGTTTTTTACAAGTATTGAAATATATTGCCAATGCATGCCCAGAAAAGCGTAATAACTACACAAAAGTCAGAATAGCAGTCTAAATACATAGCCACATGACATAATTATTATTACATATTGGGTAATTCATCACAAAATTCATCCTGTCATTATGTTCTGGATTAGAACGTTGCACATTAGCAGGAATCTTGCTTAAAAAGCCATGAAGCTATTTAAATATTGAATAAGAAAAGTTGATCCTACGCCATAAATTTAATCAAAAAGTCATAGAAACGGGTACATACGAATTTCACCAGGGCTCTGGATTTCATCTCCACGGGGGAATTAATGTGCTGCTGCTGCTCGGGTCTGATGCCCTTCAATTAAAGACCTCCCTGTCGAGATTTAATCAAAGCTTAATCACTGCTACCGTGTCTGTTATTATAAACATTTATATTTGTCTGTACCTTATAAGCAAACACATTACAGTCATTAGTCTAATTGATGGTGGTTTCGTCTTGCAACTGAATATTATGCTTGTGTATTTACGGTCTGGAAAAAGCATTTTTAAAAAGGCATAGTTGATACGCCGAATAGGGATAGAACTACACATGTAAATCTGGATATTCTGTCATACAGTTCTAAACCAGTCCTACCCTTCAAATATAGAGGAAGTCGCGTTTTCAGAGTTGGGGAAATAAAAGTCTAAAAATCACCTCACCACTGAATGGCTTTTAACACTTTTACTGTCTTTGTACAGCGGCCGATCTCGTCTGTTCCAACCACTCAAAGCACTTTACCCGTTCACACATTTGCTGATGTACCGGGTGCTAACTGCTCATCAGGATGTTATATAATCATTGCCACATTGACAGCATGGCACAGCCCAGCTTCCACTACACGGTACAGGGCTACGCTTACTTCAGCACTTCTATTACCATTGAACTACCAGTCCAATGGTACCTGTCACCATGTTGGTAACGCTTTTGGTTGGGGTATCTAGCACACAGGACTGGTACCCTATCACATCAGGTTGTATAAAAGGGTCCTTTGATGTGTATATGTGAATGTTTTCTAGTAGAAACACTCTTCAGTGAATGTTTTTAGTCTTGTTAGCTTGTTCAGGTAGAAGTTTAAATTGCTTGAGCTCAAAAGGCCATTCGCAATTTTCATTCAATTTACAAACCTATTTAACAAGGTTAATACGAGCCAACTCCTAATATTATAATATATTGACTCATTATTACACGATTATCTGTTGGTCTTTTAATCTATTAAGTAAATTTGCTTCTTAAAGGATGAGATCCCAAGGTTTATTTTCTAATTTGGTGATTTGACGAAGATTTTGTGTGTTGAAGATATCATGTGTGTCGTGTTTTGTTCAGTTTTTAGGTTTTTTTTAAAAATAATTTTCAAATCCAAATAGAAGAAGGTGTTATCCAGGTGTTGTACCAGCTAAGGTACCTAGCACAATCAATGGAGCTGTCGATAAACACTATAATAATTAATAAAAAACACTAAAAACTGAACAAAACACTACACACCTATAAGTTATTAGTGCTACTGCACCGTAATCAGTAAATGATAAACTACCTATGTTCTGGTCTGCATCACTTTGTCCATAGGAAGCTGTTTCATGATATCTTCAAAACACAAAATCTGTGTCAAATCGCCAAATTCGAAAATAAAACCTTGGGTGAGGAAAAAAAACGATCTCACTAAAAGACCAACAGATATTAATTAATTTGTTTAACAGAGTTAAAATATTATTTTTTTTTGCATACAAGACTTTAGGTTTAGATGAGACCAGGAGAGCACTTCCACATTAGGAGCTGGCTCGTATTAACCTTGTTAATTAGGTTTGTAAAATGAAAGGAATTCATGAATGGTCTATTGAGGTGAAGTGTTTTCTACTAGAAAAGATTCACATAGCCCACATACCCCTCAAAGGACCCTTTTACCAACCTGAACTAGTACTTTACTGATAATGGAAACAAGGCTATCGACACGTGGACTGAAGGATCCAGGACCTGAACCACCAGTCCTCCACTGACGGACCCCTCCACCTCCTGATCCACAGCCGCCCACAATCCTACTTTAAATAAGTCTGAGAAATGTGATGTTTTCTGTGATGAAAAAAATGTTCTATGTGAAAATTATACCTTTTCACCCCAGTCAGTCATTGTCTATGACTGCTTATTACTAGTCCATGTGGAGCACACACACCATTCACACACACTCAGGAAATTTAGCAGGGTCAAACTCAGGTCCTGGAGGGCTGGTGTGGGTGCAGGTTTTTGTTCCAACCAGGCAGCAACACACCTGATTCACTAATGAAGCTCCTTAGGAAGGCTCTAGTTGTTGATTAGTAGAATCAGGTGTGTTCTTCTTGGCTAGAGCTCTTGCTAAGGAGCTGCAATTTAGGTGTGTTACTGCATTGTTGGAACACAAAACTCGAACCCACACCAGTGGACTGTTGGACAAAACCAGAGAACCTGGAGAGAACCCATGCAAACTCCATACAGAAAGGTCCCAGCTCAAGGACCTGAACCTGTGACCTTCTTGCTCCACCATGTCACCCACCTCTTTACCCCAATCAAGGAATAGATAGTAGATAAATAAACCTTAAGAGCTAGAAAAGGAACACTCAAATTATTTAACAATAGTGATAAGTCAATATTGGATCTACCTGTATGGATTCATTTTATGACTATATGGACTGTATGGACTACATGGACTATATGGACTGTATGGACTATATGGACTATATGGATTATATGGACTATATGGACTTTATGGACTATATGGATTATATGGATTATATGGACTGTATGGACTACATGGACTACGTGGATTATATTGACTATATGGACTATATGAATTATATGGATTATATAGACTATATGAAATATATAGACTATATGGATTATATAGATTATATGGACTATATGGATTATATGGACTGTATGGACTGTATGGATTATAGGGATTATATGGACTATATGTATTATATAGACTATATGGATTATATGGACAATATGGACTGTATGGACTATATGGACTATATGGATTACATAGACTATATGGATTACATAGACTATGTGGACTGTATGGATTATATGGACTATATGGACTGTATGGATTATATGGATTATATGGACTATATGGATTATATGGACTATATGGACTATATGGACTGCATGGATTATATGGATTATATGGACTATATGGACTATATGGATTATATGGACTATATGGACTATATGGACTGTATGGATTATATGGATTATATGGACTATATGGATTATATGGACTATATGGACTATATGGATTATATGGACTATATGGATTATATGGACTATATGGACTATATGGACTGCATGGATTATATGGATTATATGGGCTATATGGACTATATGGATTATATGGACTATATGGACTGTATGGATTATATGGATTATATGGACTATATGGATTATATGGACTATATGGACTATATGGATTATATGGACTATATGGACTATATGGACTGTATAAATTATATGGATTATATGGACTATATCGATTATATGGACTATATGGACTATATCATATAGTCCATATAGTCCATATAGTCTATATAATCCATACAGTCCATACAGTCCATATAGTCTATATGGACTGTATGGACTGTATGGATTATATAGACTATATGGACTATATGGATTATATAGACTATATGGACTATATGGATGGAAGAAAAACTATAACGTGACACCATCTCAACAACAATACATCCAGAATGGAAATTCACTGTTGCCGCTCGCATTTGTGTGACAATCGAGATAAAAACAGCATATAGGCCATGCAGCAAATGGACCAGGTTGCTTCGTTTCCTGCTAGGACAAAGTAACTGATAAATTATCTCAGCATATTGTTATAATGACAGCACATGGTGCAATTGCATGCTGTGATCATGTTCTATTCAGTCTTGAAGTTTGCTGCCTGCTGCACATAGAGCAGAATTACAAAAACTGACATTGGGTGTATTAGAACATTCATCTGGTATCCACAGGACTGGAAGCAGCATGTTAAATCAGCATTTTTACCTTTGGTTTTTTTGTATATGACCATTTTTTTGTATATGTACGTCATGCTTATGCTTGACTTGACTCAGCAGCAAATTCACTTCTGCTATAATGACCTTGCATCCTCTACACTATTCACAGTTGAACTCTATATAAAGAAACTGTGCATTTGTAAAGGTCCTTTTCCTTTATCTCCCCCTGCTACATCAACCACAACCCTGATTTCCCCCCTGAAGCCTCCTGATCCTCGCAGGCTCAGCGCCGGTGGTACCAGTCGGATCCAGAAAACCCGGAGTTAATCTGCAAGGGTCTGACACGAGTGGAAAGAACGAAAGCTGGAGGGCTTCTGTAAATATATATATATATATATTTTTTATTAAATGCCAGAACAAGATTGCAGCTTGTGTTCTATCTTTAGACGTTTTATTTCAGAGCTGTTTGTTTTGAGACCAAAAGACACAAGGAGCTATATATATATATATATATATATATATATATATATATATATATATATATATATATATATATATATATATATAATTTTAATTATATTGGGACAATTTTATGCTTAATGACCTCACTTTTATTATGTAAAATGTAAATGCAGGTAAAATAGCTTTAACATATATTGTTATGAAGTACTTCATATCGGTGCATATTTATGATGATAGATCATTTTTAATTATCTATTTTTAATAAGGGCCTGAACAAAAAAGGGTTAAATGTAAATTATATTAACCTAAAATATAATTATAACTAAAAAAGTTTTTAAAAAAGTAGTATTGAACTATTTCTCATTGTATTGATGATGTGGATATTGATATATTAATATTGATTACTACTACTACTTTTTATTACTCATCAGAAGCTATACTATAGTACATTTGGACAGCCCAGTGTCCCTTGGAGTTATGGGAGTTTTCAAAGTTTAATGCACCATAAAATAAAATTATTCACAAACCATTTTCTGCTTGGTTCACTTTGTTTTGAGAGAAAAGAAAAATCCAAGTGAATCAAAATACTTCTTGTAGTTGAATATCTTGAAGGGTACTCATATTATGAATTGTTCATAATTCTTTATAATATATTATTCAATTACATTATTAAATATATTTATATTATTACATGTCAAACTACAATCACCATTTGATACGATAATATATAAAGTTAAGATGTACAGAAATGCTAAAGTATCCATGGCTCCCCCATAGACCCCTCCCACAGACTATCAGTATCTGATGGGCGGAACAAAACCAAGAATTCATCCAATGAGCATCTGGTTTATCGTCAGTGTAACAAGACACATTCTGCTGCTTTAATCAAGTCGATGGAAGCTGAGTTACAACCTGATTAATAACAGATGCTGAAAGAATGAACGAAATCTATGAAAAATTGATGATTCTGCACTAAAGTTAAACATGTTAACCACTACATTAGGGGGCAGTGGTGCTCTCACTGACAGAGTGTGCACAGGGATCATACAGCACAGAGTATGTGTATGAAGTGTAGAAACAAATTGTCGCAGATTTTATGTCTTTTTATTTTTCGGTGTCACATGAGAAGCACTGTGTTACATATTTGATCACTTTTTATTTGGTTTTGCATTTTAGGGCATGTTTCCTACCACTACCATGTATTATAAAGCAGGTGTAGTAGTGTATAGTGAGTTTGTTGCTTCGTGATGCTGCAGGAAACAGAGATGAAGTAGCTACTGAATCCTTTGTCTAAGCTGTGTTCAGACTATGAGTTTTGTGGTTTTGTCCCATAAATCAGATCATGTCCTGACCCCTCGGTTGGTTCCTATCTCTAAGGTTTTGAGCACGTTCTGACCTCACCCTGCGTGTGACAGATGTTGAGCTGGTTGATCTGTTCCGTGAACTCGTTCTCCTCGATGGTCTCGGTGCGAGGGACAGAAAGAGAGAAACGCCTCTTAAAGTTCTTCATCTTGTTCATGGTGCTGGGGATTCTGGAGAGGAGCAAAAAAAAGACAAAAAACAGAGATTCAGTCCCAGGAAAATAGAGAAATATGAAATCCATCCGTTTGGGATAAGTACCTATACTCATAAAGTCTTTATTATGTTTGCAGTGTGGAACAACTTTAATAAATGAAGGGAAGCGATGAAGACAAAGCAAAAATCTGGAGAAGAGGTGGAAAATCGACCACTTACAACACAAGAAACTGAATCAACTCGTGGACTTTTCTCTAATAAATGACATTTTTTTAATTAACAAATCAGCTCTATACATATCAGTTAAAAAGAGAATATAACATGTGTGAAATTATTCTTGTCGAGGCAAGAAAAGTAAGGAAACATGATTTATTTTATTCTATTTACAATGAAAGCTAAAGAAGTCTCATCCATTAATTAGGATAAATAATATATGTATATGAGCAGTGCAACATTTTTTCTTTTAATGTGATTGTTTAATGAAATCTTGATTATGGTTGTTAACTAAAAAAAATGTTAAAGTCAAAGGAAAAGAGATAAACAATTAAATTCACTTGGAAATTTTATTCATAAATGCAAACACCTCGAGGTGAAACCTCACATCAACAGCAAGAATGAACTTATAGTTAAAAAAAACATCTTTGTATTAAAAGTTAAATATGAATGCCCTCAGACTTGTATCTTTAATGGATTTATTTAGCCTTATTATCACTTTTCCCCATTATATTTATATAATGCATCTTCTGGGCAAATTGAAGCCGAGGTATGAGATCCCCAAAACGTGAAAAAAACACATCCACAACCTGTTGCATGTACAGAATGTGCAGCAGTGACATTTTGAATGTTGAATATCAGTATTATTAATTAAATGTGTGCTCATACGGCCTTGAAACTTATCACCAATGCACAAGGAAAAAACTACTGAGGAATAACAGACGGTAGCTACAGAAATATTAAAGAAATTCCAAGTACCTGCATGTTCAATGGTGCAGGTACTTGGTATTGTTGAGTACTCAAATGCACTGACTGGTTTTGTAAATAAATGGTGTGTGTACCGTCCATGCATGAACGTCTACTTAAAGGAACACACGCTGTGAATCCCAGAAATTAAGACGTGATCTTTTATCTGCAGCTTGACCACGGAGCGGCTGCAGCGTGCTCTGGTAATGAGGTAGAGAGCGTCAGGAACTTCCCTTCATCAACACACACACACACACACACACACACACACACACACACACACACACACACACACACACACACACACACACACACTCCCTCAGCAGGTCTCACAACCACAGTTGGACCCAACCAGTCATTTTCACTTGTCTTTTTTTGTTCTTTTTCTTATCTTTTGGGTCTTTGTGCTGCAGCAACAGGTTACTGTGTGTGTGTGTGTGTGTGTGTGTGTGTGTGTGTGTGTGTATATGTGTGTGTTTTTGCTCATTATTACAAAAGGCACGTGTGGTCTGTTCAATTACAGCAAGACTTTCTGGTATTTTTGAGCCTTGGTAACATATCAGGCATCTGTACACATGCACACACACACACACACACACACACACACACACACACACACACACACACACACACACACACACACACACACACACACCAAATCATCCTTTCCTTTGGAAACAGATAAATAGTCATCACCTTTTATCATGATAAAACATAAATGTAGTTATTAAGCTGAATTGAGCCTCATTTTCATATTGATAATTATGAAGATGTGGCACTACACACACACACACACACACACACACACACACACACCTACACACACACACACACACGTACATATAAAACGCAGCCTTTATAATGATAATAATCCGCCGCAGCTATCTGATATGAAAACCAGAACAAAGAATGATGATGGTGGAGCTGCACCAAGCTGAAAATAAAGGAGAATATCCGTCATCATAAACCTGTTCAGACGCTGAACCATCAGCTGCCTCCTCCTGCCACGAGTTCTGATTAAAATGCTAAAGTTACTGGGGGTTATTAACATTAAGACCAAACCACCACAAAGAGTGTTATATAAAACAGAAGCAGGGCCAAAACACAGGGCATCACCTCAGCATTTTTTTCCCATAAGTTTCGTTTCGTTTTCATTTTCCCTTTCGGCTGCAAAACCAAATACGTAAAACCAGAAAAGTTAAGTAAATTTGACTCTTTAAAAGCAAAATTAAACATCATCCTGAAGTTACTGCGTCTGCAGGTTTATTATTAACGTTTAAATGAATCAGAGGCTGCACCTTTAAGCAAAGTTCACATTTCTACCAGCAAGAAACATGGAGGATGATCAGGAGAGGAGAGGGAAAGGTGAAAATTCTAATATTCTAATATTCTAATGAGTAAAAGTAGTGAAGAATCCTCCAGATGCATCAACAAAGACAACAGAGATGTTAACCTGCTGTAAATGTAGGTTAAAATGTAAAAGGACATGCAATGAATATGATGATTTAGGGAATGTTCAGTCACAGTAAGAATTATCCATCAATAGATTATAAATAATGTGACTAAACATGGCATTAGGTCACATACAGATATATATACATACACACATTATAGTCTAATTACCAATAAATCACTGCATGAATCACACAAATTACAGGGTTTTGAGTGAAAAAAACACACAAGCAGGTGTTTCCAGTGTGTGTTGAATCCTCCGATTGAAGGTTTGCAAGTGTCTTATATACCAGATACACTGAAAAGATGTATTCACTATTTGTTTTATATGTTCCATGTTTTTTTTTAAACTATATCTTTTCTATCTATCTGTCTGTCCCTGAGGGAAGGTCCCAAAACCTGGGTTTTAAGGATCTATCTACCGTAAATTCCGGACTATAAGGCGCTACTTTTTTCCCAAACTTTCAACCCTGCGGCTTTTTCAGTGATGCGGCCAATTTATGTAAATTTTCTAACGGCCACCAGGGGCGCTCGAGTAGAAAAGGTAAGATTAAGACCGGCGGAATATATGCGTTGAGGAAGACTGCAACTTCTTGTCTTGTGCATAAATTAAATTAGCGTGAACATACCCTCATCATGGAAAATGCAAAAAGACGCAGCTTTCAAGCTAAAAGCAATCGAGCTGTCCGATAAAGAAGGAAACACCTGCTGCACGTAAACTTTGTCTCAGGATGAGAGAGAGGCTGAGGGAGTGTGTGACGGCGTCTATATGACACTGGTTCATTCCCACACTGAGGAAGATGAAGACGGCTTACCGTGATTTTTACCAGTATGTTCTTTTACCAGACCTGTTTTACCAGACCTGTTATACTGTGTTGCTAGCGTGTTGCTACCATGTTGCTACCGTTTTACTGCCCTGTCACAGGCACCGTTTGGGAAGAAAGTTATATTATTATTATTATCAAGTTATATTATTAAAACTTTGAAAACTCTCTCTGTGTACCGTCTTTCTTTGTAAATATGTTTACATGTTTTAATGTGGGCACATGCGGCTTATATACAGGTGCGGCTTGTGTATGTACAAAATCGGTTTTCCTCTAAAAATGTAGTGGGTGCGGCTTATAATCAGGTGCGCTCTATAGTCTGGAAATTACGGTATTTCATTTTCTGTAATGTAGTCATAGGCCTTATGAGGCCTTTAGTTAAAGGATCAATTTCTGTCTGATAGTCGACCATTAACAGGTTGAACTGATGAGGTATGAGATTGAGGAGAGGAAAGAGATAAAGAGGAAGAGAAGACACCTGCAGACCCCCCATCAACCCCCAACAGCCTCAAACCATCTTATGTATAAATAGACTGATGCCACAAGAACGCATCGTGAGAATTCTGTAAGGAAAAACCCGCTCCTCCTCCTGCACTTATTGAAAAATAATGGTCAATAACAGGGAAACCTTATGTGGACTTGCAGTTATATTTTTAAAAATCTAAATTCATATTATCAGTTCATGTTTGACCTGTTAAAATCCTAAAAAAGTCCTGATCCAGGTTCAGCTTTGAGTTTTATTCATATTTTACATGAGAAAACCTCATCTCCAACACTAAATAAAGTATTTTTACTGCAGTAAAACCCAATGATCCTGTTACAGCATCAATATATATCATCAATATCCACATCATCAATACAATAATAAAATAGTTTAATATAATATCAGTAGTAGCTGCAACTAACCACTATTTAGAGATTTATTTAGATTGGAGCTGTTTGTGGGATTATATAATTGGCTCCTTTATAATCTCCATTTTAAACATCTTACAGAATATATTCTTCATGTTCTGGAATGATCCTCAGTGATTTATAGGATTTTATGGAACAAAAATTGTCTTTGAACTCTTAAAATCATCTTATTATTCATTGAACTTCAAGGAATTTAGCAGATTTCAAGTGTTTCTCTCTGATTTGGATCAGTTTGTTCTTGTTTTAGGTTTTAAATAAAGTTTTTACCCAATGTTCCTGCTACAGCATCAATATATATCATCAATACAATAAGAAAATGATAATTTAATAATAAAGTTTGACATAATATTAGTAATAAGGCTGCAACCAAACACTATTCTGATCTGGTTTGTGTTATTTTACGTGTTAATTCATGACAATTATTTTTATTTCTGTACATCACCAATCAACAGCCATTTAGCCTGGATTCCATCTTCAACTTCAATATTCTAGTTTTAGAATCATAAACTAGATTCAGCATTGATATTTATTCATATTTTACATGCGAAAACCTCATCTCCAACACTAAAATAAAAAATGATATAGTGGCGGCTTTGAGTTTTATTGATAAACACACTACTTAAAGTATTTTATCTGCAGTAAAACACAACGTTACTGCTACAGCATCAATATATATCATCAATATCCACATCATCAATACAACAATAAAATAGTTTAATATAATATCAGTAGTAGCTGCAGCTAACCACTATTTAGATATTTATTTAGATTTGAGCTGTTTGTGGGATTATTTAATAATGTCCTTTATACAAATGTCCCTTTTAAACATCTTATAGAATATGTTGTTAATGTTCGTGTGATTTCTATCATTTTTCCTTTTTGATAAATCATTGATCTTTTCTCCTATTAATCATTGAACTATGCATTGCTGGTAATTTAGCTTATTTCATTTTTTGTCAGTTTATTCTTGTTTTAATGTTTAAATAAAGTGTTTTATCTGTATATTTATTATATTTATTCATATTTTGTCTGTACCAGCCACATAAATTGATTTTGGCACATTTCTCTCACACATTTAATTACATAACTTTTGTGTTTTGTAGAGTTAGTCCATGTTTATTATAATTTAGAGCAGGAAAACTAGGAAAAATAAACTCCAAATAGTGATATTTATGCTCCTATTTTACATTTCTCTCCATGTGTTAACTACGTATAACTAACAAATGTCTGTCAAGATTTATTATCAAAAGAAAAAACATCCTTTAAGGTTCAGAAACACTTTTAAAGGGCAAATGTGCAGCTCATGAACAGTGAAATCTGATTGATGCACGAAACTAATTATGCACTTTTGTAGATTTCTTTTTTTTTTTTAGAGTTGAAAGCTATAAAGAGAGATTTGCACAAAGGGCTGGGGTTAAATGAAAATAACAGAGGGATCCTCAGCACCAGAGAAGTGTGGGTGGCAGCCATAAACTGAACAGCGAGTGGAGGAAGCAGCTCGAAAAGCGACGATAAAAGCTCAGTGGAGCGAAAAGGAGGATTTATTTATCTATTTATTTAAATCCAGAAGGGAGAACCCCTTTAGAAATCAATCAAAATCAGCTTGTGTGACTCTTTTTTTAGCCTTTTGAAAGGTTTCATGGCCCTGGAAAGAGAAAACATGCCAGAACGCTGCTAAAGAGAGGGGACGCCGGCCTTTTAATAACACATAATTGTGTTCATTTATTTATTTATTTATTTATTTTTATTTCTGGAGCTGGAAAATACCGTTGGCTCAGTAACACACAACCTACATCCATGCATTTAACATCTACAGGTCCTTCTAAAAAAATTAGCATATTGTGATGAAGTTCATTATTTTCTGTAATTTACTGATTAACATTTTAGATTCATTGCACGCAGCCGAAGTAGTTCAAGCCTTTTATTGTTTTATTTTATTATTGATGATTTTAGCAAAAAAAGTAAAGAAAAAACAAAAAAACAAAAAAGCCTATTTCACCCGAAGTCAACCTTCAAATAATGATGTTCAGTTATGCACTCAATACTTGGTTGGGAATCCTTTTGCAGAAATGACTGCTTTAATGCAGTGTGGCATGGAGGCATCAGTCTGTGTCTGCTGAGGTGTTATGAGGCCCAGGATGCTTCAGCAGCCTTAAGCTCATCCACAGTCTTGGG
Organism: Eupleurogrammus muticus; assembly: GCA_036785175.1. Taxonomy (NCBI): domain Eukaryota; kingdom Metazoa; phylum Chordata; class Actinopteri; order Scombriformes; family Trichiuridae; genus Eupleurogrammus; species Eupleurogrammus muticus. The sequence goes on along the minus strand of JAYKQN010000023.1, from coordinate 8,086,487 downwards.
TCTGGCGTCTCTCAACTTTCTCTTCACAAAATCCCACAGATTCTCTATGGGGTTCAGGTCAGCACAGTAATACTATGGTCAGTAAACCACCTACCGGTTCCATGTCCTGCTGAAAAATTAGATTTTCATCTCCATAAAGCTTTTCAGCAGAAGGAACTAGAAGTGCTCCAAGATTTCCTGATAGCTAGCTGCATTGGCCCTGCCCTTGATAAAACACAGTGGACCAGCACTAGCAGCTGACATGGCCCTCCAGACCATCACTGACTCTGGGTACTTGACACTGGACTTCAGGCATTTTGGCATTTCCTTCTCCCAAGTCTTCCTACAGACTCTGGCACCTTGATTTATGAATGACATGCAAACCGAAAATAGTCCTTTGGTCCACTGAGCAACAGTCCAGTGCTGCTTCTCTGTAGCCCAGGTCAGGTGCTTCTGCCTCTTATTCTGGTTCAAAAAGGGCTTGACCTGGGGAATGCAGCACCTGTAGCTCATTTCCTGCACACGCCTGTGCACGGTGGCTCTGGATGCTTCTACTCCAGACTCAGTCCACTGCTTCTGCAGGTCCCCCAAAGTCTGGGATCAGCCCTTCTCCACAATCTTCCTCAGGGTCCGGTCACCTCTTCCTGTTGTGCAGCGTTTTCTGCCACACTTTTTCCTTCCCACAGACTTCCCACTGAGGTGCCTTGATACAGCACTCTGGGGACAGCCTTTTTGTTCAGAAATTTCTTTCTGTCTTTACCCTCTTGCTTGCATAATGAACCAGACTGTGAGTTTTTAAAAGCCTCAGGAATCTTTGGTGTTTAGAGTTAACGTTTAGAGCACCTTTACATGATATGCTATTTTTTTTTTAGATAGCGAATTCGGGTTTTCATGAGCTGTATGCCAAAATCATCAGTATTAAAACAATAAAAGACCTGAAACATTTCAGTTGGTGTGTAATGAATTACATCATATCATTATGGAAAAGAATGAACTTTTTATGGAAAAGAATGAACTTTATCACAATATGCTATTTTTTCTATTTTAAACACTTGCTCATATCTTAGCAGCAATAATTCACAGGTACCTATAAATGTATATATAGATTTGTCTTGTTTATAGTCACCTCATGCTTTAGATTTCTTCTGATACCAAGTACATTAACCTCTGTGTTTATAGAGTTTTTCAGTATTTATTACTATATAAAGCAGCAAAACTTAGAAATATAAAAATAGGCCTGGAGCTTAAGTGTTGAAGTGATTATTATTTCACAGACAGGATCATTCCTGTTTGTTGCACATTTGCACCGTGTTTATTAATCTCTGTTTGTTTGCTGGTAAATATTTCAGATGCATCATCTTCATTATCGTCTTTGAAACTCTGGTGTCGTTTCACTTTGTTAAAAATAGTTCAGATTTGTTTACAGGAGTTCATGAATCACTTCGAGCATTAAAAATACTCAGAAGAGTGAAAAAGGAAAAAAGCCTTCCGATGCTCACAGGACTTGAGATCTGACTCATATATTCATGCATTTTTTAAATAAATAAATAAACTATGTTTTATGGAAAAATGTGTATTATTGGTTATTTAAAGCGCCCGTGTCACAGATAGCTAAAATTGGGCTTAAATGAAAGACAAGAGAATCCCCTTTAAAATGATGAACACTGTGTTAGAAAACTTTATTGTCTGTACAATGAGATTTAACCCAGTACACACACCTGTGTCAAAAAATGTAATTTGTATTAAGGTGTTGATAACGATGAATAACGAGAATATGCTAGAAATCTAGATTGGTTATCATGATAAAATATCATCTACAGATATGAGTCTTTTCAAAAATTATAATTAAGTTTTGCCACTCTGAGTTGCATAAATAATACAAATATTTATGCTATAAATGTGAATAGGAGATATGAGCATTTCTATGTGGATCCATTTTTTTTAATAAGATAGTTCAATTAATAAAAGCAGATAATTCCATTTTTTAGAAATTAAAAAAAAAACTTTTAATTTATTATTTCTCAAGGTGAAATCGGCCAAACCAAAGTTAAGTCTCTTTGACATAAGAAAAAAATAGAGGTACTGTATTACAAATGGAAACTCCATTGAAAATTACAAGCCTCAAAATAGTGTTTTTTCAATTCTTTATTTATTCGATGCCTAGACCTTGATTTATAGATAGATGAAAATGTTATTGAATAAGATACTTTAAACAATTAAATCAATATAAACATGTCAAGGTTGAAAAATCATAATTTGAAGACAATAATTGGAGGAATGGGCACTGGGGAACTTATTTATTTATTCATACATTTTCTCTTATATATTTGTTTTTTCTCAAGGTAAAATCGGTTAAAGCAGTGGTACTGTATCTCAAAAAAATTAAACTCCACTGAAAATTGCAAGTTGTCATCTGACCTCCGACCGCGTGTCTTGGACACTCGGGTGAAGAGAGGGGCTGAGCTGTCAACTGATCACCACCTGGTGGTGAGTTGGATCCGCTGGCGGAGGAGGAAGCCGGACGGACCTGGCAGGCCCAAGCGTATTGTGAGGGTCTGCTGGGAACGTCTGGCGGAGCCCTCTGTCAGGGGGGTCTTCAACTCCCACCTCCGGGAGAGTTTCTCCCTGATCCCGGGGGAGGTTGGAGACATGGACTCCGAGTGGGCCATGTTCTCCACCTCTATTGTTGATGCGGCTGCTCGTAGCTGTGGTCGTAAGGTCCGTGGTGCTTGTCGCGGCGGCAATCCCCGAACCCGGTGGTGGACACCGGAAGTAAGGGATGCCGTCAAGCTGAAGAAGGAGTCCTATCGAGCCTTGTTGGCTCGTGGGACTCCTGAGGCAGCTGATGAGTACCGGCGGGCCAAGCGTGCCGCGGCTCGGGCGGTCGCAGAGGCAAAAACTCGGGTTTGGGAGGAGTTCGGGGAGGCCATGGAGGAGGACTATCGGACGGCCTCAAGGAGATTCTGGCAAACCGTCCGGCGCCTCAGGAGGGGAAAGCAGTGCTTCACCAACACTGTTTACAGTGCGGGTGGAGAGCTGCTGACCTCGACTGGGGATGTTGTCGGGCGGTGGAAGGAGTACTTTGAGGATCTCCTCAATCCCACTGTCACGTCCTCCGAGGAGGAAGCAGAGACTGGGGACCCAGGGGCGGACTCGTCCATCACCCTGGCTGAAGTCACTGAGGTGGTTGGCAAGCTCCTCGGTGGCAAGGCTCCGGGGGTGGATGAGATCCGTCCTGAGTACCTCAAGTCTCTGGATGTTGTGGGACTGTCTTGGCTGACACGTCTCTGCAACATCGCGTGGCGGTCGGGGACAGTACCTGTGGAGTGGCAGACCGGGGTGGTGGTCCCTCTGTATAAGAAGGGGGACCGGAGGGTGTGTTCCAATCACAGGGGAATCACACTCCTCAGCCTTCCCGGTAAGGTCTATTCCAGGGTGCTGGAGAGGAGAATCCGACCGATAGTCGAACCTCGGATTCAGGAGGAGCAGTGTGGTTTTCGTCCCGGTCGTGGAACACTGGACCAGCTCTATACTCTCCATCGGGTCCTCGAGGGCTCATGGGAGTATGCCCAACCAGTCCACATGTGTTTTGTGGATCTGGAGAAGGCATTCGACCGTGTACCTCGTGGTGTCCTTTGGGGGGTGCTCTGGGAGTATGGGGTCCGGGGCTCTTTGCTAAGGGCTGTCCGGTCCCTGTATGACCGGAGCAGGAGCTGTGTTCGCATTGCCGGCAGTAAGTCAGACCTGTTCCCAGTGCATGTTGGACTCCGCCAGGGCTGCCCTTTGTCACCGGTTCTGTTCATTATATTTATGGACAGAATTTCTAGGCGCAGCCAGGGGCCGGAGGGGGCCTGGTTTGGGAACCACAGGATTTCATCTCTGCTGTTTGCAGATGATGTTGTCCTGATGGCTTCTTCGAGCCAGGACCTGCAGCAGGCACTGGGGCGGTTTGCAGCCGAGTGTGAAGCGGCTGGGATGAGAATCAGCTCCTCCAAATCCGAGGCCATGGTTCTCGACCGGAAAAAGGTGGTTTGCTCTCTCCGGGTGGGTGGTGAGTCTCTGCCCCAAGTGGAGGAGTTCAAGTATCTCGGGGTCTTGTTCACGAGTGAGGGAAGGATGGAGCGTGAGATTGACAGGCGGATCGGTGCAGCGTCTGCAGTGATGCGGTCACTGTATCGGTCCGTTGTGGTGAAGAAGGAGCTGAGCCGGAAGGCGAAGCTCTCGATTTACCGGTCAATCTACGTTCCTACCCTCACCTATGGTCATGAGCTTTGGGTAATGACCGAAAGGACAAGATCGCGTATACAAGTGGCTGAAATGGGCTTCCTCCGCAGAGTGGCCGGGCGCACCCTTAGGGATAGGGTGAGGAGCTCGGTCACACGGGAGGAGCTCGGAGTAGAGCCGCTGCTCCTACACATTGAGAGGAACCAGCTGAGGTGGCTCGGGCATCTGCTCAGGATGCCTCCTGGACGCCTCCCTAGGGAGGTGTTTTGGGCATGTCCCACCGGGAGGAGGCCCCGGGGAAGACCCAGGACACGCTGGAGGGACTATGTCTCTCGGCTGGCCTGGGAACGCCTTGGGGTCCCACCGGAGGAGCTGGAGGACGTGTCCGGGGTGAGGGAAGTCTGGGAGTCCCTGCTTAGACTGCTGCCCCCGCGACCCGGCCCCGGATAAAGCGGAAGACAATGGATGGATGGATGGATGAAAATTGCAAGCCTCGTAATGGTGTTTTTCTGTTTTTGCAAATAAACTCTTCATTTATAGGACGACTAGACCTTCTCCGGAGTAAAATGCGTAGTACAGTTACACAGCGTCTTTGTGTTGGAACAAACAACAGCAGAATGTGAAGCTGCCACCTCCAGAAACTTTAATCTGCTCAAGGACGCGCTGCGAATGACAGAAAAAGCTCCTTCAGAAACAAAGATAATGGAACACGAGCTTCCTCTCAGATTATCTCTGTGCACTTAAAGCTTCGCTTTGAATGAGAGCTCCAGTCAAACGATGCAAATGGTAAATATTAATATGGAAGGAAAACCAAAAAGAAAGCTTATTTGGCCTTGGATCAAAATGCATTGAGGAACAAATCTTTACATTTATCCAAAGTCCAAGCAGAAACTGATATCTTCAAAAATGAAATGTTCTGATTCAGCAAGAGACAGAGTTCAGCTTCTCTATTTGTTCTTCCTCCTTTTCTATTCTCTCACATATCATCTGTCACTCTTGTCTGGCGTTAAACATGATGATAAAAATGAAAACTCAACAGTTTCTCCCCCCTATACTGATTGGGAGCCTCTCTCTTTATTCTTTATTCACGCTGTTCTCTCGTTTGCCCTCTTGAACAATTTAATTGCAGGGGTCGCGACTGAGAAAATTCCTGATTGCGACCTGTGTGTGTGTGTGTGTGCATGTGTGTGTGCATGTGTGTGTGTGTGTGTGCGCTCCATTTATCTCGTGGACAACAGGCTCCTCTGTTGGGACAAGGCCACAATTTTAGGGTCCGGATGCTTTCGGCCAATCAGGAGTGTTTGGCATCGTCCTCAGAGCGTCTCCATCAAAGGGAGGAAGTTGTGGTTCTTTAGGTTCACACACACACACACACACACACACACACACACACACACACACACACACACACACACACACACACACACACACACACACACACACACACGCGGTGCATCTGCTCTGAGTGAGTTGCCAACTAATCTCTCTGGACACAAAACATGCTGCTACTCACCTTTTTTTTAAAATTTAATTTAATTTTTTTCGTCTTTTTCTGTGGTCTCATGTCCTCATGTGTTTGGAAGCATTTTTGGGGGGGATTTTTTTCCTACAAAAAAGTGACAACCTCCAATAACAGTGAAACATTTAAGTAGCTAAAGAGACACATATTTCCCTTCAGGAGCTGGTGGAGACCAAAACCTGAGCTAAAAAAAAGGATAATGGCTAGTGATGAGTGCGGAATCCAGAAACTACAAAAGCAGGTAAATAATAATGTTTCTCTAAGTCAGTGGTTCTCAAATAGTGGGGTGTGTTAGACCTCGGGGAACATGCTTGTTTATTGGTTTATTTTACTGTCCTAGAATAAAGTGCAGTTGCACCTCCACTACATTAGGGGGCAGCAGAGTGTGAGCAGGGAGCATGCAGCACAGAGTATGAGTATGAAGTGTAGACACCAAGTGACACCATGAAAACATATTTAACATATGGTTTGACATAGTCAGTCAAAAAATGTTTAATTAAGAATTTAATTTTATTTTAGAATTTTATTAATTGAGAAGCACTGGTCTAAATGATGATTGTATGAGATAGAATGTCTGCTCCAAATGCTGCTTTCCAAATACCAAGGTCATTCTATATATATTATATACAATATACTGGCATACTGAGTTATAATTAGGCTATAATGTGCATATATGATATGACCAATATGTTGAAGCCATGCTTATTCACATTATTTACTACTAATATCCATCCAAACATCCAAATCATAACTTTTTATTGAATTATTATTATTATTATTATTATTATATATTATTGATGGATATTTCCTATAAAATATATTCATTTTATCCTAGGCTACATTTATAGCAGGTTACAGGTTCACATCTTTATTGTCTATGTTGATGCATCTGGAGGATTCTTCTTTATTTTTCCTCAGTCTTGAGGACATTTTTCACCTTTCCTCTACTATTACTGGTCATCCTCTGTCTTTCATGCTGGTAGAAATGTGAATTTTCATTAATGATAAATCTTCTTAAGTTGCATCCTGATTCATTTAGATGTTAAAAATAAAACCTGTGGATGCAGTAACGTCACAACAGTATTTAATATATATATATATCCGTCAGGTGAGACAGTCTTAATGTAAAGTCTTTATGGATTTGGTTGGATTGTATTGGATTTTGGCTTTATGTTAACAAAGTAAAAAGTTAAATGAAAAAAACACAGAGGTCATGACCTCACTGTTGTTAATGGTGGAAACGGCGCTGATGATAATTAAATATCATAAATTAAGAGTTAAGCAATCAGTCAGACTTTATTTATTGAGTTAAAATATGAGCAAACACACACACACACACACACACACACACCATAGAAGACAGACTGACCCAGGACCCCTCTACACACGGTCCAGATCTTCCTGGACCCCCCCGGGCCTGAGTGACCCCCATGGTCTGATGGGAGGACTCAGGTGTGGACCCCCTGACCCAGAAACTACAAGATAATAAGATAATAAGACAGGATGAGATATATAGGACAATATGATCTAACCTATTTAAACGAAGTAGTTTTCATGCATATAATTACATCAGTTGAGTCACTAACAATCACGTTAGGAATCTATATATTTTTTTTTTTGCATTTTGTACTCTGCTTTGAAGAAAGGATTAGTTGTTTCTTGCATAAATAAGTCCATAAGAAAAAAAAAAAAAAAAAATATATATATATATATATATATATATGTAAAAAAAAGGGTAAAAAGTGTTTTACATGGACCACCAGAAAAACTTATTAAATCCTAAAATGACAGTTTTAAAAGAGTAAAATTCTTTAGAGACACTGATTCATTGAAAATTCACTGAAAAAAACATCATTCACTAAAGTCAAATTCCTGCTGTATCGCACCTAATTTGACGTAAAACGACGTTAAAAAAGCTGCAGTGTCGCAACTCATCTGATTGGATATGGAAGTTTACACATCACAGGCAGTTTGAGAAGCACTGGAAAAAAATAAAAGTATATTTTCCTATAGAAAAGTAGATTTTTTCATGTCCCACACACTGCTCTGATAACCACAGTATGTGCAGTAAACGGTGAAATGATGAATCTTTTTTTGTGTTTTCACATCGTTTGCAAACATACAACCAATGCACACCTACGGTAGTATACGTTTTAAAGATAATAAAGATGTTTTGTCTATTTTTGACTAAAAAATCTTTACAGAAAAAGACTCACACCAATCGTGCTGTACGATAAAAAGCCACAGACAGATGATTATATATAGAAAGATGAAATGTTATTGAGAAAGGCTGTTCCAGACATTTGACCAATTAAATCAATATATATACATGTCAAGGTTGAAAAAACATAATAATTTAAAGAGAATTACCTCTTTCTGGGAGGCCTTGTTTTCGCCATGTTCTCTAGAGGAAGGGAAACTTACTCATCATAGACTTCTGCAGATGTATCTGTATCTGTTAAAATGGGTTAAGACAGTGGTTCTCAAAGAGTATTTTTTTTATTAATTTATTTACTGTGCTAGAATAAAGTGCAATTGCACCTCCACTACATTAGGGGGCAGCAGTGTTCACAGGGAGCATACAGCACAGAGTATGGGTATGAAGTGTAGACACCAAGTGACACCATGAAAACATATTTAACAGGGATGAGAAGACAGGCGGAGAGAGACGGAGATAAAGAGACAAACGAAAGTCTCCCAAAGCTAAGACGAGGAAATATGACAAAGCGTCTGTAGCGCCACAATCACGCTGGTAAGCCGATTTTATTTTGTAATTTTACTTTTACTTTTATTTTTAAATTTCAGATGCACTTTAAATCTTTTCTGTTAGTTAATAAAGCTATTCTTTGTTGTAAGTTGGTCCATATTTCTTTCCTTCCTTTATTCTCTTACACATTAATAAGGACACAGTGGTATGCAGAGGTACTTATAACAACTTTATAGACAAATGAACGCAGAAGGGGCGCAAGAGAAAAAAATTGAGAAGTGCTGGGTTAAGATTAAGTCAAACTAAATAATAAAGTATAAAAGACAAAGGATAAAAGGCCCAAGAACTACAAGTAAGTCCAGTGAAACAGTTCCGGGGTTTGATTCAGGTCCATTGAGCCACGTCGTCTGCAGCTAAATGAATAAATGAATAAATGAACTCGTCCCCTCATGTGTACTCGTTCAGAATGGGGCCAGATGATGAAAAAGATCCGCGGCTCGTTTAGCCTGGACTTCATGTTTTTTTTTTTGTTTTTTTTTTACAGGTCAGTAGACACAGGCATCAGAAAAAAAAAAAAAGATGACACACATTCAACAACCCATTCACACGTGATGCTTAAAGCGAATCAGATGCACGTAGACGTACAACTGTGAGTCAAACTGAAGCGTTCACATGTGAACACTCACATTCATCCCTCTGGCACTGATCCACACTCCCTCCCTCCTTTCTCTTTCTGCTCTTTCTCTAAAAAGCAGCCCTGGCCGTGGTGTTTAACACTTAAGAACGAAGCTCCATTAAAAGTGGCTGCCAACGCAAGCTGTGATCTCTGGGGGGGGGGCCAAGAGGAGACAAGGACGAGGAGAGAGGAAGGAAGGAGACTGCTGCAAGACTATCGAGTATAAAGAAAAAGTTGACATTGTCTAAGCAAGATGCTACAGGCAGAATCCGAGCCGCCAATAAATGTTTTTACGTGAGTTCCTTTGCCTCCTGTCTCCACTTCTTTTACTGGTTGCCCTGATCCCTTTTGTGGGGCGACCACGTCGGTCGCTCACACTGGTCCTTGACCCGTTGAACAACTACGAGCTCAAAGACAGTCATGGACTGCAATTTGTACCCGGTCTCTTAAAAAAAAGGCCTATCAAACAGGACTGCAATTAGTTAATGTAAAGAAAGTAGATAGTTGTAGGGTTGATATAACTTATAATGATATAAGCCTATAGACAGAAAAAAGTTCAGCACAGTAGCTAAAGCATAGTCAATTCCGTTTTATTTGTATAGCACATCACAGATTTGCCCCAATGGGTTTTACAGTTTGTATAGCAGCAAGTTGTGTTGTACCAGCACAGATTTCAACGATCAATGATAGTAACTCAACACAAACTGGCAACACAAACGCTTTATTTTTCCCCCCCGTATTCCCTTATGTTCTCTTAATAAGTATAAACAAATGTGACGTGACGAACATTATTCACGTAAACGACAGCTAGCCTTGAGCTAGTGGTAGAATACTAAAAAAGTGGTAGCTTGCTACTAGCCAGCAGTTAGCCACTTGGCTAACAATTTGCGAACTAATCAGATTACACTACCAGCAAAATCATACATTACCATGTCACAATAGTATAAAGCCATGACTTACTGGACAGAGAAAACTCATAGATTGAACATTGTGAAGTTCTCTCATATCATGAAGGACTATTGGTGATAATAAGGACATTGAACCATAATTTATGAAAGAAAAGTCTTATGCTGCTCCTTACTCATTATGTTATGAACATAATAATTTTATTTAGCCTTCATATAGAAAATACTGATGAGTTTTCTTCCAATTCTTGAGATATAAAAAAACGAGACTCCTGCTTCTGTTCCTGCTAAACAGATGCTGCGTGTTCCTGTGTGTGAGCAGGAATAACACAACAAAACCTAAATGAACACATCTGTCCATGTCATCTGTGCGTATGCGTGCCTTGGCTCGTGATGCTGTAAAACTGACCTCGGGCCTGAGGTTACATTACTGCGTGCTCCAGTGCTTCGTATCAACTTAAAAAACAACAACAACAACAACAACAACATAGCTTGTACAGTTACTTGTGCACAGATGCAAAGAGATGAATTATAGCGTCTGTGCTGCTTCACAGAAACACAGAATCAATCTGAAATCTCAAAACAGCCGACGTGTTTAGTCTGAAAGTGAAGCTAATCCAATTACAGCAGCCGTGTTCCAGCAACAATACACATTAAAGTGACGATAATTCAAATATTTGCAGTGAGGACGCCTGTTCAATAGTGACTTGTATAAACAAGGCATGGTTTGTTCAAACACTTCATCCTGAGGGGGGGGGCATTAATATTTCAACCAAATTCCATGGAAATCCATCAAATCGCTGCCAACCTCAAGTTACTACTATAAAATCTGAGGTTCACCATAATAGGTTTATCTTCTAGGGGCAAGTGTCTGCACAAAAAATTCAAGGAAATAGGCTTATATTTGTTGAAATGTGGTATTTCAGTCCAGGATTATTAAAGACTGCATGAACTTTTTTTTAAAGTTGCAAAACCCATTTGTTTGACAGGCGAACTGCTATTTAGGGAATTAAGACTCTGCCAAGTTCTTGAACTTGATTTGTTAGCTTTCCTTGTGCTATTCTGCACTGTTGTCTTAGCGGAGAATGTGGAGTAAAGGGGAAATCCAATAACTTATTTTGTTTTATATTGAAAAAGTCTTAAAGTAGCTGTAAATCTTGTGTTAACAGAACAACAAAAGAATGTTTTTTCCCCTTATTTAGTCTAACTTTAAATTTTGAGATGGAGAAAGTGTAACAGGACTAAGTAAAAAACAGTGTATTTTACATAACCTGTTATAAATTTCCAATTAGAAAATGTATTATATATCTAAATTAGAAGTCACACATAAGACTTGGGCCCAATTTAAAATTATTTATCTTTAAATTGGAATTTGAAGCAATTAGGACAAAGTGCAGAATGCTTGTCTTGATAATTAAATGCATGTAATAGAAGCTGGTTAAATAATGGTTAAATTGAGTCCATCAATAGTACCTGTCCCCCCCCCCCCCTCGGGCGCTGTTCTCAAAAGGGCACAGACTTGGCGCCGTCTATAACGGGAGTGATTGGTTTGGGAGACAGAAGCATCCCGGCGTGTTTTATGTATTTATTTATTTATTTATCCACCCCCCATCCTCCTTTTCCCCTTGGGACGATCAATCCTGCCAAACACTGACTCTCCAGAGCTCTCCAGACAGGAGGCTGGTCTCGATGATGGAATAAAAAAAAAAAAATCAAACACACCCTTGGTTCTAAGTAGAATTACAACGTACGGTGTGATGTCATGTTTGCTGAAGCCATAATAAAGATGACCTTTTGTTTCCTCCCATACCATGTTTTCTTGGAATCACGCCCCAACAGACAACAATCACTCCCTTATTTGCTCTGTTTTATGGCGATAAATCATTCTGCCTTGCACGTTAGTGTCTACCTCTTCAAGACGTCCTTGTCGCCGTCCTTCCCTTTCCCTCATATGAACCTGGCTCTTTTTTCCGATTTCTTCCACCGAAGCGTTACCGGCGAACGTGACGCCCGCCGTGTTCGTGACGGGCGGCGGAGTCGACAGCAACAATAAATCCCTCTGTCCTCCTCGTGGTGTCTGGCGTGTCATCACCCCCACCCCCCATGGGAACATTAGCCCTTCTGTGTCCAAGGAATAACAACACTGGTGGCCGGGGTCAACATCAGAGTGGCCCATTGTACCACAGACCACCAACTGACCGCTTAGCTCTAGTTCCATAGGCAGCCCTGTCTCCATAGGACAAACCACAGCAGCCAGTGCTGGTGCTCAAAACAGGGCTGAACGATTTGAAGAAAGAAAAAATATTTGTGCTTTTTCTGGCCGATAATGCAATTTTCTTTAAATCAAGCACCACAGTAACTTACATCATACGATTAAAACAATAGAAGGCAAAACTAACTCTTTAGCTCATTATCTTTTGTCCAAGCACCTGTTTCTGATGTTCTTTTTTTTCCTCAAATTTGGAAAAAATTTAGTCAGACTTCTTTAAACACTATTTCAGTTTTATAGTAAAAACTTCATTCCCATCTCTCTTAACCAAACTCAAAATACATAAATTCCATTGTTCATTTGGAACCTCAAACCTGAAACACTGACAAAAGGCCAATGTGCTTTTGTTTCATTGGGTTTAAAACCCCAGACTCTACTTCTAGTCCTGCTGAAGCTGTTGAAAAATTTATGACCAGTTCACATTGATTTAAACACATGACCTGTCGTCCTTACGCAATTTCTGATGGCCCCTGGGGGCCCCTATCAAATGTTTGAATCGTACAACTATAAATTAATGTATTAAACACTTCCCAGACAGCCCTAATCTTGGGGAATCCTGATTCCTTTACCATTTTCGAGGACAGACCAAGCATCTGTTCAGTACACCTGGTAATCAACCACGGGAACTTGCATCGTATGTGAGCTGTTGGTGCTCAAAACAGGGTTGAACCATTTGAAGAAAAAATAATTAATCGTGCTTTTTCTGGCCGATAATGTGATTTTCTTTGAGTCAAGTTTCAATGCACAACATTTATAAGCATCACAGAGATTTACATCAGGTAAAACATCGTTTTGGATATAATCAGACTTTGTTAAACACTATTTCAAGCATCATTTCCATCTTTCTTAACCAAACTCAATTATTATTCTATTGTTATTTATCCAGACTCAAAATACTTAATTTCCATCATTTGTCTGCAGCCTCATACCTGAAATACTGACAAATGGCCAATGTGCTTTTGTCCCATTGGGTTTAAAACCTCTGACTCCACTTCTAGTCCTGCTGAACCCATTTTAGAAATTGCTGACCAGTTCACATTGATTGGAACACATGACCTGTTGTCCTTGCCCAATAAGCAGTTTCTGATTGGTGAACTTGGCAGGATGGTAGGGAGGAGGAGTACTTGCTAAAATAGCTGGCAAAAACAAAGCCTTGGTCAGAAAAACTGCAAAAAAAAAGAGATTGCGTTGTCTGAAATCTCAGGTTTTCAATCTGAACCTATAGTTCAGATCTAGCTGAGGGACCCTCAATAACTTTGCTAACACTAGTGGCCCCTATCAAATTAATTTCTAATAAATTAATTTATTAAACACTTCCAAAACAGCCTTAATCTTGTGGAATCCTGATTCCTTCAGCATGTCAGACCAAGCATCTGTCGCCTTGTTCGATGCATCTGGAAATCGTCCATGGGGAAGGACACCTAATCAGCTTCCTGAACCAGCTCAACTGGCTTTTTTTGGTGTAAAGATGCAATGTTTCTTATCTCCAAGTGTAAGGATATGTGAGGAAATCTCCTTTCAGGTGTTATGTCTCTACAGGCTTATGACCACATGTGAACCAGACCCCCATACTAATTGAAATCCTTCACCTGGGCTATTGATGCATACAAAGGCATTCACCACTTCACATGTGCTACAAACCCTCCTGAGACTCTCTGAGACCCCAACAATACAGCACTTATCCAGACATTTGTCCAAGTGGACAGATATCAAAAATATCAGATGAAGCAGATTCGTGTAGTGACCCCAGTCCGGGTCTTTTTCAGATTCATGACGTCAAAGCGCAGTTCATGCATGCTCACAGACAAGATGCACATTCTGTTCAAACAAACGATGTTCAACATTGATGTTGGACATGTCTTAGGTTACGTCTCTGCTCTTTAGACTTTTGGTTTCATTTGCAGTGAATCCCCATAGATCCACTTGTATTTTTTGAAACTCTACTGCGTTGCGTTGCGTGCTGAAAACAAACCTGTGAAACCTTTCACACAGGTATTTTAAATTTTGCGTATCCGCCATTACTGAATTTGGTTTTTAGCATGATTGAAGGAATACCACACCCACAAGAAGTGAACACTGAAGTCAAAATGGTGCAAGCTTGTCTAACAGGTTTCTGAGGATCCGCACTTTGCTTTTGTTTTTGTGAAAGGCAAATATCTTACCTGTTTGTTTGCTGGTCTATGGCCATAGATCAGGCTTCAGCAAACCCTGGTCCTACTGTGGCTGCAGGCAGCAACACACCTGATTCTACTAATTAATGTCAATAGGAAGGCTTTAGTGGTTGATTAGTGGAATCAGGTGTGTTACCTGCACCCACAGTAGCCCTCCGGGACCAGGGTCCGTGACCCCTGCCATAGATACTATGGACAAAGAGCAAGAGTTCCTAAAGACTTTAATCTTTGCACCTTATATGTGTTTAAAGCCAAAAAAGCAGCAGAAAGAAATGTGACTAGAGCTTCCTGCTGTCTCATATGTAGCCTGGTTTGATGTCTGAAGTACTTTACGTTTAAAGGTACAAGCAGAGCTGTCGCCACAATTGAAGACACTAGGGTCGTACATTTCAGCAGGTAAAAATTATAACACAAGGCCTTAAAAAAAAAAATACATGAAGCAAACCTAATTATCATGACGACAAAGCCGCAGTACGAGTACCTACCCTGAGGTAGATACTAGAGGTAGATAAAAGTTCCTGTAAATATCCCCTGTAGGGGTTTCTGCAATGGAGAATCAAACCAATGGGGCTGGACATGAAAAATTACCCCGAAGCTCCTGCAATGGAACCATATGCTAATATATATATATATATATGTTTGACTCATTAAAAGCGAAAATGTCACGACGTTACTGTGACTGCACGTTCTATTTTTGGAACACATGAATGAATCAGAGGATTCAACGTAAGGAGCTGAATCATCGATCAAAGTTAACAAATCTCCCAGCGAGAAAGGCAGAGGATGATGAGCCAAAGACGAGGAAACTAGAGAATTAGTCAACAGATGCATCAACAGATAGACAAAAGAGACGTTAACCTGTAACCTGCTGTAAATGTAACATAGATATGCAATGAATATGAATATTTTAAGGTCGTGTCAGTCACAATATGAATTATTCATCAATAATAGGACAATATTTTAATGCGAATAAGTAGTAAATAATGTGACTAAACATATCAGGTCAGTGATGATCTATACTTGCTCATTCCTCACTAGGGTCACAGGGTTCAGCTGGAGCCAAATCCAATACATTATTAATAGGCAGGGATACACCCTAGACAGGTTACCAGTCTATTTTTGGGGCACACACACACACACACACACACACACACCATTTTCTCACATCTATAGGCAATTTAGAATATCCATTTAACCTCAGCGTGGAAAGGTCCAAAGATTGGAACCTGCAAACTTCTTGCTCCCTACTCAATGCTCCACCATATTGCATCATTATATATAGGTCATATATATTATTATTATATATTAAATATAGAATATTGACCTTGGTACTTGAACAGCCTTGGAAACAAGAGATCTTGGACTGGTTGAAGCCTAAAACCTGGATGATTGTAAGACGGTAAGGAAGTCACACATTGATTGGGAACAAATATGCATGTTTACTGATACCAATAATCAATAGTCTTTCTCCTATTATAGGCCATCAACACCTGAACCCAACCAACTAAATGTAAGATTGACAATGGTAATAGTAATACTGTCTATTTTACCACACTACACTAGGCACGAGGCAATTAAAAATCCTAGCTGATGATTTAGATGCACCCCCCCCTCATCCTCTCCTGAAAAAACAATCAAAAAATGCAAATTGTGCTCCGGGGTGGAGGAGGAGGGAAAAGGTTCAGGGGTGAGAGAGATAGAAAATCAAAGAGGAGATGAAAAGAGAAAAAAGGTTATCATCCTCAGACGGGCTCAATCTAATGGACGTGAAAGCCTGAAATTACTGGAGTGAGGCTAAGAGGCCACGCTGTAAAATTAGATTGGGGAGCTTTTTTTTATTTTTACTTTTATTGAACAGCAGATTGGGGAGCTTCCTGCTGATAAGAAAAAATATTAATTTCAGTCAGAACTGCAAAATCAGATGGATAAGTAAGGGCATAAACCAAAATTGGGGGTCATTTATGCTTAAATCTACTTTTAATGCATAAATATAGAGGCAGGTGATAGATATTTATTAAAAAAAATATCTGTAGATAGCGATGATTCTTGATCCTTTGTAATAGATATCAAGTGAAACGTTAAGTGTATGAGTCATTTTTATATATTTGTGCATCTATTCAACTCTCGTCTTTGTTCTTTCTTACTTGTATTGATGCTATATATTAATATTGTGGACTAGTGTGTATCTCTCAGCCTCCAGCAAATCAATATCTATTTACACTTGACAGAATAGCCCATTAAAAATCTATAAATTTGTTAAATGGTTTGATTGAGATGACAAATGAAGAAATGATTAAGCTCTGCTGTGATAGTGTTTTACAGCTCCGTGTTCTTAATGAATAACGGTATCAGTAGCTAAATTAAATGAAAGATTCCGGAAAATATTCTTAAATATTTCCATTTTTACTTCAAGTTCTGAATCAGAAATTGCTGCAACATCAATAAGAATATGTTTAACTAAAAATGGCTGACAATAGCATATTAGTGCATGTAAACAATGCATATTAAATGCATATAGTCCATGGTAGGCAGTGTGTTTATTTAGGTTTGTGATTGGATAATGCAGCTGGTTTTTGTATCAGTGTAAAAACAAATGATCATAATTAATCATGAGTTATTTGACTAACCAACCACCAGATTTAGCCTCACAGTCTTTGCCAGTTTAATGCAGCGTTTCACATCTGTCCCATTATCTCAGCGATTATTCTGACGCGTTGGTTGGTTGTTTGGGATTTTTCCCTCAGGTTTTACACGTTCTATTTTACCCTCCTCACAGTGGCCTGTGTTTGAGCTGTTAGTCTTTGGAGAACGAGGCCCATGATTATGTAAAACGTCTGGACACGCCGCTCGAGTAAAAGCGAACACGCTGTAGAGGCAAGAATCGCTTTACTCCACGGATCTGGTCATCAAACGCCTTCTCCTCTCTCTGCCAGACGCGTCTGTCACAACGTGACCGGTGGTTCCCTGAATTCATTCCTCACAAAGCGTCGCCTCACGCCGGGCAGTGAACGCACCACGACCAGTGTGCGAGTTTAGAGTAAATGAGGAAGCATGAGCAATAATATTATTACCGTAAATTACCAAATAGAAGTTTCAATAACCACCAGATTCAGATCACTCTAGTCTTATAAAAGAATTTTAATAAATTACCACATTAATCCAGATTTTTGTCTGGAAGGAATTATAGTCTTTTTATTCACAGTTCTTTGAAAATCTTCAAAATCTGGAATAATTAATGTTTAAAGTTTAATAAATGAGAGTCAGAAAGAATTATTATTACCATAAATTGTCTAATTAGAATAGGAGAAATAAAAATCAGAAAGGAGAAAAGGGAAAATCATTAATCTTTTATTCGTGGTTCTTCGAAAATCATTATCAATATATAATAATATATATATAATATATCAGATAATAATTATTGATTACAGTTTCACAGAGTAAAATATCAAATACTATCAAATCATAATTTCAATTAACTGCAAAATCCCCTTTAAACACCAGATGCAGGTTTGATTAATAACTTCTGGTTCTAAATAAATTCAGAGTCTAAATAATTTATTAAGAAAAAAGCATTTTAAAAAGACACGATTACTAACTCTGCATGTTTTTCTCCTTAACCTTGGTCCTGAATGCCTCATAACTGTGGTCAAATGACAATAAAGATGAGACATTTACCTACAATCTTATAATATAATCTTACTAGTAGCCATACTGGTTTAATAGAAGAATGTGAGTAAATTACTTGAAATAAGAAAATCTAATAAATGCTAAATAAATAAATGCTTGATTTTTCAGTGATAGAAACAAATAAACACCCCTATTTGGTAATTTACGGTACTATTATTAATGTCAATATGGCGTTTATATATATATATATATATATCCTATGTACTGCATAGAATAGACATAAATAAATATTTTCTCACAGATATATAATTTTTGCATATGAATGGCAGTAAGAAGGCTGGTTTTTGCATAATAATATGAATTCTGCATAATGGAAACTTATCTCCTCTCATGTAAAACAGCAATAACACGTCTGGTGGTGACTCTGTGATGTCACACAGGGTCCACGGGTTCACTTTTCGCCGTTAAACCGCCCGACGCAGTGCGTTTGACCAAATGTTTGCTCGTGTTTGCTCATGCGTGAGCGGTGCCTGGCCCGTTGCTGATCATGGTCAGGGTGTATCTCCACATTATGCCGGCTGAGTGGGCCCGGGTCTCTGTGATGGATCAGGGACCCGGTAATAAGCTGCTTATGCAAACATCACTATTGTTCTTCAGCCGCGGCGCGTTCAATGAAGGGAACGCCGCTACGGGCTGGAAATTAGAGGAACAACTGTTCCCAGAGGCGGAATATGAAATAAAAAAAAAGAAAAGGTACTAGCAGAGTACACAAAGGCTGCTGGTGTCACGATGATGAGTTGAGTTACAGACTGCTGCAAAACGCTGGAAAAGACTCAACAAATCAAGAGTTGTTTAGTGACACGATGGTAAGAAGTCTGATGGGTGTTTGTATTAAATGTAAAGTGCATTAAGGATATTCTATACGGTAATGACCCCCCATTTTCTGATCATTTACAGAATAATTAGAGCAGTAAATTGTCTTAGAATGTCCAGACTCTTATTAACAAAGAAGTCTTTGGCATCTCTGACTTGTGTTTTGTGTTGCAGTGGCAACGATAACGTAAGCTGCAGACGTTCTTAGTTTTCACACCTTGCATTTATAGTCTAGAATATGTTTGTGGCTCTTTACAGATTATACAAGTGTACAAGTTCCTCTTGTGTGACTACAAGTAATCACACTCTCAAACATCGCCCCGCGACGCAGCGTTCTCACAAACATTTTCTCAGCTACACACTTATCTGTATTGGGGTATATGAAAAAAATCAGAAAAAGAAAAACTGTATTAGGTTCACGTATCACAAAATTAGTTTGCTCCTCAATTTACCTCTCACTTTGCAATTTACTGCATCTTATTTTAAAATGATCCCATATGGTATTAAACATTTCTTATTTTTGCTCTGTGTGTTTCCATCTGTCTCGTTTTAAAGCTGCAGTGTGTAGTTTCTGACGCCCTCTAGTGGTGAAGCTGCGCATTGCAACTACCTGAGCCATTGGTTTATGTGGCAGCGTCGAAGCAAAGCCCTTGTTTGGTTTTTCCATTCTCGGCTACTGTAGAAACATTCTACAGCTCAGTTTAAGGTAATAAAAACACAAACGATTCTTGTTTCTATTAAATTATATACACATAGAAGATACCTATGATATTATATTTGATTTCTGTTCATGCTAGATCTCATCTACTGCAACTTTCAAATGAAAAACCCAACAAATGTTCTTTTAGAAGCTGGTGCTAACTGCATACATGATATGATGCTAACACAACGCCTCTATCACTATAAGTAGAACCTGTTCACAGCTGCATGGAAATGAGATTTATTCAAAATCATCCTCATGCAACATGATATGACAAATATTATCAGTATAATATTATATTATTAGGAGGCCTTTCCAGGCTTCTGAAGGTCCTGAAATCTAATAATAATAATAATGATAACACATTTTTTAGTCTGCTCAACACTTCCGTCAGGAGTGTGACAGAAGTGTAACTTCTCCCTAACACACACACACGCACACACACGCACACACGCACACACACACATACACACACACACACAGCGACACCAATTTTTACCTCTGCGTGACTCAACGACGCATGACAACGACGTGGAAAAAGGAACCAGTTTTTTGCGCGTGTGCACTGAAAAAACACACACATACACACACTCTAGGTAAACAGCGCCGTGTGTGTGTGTGTCTGCAGCGTGTGTGTGTGTGTCGAGTGGTTGCACCAGTGTCAGTTTACATGCAAGAACTAATGCATGAGGTGGGTGGGTTCAGATGTTCTTAGATGTTCTTATTTCATGAGGTGAGCGTCAAACAGGAGCAGAAAGAACATGCAGGAAAAAATGTAAAAGTACCTGTATGCACAGCTAAATATAGATCATTGTAACACTAGCAGTGTTCAAATGATAATGCATAATAATGCTTTACTGTGTTACTTTAACAATATATTAAACTATCCATCTATAAACTAACAATTTACACCACTACACAATATGTAGTAACTGCTATTATTATTATTACAGTGTTTTTGTGTCTGACATTACTCCTAAAAGGCAATTTTGCAGCATAATCCATTAAGCAGCCTCCATAAATGCTTAGATTAAATCAAGAAATAAGCTTCAACCCCAAAGCTGAGTACAGTAACTAACATGACTTATGAATTATTACACTTTACTGACATGTCCAGGAAAGAATAATTAACAAAAGATTCCTCCTGGGAAAGTGAGCTCGGCTGCAAATGAACAACACTGCACCCTCGTCTGACCTCTGACCCCTACCTGTGATTAGATGTTATCTGTTTAATGGAATAAAAAAAAAATGAATAAAAAGTGAGTGTGTAGGGCTGCAGCCGGGCTACTTACAGAAGAGCAGAGGTCATCCACACACAGGTGGTGGTGGGGGGGGTCAGGGGTCGTGGGTTGGGGTGGGGGGGGGGGCCGCGGTCCCTCGCCTTCCCCAGGTGTCACAGCCTCGCTCTTTAATCCACGGGATGCAACAAGCAGCCGAGTGTGATGGGCTCGTCTCCGCAGGGAGGACGCAGGCGACCGGGGGTGAAAAAAGGTGAGGTGTGTGTGTGTGTGTGTGTGGGGGGGTCCTCTCTGACAGCTCGCCCCTCCCTCTGCCCCCCGTCCACGCCAGACAGGACGGGGTACAAAAACGAACAAAAAAAAGCCCTGAATAAAGAGACGAGAGATAGAGTGGAAACGGCTCACGAGAGCAGAAACTGCTGCTGGCAGGGGTTTTATAATCTGCCTGCGACTCCTCCCCCCCCCACACACACACACACATAACCAAATTCAGATCTGAGCCCTCCCCCGTTGGCATGGCGACGGCCAATCAGGGCTCCCGCAGAGCACCGGCCTCCTCCTCCTCCTCCTCCTCCTCCTCCTGCTCTGCTGTTGACAGGATCGTCACACACCAGCAGCAACTATGAAAGCGTGTTTGCATGTTTGCTGCATATTTGCCATAATGTGAGAATATGCACACGAGTCGCGGCTAAGTCCGTGTATTTATACCTGGTGTAACGTGCATGTTCCTGTGGGGCTGTGACAACACAAATAGAGCAGTCACTGACAGCATTAATGCATCAGGTTCCTGTGTTTGCGTCAACACATCAGACCAGATGCTGCAGCCCTGAATCATAAATCCACGCTTTTTATTGTGGCGTGAGGCACTTTAAGCGATTTTCACCCCACGTTATGTGACTGTGTGACTCTTGTTGCTACAGGTAGTGAGTGATTTCAGTGAAACATCTGGAACGGGACTGTTTCCATTTAGTGTTAAGAAAGAGTATTAAGAAAATGAGTGATTTTATAAAAATGACTTGACTTCTTCATTTCATTTTTCACTCACTTTAATGTAAATACACAGTTGGTGTATTCATATGAGAGTATATAATGTAATCCTATATAATGAAGAGGTGTTCCCCATATGTCCTGAGCCTTTTTTGCTGATTTGATCTCCTAAATGTCACTCAGAGTCTCAACCTGAGTTCTCTTGGATGTGATTTAAAGGAAAATGTTATGTGGTATCACCCTAAAAAACTTGGTACCAGATCGTTAAACTCTTAAAAAAAAAGGTTTTTAAAAATACATTAAAAAAAATGCTATCAAATTGTTTTATCTTCTGTTTCAGTTACATCATTTCACATTTTGTGTCCAAAATTGCTGTGATTTAAAAAAAATAATGATAATATTTGTACAAACAGGCTCTCAAAAGATATGAAACTAACATGAACACAATATGTACATTTTGACATATTGTGTTCCATCATCACATGAATCCTCTTCTGTTTTTTTTCCTGTTAAAGAGTTTTTATGTAGTTTTGTTCCTTGTATGATGTGAGGGTCTAAGAACATAGGATATTTTCTTGCTTTTGCTTTTGTGCAAAGCCCATTAGAGCAAATGTGTAATACACAACACTATGTACAAAATTCATAGAATTTGTTGATCAGCATACACAGTATGCATTATGGACATAGAATGGAGAAAAATACTAATAAATAGCAAGAAAAAAGTATGCATGAGCAAAGCATATATACATACATACATGCACGTACATACCTACATACATACACATACACACACATATTTACATATTTGCATATATATACACACATACACACATGTACACATACATAGCTAATGCAGACTTAAGGTGCAGGATGTGTGTGTAGAGTAAAGATTCTAAATTCTGGGCTATACAAATATAATTGAATTGCATTGAATTGAATTTTTAAAAAAAGTTTCGGACTTTCTGATCTTGCCGAACAATATTTGTCACCGACTCTAAAGTAAAATCATCAGGATCATTCTAATCTAACCTCTGACACTTTCAATTGAACTTCTGGCTTTTTCCAGATCTCTGTCCTTCCGTCACACACACACACACACACACACACATACACACACACACACACACTTTTTTTTAAATCTGTAAATGATGCATCACAGTCCGTTTTCAGACATTCTGAACAGGCCTGGGTTACATAAACAGCTGCTGGGGCAGCGTCGGGTTAAGTGATGATTAACGGCAGCAACATGAGAACATGACCTGAGGAGCAGGGATTCAGGCCTCCTGGTGGTCACATTTATACAGCACGCACGCACACACACACACACACACACACAACCACACACACACACGCACACACACACACGCACACACACACACACACACACACCTGTTTGTCTGATTGAGGTTTATTTACCACTTTAATCCACTGTCATTCATGCTTTGTGAAATGCGGTGAAAAGGACTTTGTGTGCTTTTTTTGTTTGTTAAATGTAATTTAGATTTAATCAGAGTTGAACTGTTCATTGCCTCACATTTTAAATAGGCCACAGTATTTTATTTTTTCATTTTTTTCCAAGTCTCCCACAAGTTGTCGTTCCATTTCCTCTTTGTGCAAAGCGCTTCAGATAATCTGCTTTTCTGTTGGGTGGTTTTATACCTTTATGGTAGTTTTTTTTGTCATGTTTTATCAATAAAAATACACCTACACCTAGAAAACATGAAAAGTTGTAATGATACTTTAGTACAATTATTTGTACAGTTGAATTACTTTATTTCTGTTTAAAGTATTGTGTCTCCACTGTTAAAAAATGCAGTAAATTGAGTTGCATTAACAGTATTGGGTGATTAACTGTAAAGTAAAAATCTATTAAATACTGTGATTTTAGTTGTATTTACAGTATTAGATAATTACCTGTGAATTAAAATCTATTAAATACTGTGATTTTTGTTGTATTTACAGTATTAGATAATTAACTGTAAAGTACAAATCTATTAAATACTGTGATTTTTGTTGTATTTACAGTATTAGATAATTACCTGTGAATTAAAATCTATTAAATACTGTGATTTTTGTTGTATTTACAGTATTAGATAATTAACTGTAAAGTACAAATCTATTAAATACTGTGATTTTTGTTGTATTTACAGTATTAGATAATTACCTGTGAATTAAAATCTATTAAATACTGTGATTTTAGTTGTATTTACAGTATTAGATAATTAACTGTGAATTAAAATCTATTAAATATCAAGATTTTAGTTGTATTTAGAGTATTAGGTAATTAACTGTAAAGTAAAAAATCTATTAAATACTGTGATTTTAGTTGATATTACAGTATTTGGTGATTAACTGTATTATAATACACTACTCCTGTGATTTTCTACAGTAATACCACTGTAATTTAGTGTAAAATAATCGTTTACAGTGACGTTTATGTGTTTAACACAGTAAATAACTACAGATTTTACAAAAAAAGTTTTACAGTGTGGACCTGGGCAATTATAAAAATATTAATATATAACCACATCATCAATATAATACGAAGATTGTTCCATATATTAACGAATGTTTACTGTGCTTCCTCCACAAACATATATATACATTACATATACATATACATACATATACATTTATAAATATATAATATTTCCTTTGATAATTAATCAATAATTGAATCAAACAGCCAGTTAACAATTTGAGTTAAATATAAATGCGTCCCTTTTTTTCCTGGATATTATTAAAATAGTTAAATAATATAAAGATAATAATATATTAAATAAGAAAAACATGTTCTAGCTATATCCCCTCTACATTTCTATATTAAAAATAGGTCAATATGCATGAAATTCTTTCCAAAAATGTAAAAGAAAATCAATAATTGATCAATATTGATTGCTTTTTAATATTGTCAGCCATAATTAAACCTTATAACTGCTTTATATCTGTTAAGTCAATCTATGAAAACATCTATTTTACATTTTTCTCCATTTTCATGCAACTTACAGTTGAGTTGTAATGTTGCTTAACTCGAGTTGATTTCATGATAAACCACTTAGTTGTGAAAAGTCTTATTTAATAGGATGAAACAATCAAAATCCAAAATCTTCCATATCATAAGTGATAAAACCTGGGTCTAGAGAACAGGCCAAGCACATTATTATAATGTGTGTTTGAGGTGATTGTTTGGCCTCTGTGCTTTGTCTAGAAAATCTGTTTATAGGACAGAAACTAGTTTACGATAAACGGCATCTAAGGAAAGAATAAAAACCGTTTTGACGCTTCAGTGTGAACGAGTCGTCCCATGGAGGTTTAAAGCAGCGTTTCTGTTGAGAGGCAAAAATAGACAGAGGTGATTTATCCGCTAATGAACAGATGATTGTCGCTGCCTGTCAGGACAGAAAAGCTGCTCCGAGTCAAGAAGTCATTTCACCTCAGCTTCTACGCCTTTAATTGTTTTAACATCTAATTGGCTCTCCTCAATTATCAGTGGTTAACCGCGCAAATGAAACTAGAACATTATATGAAGTACTTTATAGGTGAAATTAATTAACGTAGCTTAATGGTTTTTAATTTGCTCGCACAGAGTGAAAATTGGCTGTAATTTGATTAATTGCCAGTTTGTATAGAAATTAACACAGAAACACTTGTTGCATGTGTCAAAGAGTTCATATTTGTTCTTATATTACTATTATATTACTTGTTTATATTGTTAAAAATATTAAAAATAAGCTAAATCATCTGCCACTGCAATGAGATATTTTCACTCAATATTAGACTAAAACAAGATATTTTCACCTGTTAAGATTTCAGCCTCTGCTCTTGTGTGCACATGAGGGATTATCGGTGCATCGTGATCTCACAAAACGTACAACATATTGGTTAAAGCATTAACGGGAAAATCTCAGTTTCCTCAAATATGGACGATTTAATGAAGTCTGATACGCGCTCTTAACCGGGTGTTTATACTGAGAGCACAGAATGAGCTGAGTGTGTGTGTGTGTGTGTGTGTGTGTGTGTGTGGCGTTCAGGAACGGTGTTGAGCGTAGGTCAAAAAATAAAACAGGAGCCAGGACGTGAGCTGCATACGTACGTCTGTCTGTCTGGTGCAGGCTGAGGCATCGATTAACATGGGAGTGATTCTGCTGCCGGGGACGTGAACTAGTGGTCTAGACATGGTGTAACGGCACCAGCGTCTGCACCCATTGATTTTTTCATTTTCGTCAGAGGCTGCAGCAGCGTCATCATTTACAGAATGGAAGCCTGGCCTGTTATTTCAACGAAAAAAAAAAAAAAAAAAAACACAGTGAGAACGATTTGCAGTATTTTCACGACTATAAGGCCACATTAAAGTCTTATATTTTCTTCAAAATGTGTGGTGCTCCCTATGTATGTATGTAGGGGGAAGTGTGGGCATGGATTGTAGATATGCAGAACATCGTTGTTTTAACAACCTGAAAATGGTAAAGAGACACGCTGATAAAGCACAGTTTAAACTGAAGGAAATCAGCTACACAGCTGAGTTTAAGACATAAGACAGGTGGTACGAGTTGGAGGAAAGACTGGATCAGTGGATCACAGAGCAGAGACTAGATCAGTGGATCACAGAGCAGAGACTGGATCAGTGGATCACAGAGCAGAGACTGGATCAGTGGATCACCGAGCAAAGACTGGATCAGTGGATCACAGAGCAGAGACTGGATCAGTGGATCACAGAGCAGAGACTGGATCAGTGGATCACCGAGCAAAGACTGGATCAGTGGATCACAGATCAAAGACTGGATCAGTGGATCACAGAGCAGAGACTGGATCAGTGGATCACAGAGCAGAGACTGGATCAGTGGATCACAGAGCAAAGACTAGATCAGTGGAACACAGAGCAGAGACTGGATCAGTGGATCACAGAGCAGAGACTGGATCAGTGGAACACAGAGCAGAGACTGGATCAGTTGATCAGAGAGCAAAGACTGAATCAGTGGATCACAGAGCAAAGACCTGATCAGTGGATCACCGAGTGGGAGAAGCATTCCGACGATCACTATTCGACTAAAAGCAGTAAAGCAGCAGAAGAAATGAAAATTGAACATTTCCGTCTTGGTGCTTTTGTTTCGGTGCCATTTCTCCATCCAGACCAGGACTACGGTAGCGCAGCAACTTCCAGCGGACTATAACGCATCATTTAGAGGAAAGTGACTCTGATGGTGAAGAAAGTGAAGCTGTAATCATGTTTGATGGAGATTTAGCTGCTGTTGGAATCAGAAACAGAGGATGAGGACTTTGATGGTTTGATTGATGACATTACCCCGCTCTATTTTTAAATACACACACTTGTGTGCTTGTTTTATCCGTGTGTTTTACCATGCGCGCAATGATTAAAAAATGTTAGAACTTTGTAATCAATACTTAAATAAAGCACAACCAAACTCAGTTTAGCTCCCACCCTATTTCTGTATATATCTGTGTGTATATGTCTATGTGTATATATCTATGTGTGTATATTAACCCTCCCCTTTAGTTAGGTGCCTTATGTGTGTGTTAAATACAGTAATGACACACAGAACAGAGACTGAGCCTTTTAGTACAGAGCCTTATGGTCGTGAAAATATGGGAGTTGAGAAAAACAGAAACATTTTACTTACGGTGCAGCAGGGATTCAGATCAAAATCCCTCTGGTGTTTCTGAGCAAAGAAAACCTCTGGTCATTAGCCAGCCAGACGCAGCAGTACACACACACACACACACACACACACACACACACACACACACACACACACACACACACACACACATACATAGTCTGTGAGTGTGTGTGTGACCAGCCATTAGCATTAGCTAGGTTAACACCACAAACAAGCTGCTCCTGGGGTCAGATGAAGCCTCAGGTGTCACTTCACCACCTGATTGGTGGCAGGTTTTCACATTGTGTAAATAACGTCTACACGTTTTCATTAGAACCTTCCTGCAGATGGGAAAATTAAAAATACATTATAACCTTGATGTTGTCTCATCTGTATTCTCCTCAGGGGAACACACACACACACACACACATACACACACACACACACACACACACACACACACACACACACACACACACACACACACACACACACACACACACACACACACTTCTGAGGACATTACATTGACTTTCATTCATTTCCTGGAGACTTAACCTAACACTTACCATGACCACTACCAACCATTAACGATTTACATTAAAGGAACTGACTTTTTGTCCCCATAAGGAAGGAAGGAGTCACTTACACTACCCCCCCCCCCCCAACACACACACACACACACGCACACAGACACACCTCTTAAAGTGTGTTGGTACAGCTAACAGCCGGGAACATTCTTCAATGTGATTAGATCGCCCTTGTCCTTCTGGAAAGGGCAAGTCTCTCTCTCTCTCTCCCTCTCTCTTACTCACACACACACACACACACACACACACACACACACACACACACACACACATACACACACACACACAAACACACACACACACACACACACTGTGTACAAGCATACAGCATTAAAAGAAGAAAATTAAAATCCATCCTGGGGAGCTGCTGGAACCAAACAGGCTGTTTCATATTTGATGAGCAAACATGGAACTCTCTCTCTCTCTCTCTCTCTCTCTCTCTCTCTTTCTCCCCCCCTTTAATTCCTCTTCCTCCCAACCAAAGCTGATTGAAACCTCACAGTCGGAACCGTGGAGGGAATAATCACCACATCCGTGCTGCTTTCCTAAAGATGTCAGAACAAGACCAGCAACTTTGTCAACAGCTGAACACTGACTCTGAAAAGGTTAATAGAAAGTAGATGTTATGTTCATAGTTTCATAGGTGGACACCAAAGCTTAGTGTCAGCATCCGACCAAACATGAAATATCGTCACAAATTTTTCTTTTTGTTCTATTCCTGTTGAATTACGATATGGCAATGGTATGATATAGTAGTGAAGTTTACTTTTGACTTTTTGGACATAAAAATACATACTATCATCATGTGTAAGATTCACACTGGTAATAGGAGGACTCTATACTTGAAGGTTTATTTTCACTGCAAATCTACTGACTTTATTCATTAAAGAATGCATCAGTTGCAGGACATCTGTGCTGGCTGTGTGGTTGATGGCATGGACTCAAAATGGTATGAGATGAGATGTCTATGCATATGTTCGTCACAATGATTGAGCCTTAACACTTTAAACTACTAACGGCCTTCCCAGACAGACCGCTCCACACTGTAAGAAGTTCCCAAACCACCGTGACAATATGTAACTATTCAATATGGCCATACACACATTCCAGATGTGGGTAGTGCATTATCCATCCTCATTTCACATAAAGCAGCTGTGATGGCTGAATGGTAAGGTGCACCCAGAATTAATAAATCTCTAACAACAAAAAAAGCATCTCCTTACAGTGCAAGATATAAAACTTGAAAGAATCTGTTTCATCAAGAATGCCTTAGTCATCAGACAGTTGGGATGCCTTGTGGGCAATGTCTTCAACTCAATGTGTGTAGCATGTCACTGTGTTTTGAGCCTAACACACTTGTAACTATGATTGACCTTCCACTCCTTTCACTGCAAGAAGTTCCAAATAGATCTTCATTTAATGATAATAAGAGCTGTGATGGCCGAGTGGTTAAGGCGTTGGACTTGAAATCCAATGGGGATTCCCCGCGCAGGTTCAAACCCTGCTCACAGCGGTGGTTTGCTATTTCTTGTTAATGCTGCTAAAGATTCCTCCAAAGATTAAATTGTAAAGTGCTTGGTGCACTATTCTGCCTAAAATACAATGCATTTGGAAAACTTTCCTGCCTCTTGCCGTGCGTCTTTAAGGCGTTGGGCTCGAAATCCAATGGGGTTTCCCTGGGCAGGATCGAACCCTGCTCGCAGCAGAATCACTTCATATTTGACAAAGATGATTAGCTAAGAAATGGATCTTTTAACTTTCCTATGAAGCAATAGCTGTAAAAGTTCCTGAACACGAGCATTTTTTGTCAAGCTTGCGTCGTTGCTGTAATGGTTGGTTCCACCAGTTTCTGACACCCCTCGAGGTTCTCACACATTACAAAAGGTCCAAACGAGGTCCAAACACAGTGGGACAGTTGCATGTTGAAAAGCTTTGACTGGTTTAAAAACTGGAATTGTACATCAAAAATTACCCTTTTGGAGCTGTGATGGCCGAGAGGTTAAGGCGTTGGACTCGAAATCCAATGGGGTTTCCCCGCGCAGGTTCGAACCCTGCTCACAGCGATTGCACTTCATATTTGACAAAGTTGATTAGCTATGGAATGGATCTTTTAACTTTCCTATGAAGCAACAGCTGTGAAAGTTCCTGAACCCTACCATTTTTTGTCAAGCTTGCGTCTTTGCTGTAATGGTTGTATCCACCAGTTTCTGAAACCCTTCGAGGGTCTCACACATTACAAAAGGTCCAAACGAGGTCCAAACACAGTGGGACAGTTGCATGTTGAAAAGGGCCCTCAACTGGTTTAAAAACTGGAATTTTATATCAAAATTTGTCCTTTTGGAGCTGTGATGGCCGAGAGGTTAAGGCGTTGGACTCGAAATCCAATGGGGTTTCCCCGCGCAGGTTCAAACCCTGCTCACAGCGATGGCAGTTCATATTTGATGAAGTGGATTAACTTCCCTAAGAAACAACAGCCATGAAAGTTCCTGAACACAAGCATTTTATGTCAAGCTTGCGTCTTTGCTGCAATGGTTGTATCCACCAGTTTCTGACACCCTTCGAGGTTCTCACACATTACAAAAGGTCCAAACGAGGTCCAAACACAGTGGGAAAGTTGCATGTTGAAAGACTTTCAACTGGTTTAAAAACTGGAAATTTACATAAAAAAATACCCTTTTGGAGCTGTGATGGCTGAGAGGTTAAGGCGTTGGACTCGAAATCCAATGGGGTTTCCCTGCGCAAGTTCGAACCCTGCTCACAGCGATAGCACGTCATGTTTGACAAAGTTGATTAGCTATGAAATGGATTTTTTAACTTTCCTATGAAGCAACAGCTGTAAAAGGTCCTGAACACTACCATTTCTTGTCAAGCTTGCGTCTTTGCTGTAATGGTTGTATCCACTAGTTTCTGACACCCTTCGAGGTTCTCACACATTACAAAAGGTCCAAACGAGGTCCAAACACAGTGGGACAGTTGCATGTTGAAAAGGGCCCTCAACTGGTTTAAAAACTGGAATTTTATATCAAAATTTGTCCTTTTGGAGCTGTGATGGCCGAGAGGTTAAGGCGTTGGACTCGAAATCCAATGGGGTTTCCCCGCGCAGGTTCAAACCCTGCTCACAGCGATGGCAGTTCATATTTGATGAAGTGGATTAACTTCCCTAAGAAACAACAGCCATGAAATTTCCTGAACACAAGCATTTTATGTCAAGCTTGCGTCTTTGCTGCAATGGTTGTATCCACCAGTTTCTGACACCCTTCGAGGTTCTCACACATTACAAAAGGTCCAAAAGAGGTCCAAACACAGTGGGACAGTTGCATGTTGAAAAGAGCCCTCAACTGGTTTAAAAACTGGAATTTTATATCAAAATTTGGCCTTTTGGCGCTGTGATGGCCGAGAGGTTAAGGCGTTGGACTCGAAATCCAATGGGGTTTCCCCGCGCAGGTTCAAACCCTGCTCACAGCGATGGCAGTTCATATTTGATGAAGTGGATTAACTTCCCTAAGAAACAACAGCCATGAAAGTTCCTGAACACAAGCATTTTATGTCAAGCTTGCATCTTTGCTGTAATGGTTGTATCCACCAGTTTCTGAAACCCTTCGAGGGTCTCACACATTACAAAAGGTCCAAACGAGGTCCAAACACAGTGGGACAGTTGCATGTTGAAAAGGGCCCTCAACTGGTTTAAAAACTGGAATTTGATATCAAAATTTGTCCTTTTGGAGCTGTGATGACCGAGAGGTTAAGGCGTTGGACTCAAAATCCAATGGGGTTTCCCCGCGCAGGTTCAAACCCTGCTCACAGCGATGGCAGTTCATATTTGATGAAGTGGATTAACTTCCCTAAGAAACAACAGCCATGAAAGTTCCTGAACACAAGCATTTTATGTCAAGCTTGCGTCTTTGCTGCAATGGTTGTATCCACCAGTTTCTGACACCCTTCGAGGTTCTCACACATTACAAAAGGTCCAAACGAGGTCCAAACACAGTGGGAAAGTTGCATGTTGAAAGACTTTCAACTGGTTTAAAAACTGGAAATTTACATAAAAAAAAATCCTTTTGGAGCTGTGATGGCTGAGAGGTTAAGGCGTTGGACTCGAAATCCAATGGGGTTTCCCTGCGCAAGTTCGAACCCTGCTCACAGCGATAGCACTTCATATTTGACAATGTTGGTTAGCTATGGAATGGATCTTTTAACTTTCCTATGAAGCAACAGCCGTAAAAGTTCCTGAACACTACCATTTTTTGTCAAGTTTACGTCTTTGCTGTAATGGTTGTATCCACCAGTTTCGGACACCCTTCGAGGTTCTCACACATTACAAAAGGTTCAAACGAGGTCCAAACACAGTGGGACAGTTGCATGTTGAAAAGAGCCCTCAACTGGTTTAAAAACTGGAATTTTATATCAAAATTTGTGCATTTGGAGCTGTGATGGCCGAGAGGTTAAGGTGTTGGACTTGAAATCCAATGGGGTTTCCCCGCGCAGGTTCAAACCCTGCTCACAGCGATGGCAGTTCATATTTGATGAAGTGTATTAACTTCCCTAAGAAACAACAGCCATGAAAGTTCCTGAACACAAGCATTTTATGTCAAGCTTGTGTCTTTGCTGCAATGGTTGTATCCACCAGTTTCTGACACCCTTCGAGGTTCTCACACATTACAAAAGGTCCAAAAGAGTTCCAAACACTGTGGGACAGTTGCATCTTGAAAAGCTCTCAACTGGTTTAAAAACTGGAATTTTATATCAAAAATCGGCCTTTTGGAGCTGTGATGGCGGAGAGGTTAAGGCGTTAGACTTGAAATCCAATGGGGTTTCCCCGCGCAGGTTCGAACCCTGCTCACAGCGTTAGCACGTCATGTTTGACAAAGTTGATTAGCTATGAAATGGATCTTTTAACTTTCCTATGAAGCAACAGCTGTAAAAGGTCCTGAACACTACCATTTCTTGTCAAGCTTGCGTCTTTGCTGTAATGGTTGTATCCACTAGTTTCTGACACCCTTCGAGGTTCTCACACATTACAAAAGGTCCAAACGAGGTCCAAACACAGTGGGACAGTTGCATGTTGAAAAGGGCCCTCAACTGGTTTAAAAACTGGAATTTTATATCAAAATTTGTCCTTTTGGAGCTGTGATGGCCGAGAGGTTAAGGCGTTGGACTTGAAATCCAATGGGGTTTCCCCGCGCAGGTTCAAACCCTGCTCACAGCGATGGCAGTTCATATTTGATGAAGTGTATTAACTTCCCTAAGAAACAACAGCCATGAAAGTTCCTGAACACAAGCATTTTATGTCAAGCTTGCGTCTTTGCTGCAATGGTTGTATCCACCAGTTTCTGACACCCTTCGAGGTTCTCACACATTACAAAAGGTCCAAAAGAGTTCCAAACACTGTGGGACAGTTGCATCTTGAAAAGCTCTCAACTGGTTTAAAAACTGGAATTTTATATCAAAATTTGGCCTTTTGGAGCTGTGATGGCCGAGAGGTTAAGGCGTTGGACTCTAAATCCAATGGGGTTTCCCCGCGCAGGTTCATACCCTGCTCACAGCGGTGGTTTGCTATTACTTGTTAATGCTGCTAAAGATTCCTCCAAAGATTAGATTGCAAAGTACTTGGTGCACTAATTTGCCTACAATGCAATGCATTTGGAAAAGATTCCTGCCTTTTGCAGTGTGTCTTTAACAAAAGGTACTAAAAAGATTTTGTACCTTTTCAACTACCCATATTTGGTCACCTGAAGTTAGCAATCATTATTCAAACCCTTTTTCTTACTATAATGCAGGAGTGGTGTTTACAGCTGTTGCTTAATAGGAAAGTTAAAACATCCATCTTCCTTCTTGTAAGAAGTGTGTTATGTCTTGTCCTTGTACGAAACACTCATCCATCACAGCTCCAAAGTTTCTTTGTTTGTGACAGACTCCAAACATTTGCCTGGGCATCTCATATAATTTAAGTTCAAGACATTGACCACACGGCATCCCAAATTGTCTAAAGACTAATGCAAGCTTGAAGTTTTACATCTTGCACTAAAAGAAGAAGAGCAGTTTCTGACACCCTTCGAGGTTCTCACACATTACAAAAGGTCCAAACGAGGTCCAAACACAGTGGGACAGTCACATGTTGAAAAGTTTTCAACTGGTTTAAAAACTGGAATTTTATATCAAAAATTGTCATTTTCGGAGCTGTGATGGCCGAGAGGTTAAGGCGTTGGACTCGAAATCCAATGGGGTTTCCCCGCGCAGGTTCGAACCCTGCTCACAGCGTTAGCACGTCATGTTTGACAAAGTTGATTAGCTATGAAATGGATCTTTTAACTTTCCTATGAAGCAACAGCTGTAAAAGTTCCTGAACACTACCATTTCTTGTCAAGCTTGCGTCTTTGCTGTAATGGTTGTATCCACCAGTTTCTGAAACCCTTCGAGGTTCTCACACATTACAAAAGGTCCAAACGAGGTCCAAACACAGTGGGACAGTTGCATGTTGAAATGGGCCCTCAACTGGTTTAAAAACTGGAATTTTTTATCAAAATTTGTCCTTTTGGAGCTGTGATGGCCGAGAGGTTAAGGCGTTGGACTCGAAATCCAATGGGGTTTCCCCGCGCAGGTTCAAACGCTGCTCACAGCGATGGCAGTTCATATTTGATGAAGTGGATTAACTTCCCTAAGAAACAACAGCCATTAAAGTTCCTGAACACAAGCATTTTATGTCAAGCTTGCGTCTTTGCTGCAATGGTTGTATCCACCAGTTTCTGACACCCTTCGAGGTTCTCACACATTACAAAAGGTCCAAAAGAGGTCCAAACACAGTGGGACAGTTGCATGTTGAAAAGAGCCCTCAACTGGTTTAAAAACTGGAATTTTATATCAAAATTTGGCCTTTTGGAGCTGTGATGGCCGAGAGGTTAAGGCGTTGGACTCGAAATCCAATGGGGTTTCCCCGCGCAGGTTCAAACCCTGCTCACAGCGGTGGTTTGCTATTACTTGTTAATGCTGCTAAAGATTCCTCCAAAGATTAGATTGCAAAGTACTTGGTGCACTAATTTGCCTACAATGCAATGCATTTGGAAAAGATTCCTGCCTTTTGCAGTGTGTCTTTAACAAAAGGTACTAAAAAGATTTTGTACCTTTTCAACTACCCATATTTGGTCACCTGAAGTTAGCAATCATTATTCAAACCCTTTTTCTTACTATAATGCAGGAGTGGTGTTTACAGCTGTTGCTTCATAGGAAAGTTAAAACATCCATCTTCCTTCTTGTAAGAAGTGTGTTATGTCTTGTCCTTGTACGAAACACTCATCCATCACAGCTCCAAAGTTTCTTTGTTTGTGACAGACTCCAAACATTTGCCTGGGCATCTCATATAATTTAAGTTCAAGACATTGACCACACGGCATCCCAAATTGTCTAAAGACTAATGCAAGCTTGAAGTTTTACATCTTGCACTAAAAGAAGAAGAGCAGTTTCTGACACCCTTCGAGGTTCTCACACATTACAAAAGGTCCAAACGAGGTCCAAACACAGTGGGACAGTCACATGTTGAAAAGTTTTCAACTGGTTTAAAAACTGGAATTTTATATCAAAACTTGTCATTTTGGAGCTGTGATGGCCGAGAGGTTAAGGCGTTGGACTCGAAATCCAATGGGGTTTCCCCGCGCAGGTTCGAACCCTGCTCACAGCGTTAGCACGTCATGTTTGACAAAGTTGATTAGCTATGAAATGGATCTTTTTACTTTCCTATGAAGCAACAGCTGTAAAAGTTCCTGAACACTACCATTTCTTGTCAAGCTTGCGTCTTTGCTGTAATGGTTGTATCCACTAGTTTCTGACACCCTTCGAGGGTCTCACACATTACAAAAGGTCCAAACGAGGTCCAAACACAGTGGGACAGTTACATGTTGAAAAGAGTTCAACTGGTTTAAAAACTGGAATTTTATATAAAAAATTGTCATTTTAGAGCTGTGATGGCCGAGAGGTTAAGGCGTTGGACTCGAAATCCAATGGGGTTTCCCCGCGCAGGTTCGAACCCTGCTCACAGCGTTAGCACGTCATGTTTGACAAAGTTGATTAGCTATGAAATGGATCTTTTAACTTTCCTATGAAGCAACAGCTGTAAAAGTTCCTGAACACTACCATTTCTTGTCAAGCTTGCGTCTTTGCTGTAATGGTTGTATCCACCAGTTTCTGAAACCCTTCGAGGTTCTCACACATTACAAAAGGTCCAAACGAGGTCCAAACACAGTGGGACAGTTGCATGTTGAAAAGGGCCCTCAACTGGTTTAAAAACTGGAATTTTATATCAAAATTTGTCCTTTTGGAGCTGTGATGGCCGAGAGGTTAAGGCGTTGGACTCGAAATCCAATGGGGTTTCCCCGCGCAGGTTCAAACCCTGCTCACAGCGATGGCAGTTCATATTTGATGAAGTGGATTAACTTCCCTAAGAAACAACAGCCATTAAAGTTCCTGAACACAAGCATTTTATGTCAAGCTTGCGTCTTTGCTGCAATGGTTGTATCCACCAGTTTCTGACACCCTTCGAGGTTCTCACACATTACAAAAGGTCCAAAAGAGGTCCAAACACAGTGGGACAGTTGCATGTTGAAAAGAGCCCTCAACTGGTTTAAAAACTGGAATTTTATATCAAAATTTGGCCTTTTGGAGCTGTGATGGCCGAGAGGTTAAGGCGTTGGACTCGAAATCCAATGGGGTTTCCCCGCGCAGGTTCAAACCCTGCTCACAGCGGTGGTTTGCTATTACTTGTTAATGCTGCTAAAGATTCCTCCAAAGATTAGATTGCAAAGTACTTGGTGCACTAATTTGCCTACAATGCAATGCATTTGGAAAAGATTCCTGCCTTTTGCAGTGTGTCTTTAACAAAAGGTACTAAAAAGATTTTGTACCTTTTCAACTACCCAAATTTGGTCACCTGAAGTTAGCAATCATTATTCAAACCCTTTTTCTTACTATAATGCAGGAGTGGTGTTTACAGCTGTTGCTTCATAGGAAAGTTAAAACATCCATCTTCCTTCTTGTAAGAAGTGTGTTATGTCTTGTCCTTGTACGAAACACTCATCCATCACAGCTCCAAAGTTTCTTTGTTTGTGACAGACTCCAAACATTTGCCTGGGCATCTCATATAATTTAAGTTCAAGACATTGACCACACGGCATCCCAAATTGTCTAAAGACTAATGCAAGCTTGAAGTTTTACATCTTGCACTAAAAGAAGAAGAGCAGTTTCTGACACCCTTCGAGGTTCTCACACATTACAAAAGGTCCAAACGAGGTCCAAACACAGTGGGACAGTCACATGTTGAAAAGTTTTCAACTGGTTTAAAAACTGTAAATTTACATAAAAAAAGACCCTTTTGGAGCTGTGATGGCTGAGAGGTTAAGGCGTTGGACTCGAAATCCAATGGGGTTTCCCCGCGCAGGTTCGAACCCTGCTCACAGAGATAGCACTTCATATTTGACAATGTTGGTTAGCTATGGAATGGATCTTTTAACTTTCCTATGAAGCAACAGCCGTAAAAGTTCCTGAACACTACCATTTTTTGTCAAGTTTACGTCTTTGCTGTAATGGTTGTATCGACCATTTTCTGACACCCTTCGAGGTTATCACACATTACAAAAGGTCCAAACGAGGTCCAAACACAGTGGGACAGTTGCATGTTGAAAAGCTTTCAACTGGTTTAAAAACTGGAATTTATATCAAAAATTGTCTATTTGGAGCTTTGATGGCCGAGAGTTTAAGGCATTGGACTCATAATCCAATGGGGTTTCCCCACACAGGTTCAAACCCTGCTCACAGCGAAGGCAGATTTACCTTTTTGGACGTAATTCTTCTGAGATGGCTGATTATACTCTTTCACAGTGTTGTCCATCTAACAAAACATCCTAATTTCACACCAAAAATGCATGTTCTCGTCTGAGTGGTTAAGGCTTTGGACTCGAAGTTCAAACCCTGCCAACAGAGATATTGTCTGTACCTTGCGCAATCTCAATTTGTCAATTTTAACCAGACACTACACTACCCAAGTATTTGGCTAATGAGAGGTTCTCTTTGTGATTTCCCCGTGGATGTGAGTCTTGATAACAATCAGAAGCCAGCTATCGGATGACTATCTGAAAAACCCTCTTTTCACGGAATGCCATACAGGAGCTCACCGGACTCTTACAGTATTGCAACAATACAAAGTGGTTAAAGCTTTTTTCAAATATCCATACCACAACCCAGACTGGCAGACGCTGCACACATTATCGACCATCTCATGACGTTCACAGGCTGCCAGGATCACAGAGGTCCTCTCATTCAGCCAAATGAGATGCCCCCCTACAGGGAAACAGATGGGGGAGTTTCCCCGTTGGATTGAGCGGCACAGCGAGAGACATGGCGCTGCAGAACATTTCCGCTCTCAGCAGGAGGATAAATACACCTACTCCCGCCTCTCAGACCTGCTGAGACCTCCATTCTCCTCTCAACAGCTGCACCACCTCCCATTCAGACAGCAGGGTTATTTTCAGTAACAGCAACGCCACTCTGCATCTCTGGTATTTGCTTTGGCTCAGAGTTAAATCGAAATCGGCAAAGGTGTACTTTCGGAATGGTTTATCTTCTCTATTCACCCATCAAGACTCCACTAGTGAGAGGTCACAATAAAATTATTAATCGTTTTTTGAGTCCTTGCCATTTATCTCGTGTAAAGAGTACATTATTTCCCTTTCAATAGCAGAAAATAGTACTTAAAGTACAAGTCATTGAAAAATGCAATCAATTTTACTTAAGTCATGGTCAGATTTGTGGTTGAGGGCATAAAGATGAGTTAATGTGTAAGGAAAAGACTGATGCTAAAAAGTTGTGTTGTACTTATTTGTACAGCATATTTTAAAAAGGTATTTCAATGTACTGTTGATAAAACATTAAAGCTCTGAGTAAAATATGATAAAGATAGAGAATCCGTTCATAGTTATCACAGGTCACGCTGTCGTTAAGTCAGACATGAAACCACCAAATCTAACAACTAAACTAGGAATCAAGCTAATATAAAGCCAGTTTAAATCTCTCACTTTAAAATGAACAGGTCACATCTACGCAACAATTAAATATATATTATTATGTAAGTATAATAAATAGACACTACCCTCAGATCTCTGCTTGTCAGTCCAGTCACCAATTTGTGTATGTATCACTCCTTTTAATATATATATATATATATATAATTTCATTTTCCCCCCTCTGACCACAGGCTCATTGAACATTATGAGGCAGTTTGTTTTTTTTCTTTTTAGAAATGCTTAGAGATATGCGAAAGACTGACATACAGAAAGAGATTGCTTCCTAAATTATCATTAGATTACTACAGTCCCTCGTCCTGCTAATTGATGTTCAGATAGTAAAAGTCTAAGGAGAATGTTATTTAGGTTTTAATTTACTTTACAGTATATACACATTATTTTCTGCTTCTTATTTGAGTCTCTAACCAGTTATCGCCTTCATTGTTTTCAGAAAATTCTTCTTTTTTTCATTTCAAACTGAAAAGAAATACTAAACCACTTTGTAATTGGCCGTGTTTGTGTTTTTGTGTGTGGGTGTGTGTGATAGCCCACATCACTGATACCAAGTCAATTTTCATAATGAATAATGCAATCCTGCAGCTTTGGAGACACAGAGATGAAAGCAGAACGAGTGCTGAGAGGGGATCGGCTGCACGGGGAGAGAACCAACAAAGAGCCTGACCAAGGCCGACGTTTTGATATGCTAACAGCTCCGTTTCGGCGAGTTTGTGAGCGGACGATGGCGGACAAGCTGTTTGGTTGCCCCTGTGAAAACCAGACAGACTGATGGGTAGGCAGATGACAGATGGATAGATAGAGGCGAGGCAGGAATGCCACGGAGCCAGCCGAGCAGCTGGCCAAAATGAGCATTAGTTCACTCTGTAGTAACTTAATGACTTCTTTAAAAGTGATGCACTACATGAATAAGAGACACTGTTGCCCTGCGCATGTCTGTATCTCTTCCGTAGAGCAAAGCATTGCAAAATCCACCAATAATAGAATGAATGCAATGAATGCTCACAGCAATGCCAGCTCTCCCTTCTCAATGTTGAGTAACTCTTCAATATGGCCATACACACATTCCAGATGTGTGTAGTGCATTATCCATCCTCATTTTACATCAAGCAGCTGTGATGACTGAATGGTAAGGTTCACCCAGAATTAATAATTCTCCAGCAACAAAGCAAGCATCTCCTTACAGCGCAAGATATAAAACTTGAAAGAATCTGTTTCATCAAGAATGCCTTAGTCATCAGGCAGTTGGGATGCTTTGTGGGCAATGTCTTCAACTCAAAACATATGAGATGTCCATGCAAATGTGTGTTTTGGACCTAACACACTTGTAACTACGATTGACCTTCCACTCTGCAAGAAGTTTCAAAAGAATCTTAATGTTAATGACAACCAGTGCTGTGATGGCCGAGAGGTTAAGGCGTTGGACTCGAAATCCAATGGGGTTTTCCCGCGCAGGTTCGAACCCTGCTCACAGCGATGGCCGGTCAGCTTTGACAAAGATGATTATCTATGAAAAAGTTGTTTTGTCTCTCCTACAAAGCTACCCATGTACTAAGATGTCTTCTAACTAAGTAATTTGTATTCAAGAGTTGCAAAACTACAAGGCCTCTTCAAAAAGTCCATAAACCATCCTGATTTCATGTCAAGCAGCACAACTTTGCAGCTGTGATGGCTGAGTGGCTAAGGTGTTCGACTTAAAATCCAATGGGGTTTTCCTGCGCACGATTGAACCCTGTTCACAGCAAGGGTGTCTGTAGTGCAAAGCATTGACGAAGCCTCCAATGAATAAGGATGTGTGTTAGCACAACTCTGATGTGAGCAACTCATCTATGCATTATGGTTGGACATGGAATCTTCTGAGATGTCTACATATAGTAATAAACCCTTTCACAGTGTTGTCCATCTAACAAACCAACTTAATGGGGTCTCCCCACGCAGGTTCAAACCCTGCTCACAGCGGTGGTGGATCCCGGATGTCTTAACTCTCTTACTCTCTTCTGACTAAGTAATCTGTGTTCAAGAGTTACAAAACTACAAGGCTTCTTCAAAAAAAGACCTGTCCAAGGTCCAAGCAACTCGAACACCTGAACACATTCCTAACGAGCAAAGAGATTCACAGTGCAATGAGTAAAACCTCAAATATCCTTCATTTGCAAAACGTCTTGAATTCAAAATTTTATATGTCCAGGGGTATGTTTGTACCTTGTCACAATGTTTAGAATGGAACAACATTCCAACTACATAGGCACACCTATCGCCCCTCTAGAAGAAGTGCATACACCATCCTGATTTCACGTCAAGCAGCATGGCGTCACAGCTGTGATGGGCGACTGGTTCAGGTGTTGCACTTGAAATCCAATGGGGTTTCCCTGTGCATGTTCGAACCCTGTTCACAGCGAGTGTGTCTGTAGTGCAAAGCATTGATGAAGCCTCCAATTAATAACGTGTGTGATAGCACAACTCCAATGTGAACAAGCTCAACTTTGCGCTATGGTTGCTTTTTTGGACATGGAATCTTCTGAGATGTCTACATATAGTATTATACCCTTTTCACAGTGTTGTCCATCTCACACACTTTTAACTACAATTGACCTTCTACTCTGCAAGAAGTTCCAAAAAGATCTTCATTTCCTGACAAAAGGAGACTTTGGAGCTATGATGGATGAGTTTTTTTGTACAAGGACAAGACATAACACACTCACACACAAAAAACACACAAAACCTTCCTCTCCACACTGTAAGAAGTTCTAGAACACTGAAATGTATTTATTCATATCAAAAAACTCGCCCTTTT
Organism: Eupleurogrammus muticus; assembly: GCA_036785175.1. Lineage (NCBI taxonomy): Eukaryota > Metazoa > Chordata > Actinopteri > Scombriformes > Trichiuridae > Eupleurogrammus > Eupleurogrammus muticus. The sequence continues at coordinate 8,044,550 of JAYKQN010000023.1, read as the reverse complement.
GAGCTGTGATGGCCGAGAGGTTAAGGCGTTGGACTCGAAATCCAATGGGGTTTCCCCGCGCAGGTTCGAACCCTGCTTACAGCGATGGAAGCTCTGATGTGTCAATGTGTTTTAACTAAATAAAACAAGATATACATACGAACATGTAACCTGTTCTGTGATGCATATGCGTTTGATGCACTTTTGACTCTACTGCCACTCTCTGCAAACATAAACCGGCCGTAAGGCCCCTTTATATAACTTCAATAACGTTAAATTTCTGTTCTACTGCAGCGTAATTATTAACCACAGCTTCCTTCAAAAGGCTCCTAGTGTTTGTGTGCCGACACATCTGCCATAGGGCTGTATGCTCTTCCAAGAGATTTAACATTAATTAGGCGGGCTGACGCTAATTACCACCATCCACTGCTGAGGAAAGGCGAGTTCTCCCGGATGTCTGGCGGGCTACTTTGGGCTTGAGATGTTCAAGGTCAAAGTTTCTGATGTAGTTGTGATTGTCTGAAGCAGCGCTGGTTGAAAGACACACTGGGACAGGACGGGTTTGTGAGTGTGAAAGCAGCAATTGCACTAAATCAAGAGAGCCAAAACCTCTGGTCTCTCTGGTGAGAACAAGAACTCCAGTCCAAGTTTAAATTAACTTTATTAATCGTCTCTTGAAGGGCAATTTGGTGTGCAGCAGGTCCACATACTTTCAACCAACCAAACAGTTAAAATTGCCCTTACAGAGAGATGGAAGAATGTTGTGAGTGGGGGACAAAGTTGTCATGAATTCTCTGTAAATGGAAAGAAATGCCCTTTACACACAGATGTATAATGAGCTACTCATTAAAGTGCAAGCATATTAAAATGTATTATACAGATCTGAATACCAGGACTCAAAAAATAACTTTTACAGCCTGACCTTTTGAAACCAGTACCAATAACTAAACACGAGAACTAGCTTGAGGTAAATTAAACCTATAACTAATATACAAATATAATGTAAATTGAAGTTCTTTATGTATTGTAAATTCTGACAGACATTTGCATATGAAGATATTGACATGTGGTCAAAGTTCCAGGAAAAGCTGGTAGCTTGATCAGATTGAGTTCAATTATTTAACAGTGCTTTGTTTTCTCTACTAGCATCTATTGAGAATTATCAGATTATTTTCCCTCCTGATTTTTATGAGGCATTGTGTCTTGTAATATGATGTATATTTCAAACAAGACCTAAAGAAGTGGCCTGTGGGCTCGTCCGGGATTTGAACCCGGGACCTCTCACACCCGAAGCGAGAATCATACTCCTAGACCAACGAGCCATGCTTACGGATTTTCGAAGCATTTCTTTGTGAAAACGGGCAAAGCCAACTTTCAAACAACAGGTTCTACCAAGACTTGAACCACTGGACTCAGACTGTTGACCAACATACCATGAAACCTGCTAGTTGCATGTTGGCTACACATACTTGCTTTGCAATGACTGACAAGAATCATAGCCTCTTTTTGAGGAGGCTGCTCTGTTTATGACTTAATTCATGTGATTAGGTTCATGTTGAATTAGATCACTTCTTGAAAAGAAACCATTGAGTTTCACACAAAGAAGGCCTATGCCACTGTTGGGAGTTATGGCCATTTTAATTAAGTTTAACTTTCCACCCCCATTCTTTGCATAGAGCTGTTAGTACACTCCTATGGTGAGTAGTTTGGCCTATAAAAGGTAGGTCATAGGACTTAGGTTGTAAGCAGCTGGACTTTTTGGAGTTTGAAGATGTTTCACCTTTTATCTAAAAGGGTTCTTCAGTTCTAGCCTGATGATGATGCCTGGTTTTCGTCTTTAAACTCCAAATGAAAGTCCAGTTGCTTACAACCTAACTCGTTTGACTACAATGACCTGGATGAGTGAGAATCTACACAGACTTCACGCAAAAAAACCTATGTGACTGTTGGGAGTCATTGAAATTCAAGTTTAATCAGCTGAGATGGATCTTCACTTCCTGCATCTACAGTATATTAAACCTTTAGATTCCACCTCTGCTACACTGATCAATATGCACCGCCAATTTGACAGGAATACACCGTTATAATTGCGATGGCAATTACACCACAAGAGGTGTAATGAGAAAGAAATGGGGACAAATGTCTTCAGCTTTCTACAAAATGAATTTTCTTCTGCACACCATTTGATGAGCAGGGAGCTGAATTTCATTTCCCATTACATGTTTCATCGTGTGTCTGTACTCACTGGTGCATGTCTTCTTTTTTTCTTTTTTTTTTTTTTTGCCGGGTGCGACGCATTTAAAGCTCCTCCATCCCTCCTCCTACAGTGTGTTTAACCTCTCCCCCACAGTAGCTTTTTCAGGTCATGTTTTCTAGTCCTCCTTCCACTTTGAGTTCCTGCCACCTCTCCTCTCATCTGCACTCATTCTCCTGCAGAATGAGTCTCCTGTCTCCTGCAGGTTGTGGCACTAAAAAATCAGGAATGATGCACACTCGAGCACCATAAAGATTCTGAGTTTTTTACTGTGCCAAGACTCTTTTTTTTGCAGGTTTTCTGTGGAAACTATAGGCCTCATGCAATAACATGTAATGCAAAATGTATTCATATCCTAAACATTTTATCTGTGAATCAGGCTTATGCTTGAAGTCAAATTTGTCATATAGGTGTTCATGAGTAAATGCAAATTCATGAAATTTGATCAGCAACAGCCCATAAACCTGCCATATAACGAAAGCTGTACATTCTGTGGCATATGTGAATACGTTTCATTCACAAAACTGTTGCCAAAAGAGTAAAAACCGAGTATTTCCCATCACAGATGTTATGCTGTCAAAAAACACCACACAGAAGCAAAGTCAATTTTCACAGTGTCAGTTGTATTATCGTGCCTGAAAACAATTATAGGAAACGACTTCAGCCGCCAGCGACGTGTCATCAGAGACACGCTGCTCTGTGACAGAAATCAAGAAGGAATGCTTTAACATGAAGCCACAGGCTATGTAAATAGCTTTATGGCATATACACTCATGAATAAAAATGCACTTAACAACCGAATATGACAGAAAAAGCTTTCGGTGGCAAACATGCATGCCACAATTTGGATTAACCCCCCCTCAGTTTCTTTCAATCTGCAAAAAATAAACACTGTGTGCAAGCCTCTACTTTTACCCTTTTTTCTGGCATTTTGTGTCGCAGCTGTCACAAACTTGCTAACTGATTTGTGCCTCGCACTCATCACAAATCAGTCCATCTTGGTACGTTGTTTCCTGCCTGTTGCTTATCTTCCTCCCTCTCTCTCTCTCTCTCTTTCTGTTGCTGTAGGTATCTGATATTTACAGAGACATCACTGCTCTAAAAATGATATTGTAAAAAAATACAGTGTACAGGGTTCCCACACCTTTTTCATGAACAAATTCAAGCACTTTTCAAGCACCAGTTTTCAAGCACCTTTAAATAGGTAGCCTACTCGTTGTGTTTGCCCTGATGGTCATGAGGATGTATGGCATAATAGTATGGGTCTAATTAGCATTATTTCATATGGTGGTAGATTGAATGTTTGGATTTTTAACTAATTGTGAATTGGCTTGTATTCTCAGCTTGTGAACAGTGCACTGTGTCACTACCATAGCACAATAACAGTGACAAATGCCTGAAGGGGGCTAAAGTATTGTATGTATCAGCAGACGAGTTATTTATTTTCACTGTGTGGAAACCTTTCACAGCAAGGACAATCACACAGACCCAATCCACACTTACTGCCTGTCCATTAACAAGATACATGCTGGTGCTGCTTGAATGCTGAAGCAACACGCAAAGTCACCATGAAACACCAATGACCAACCAGTATGCTTTGCTTTGCACCAGCCTCAGGAAGACAAAACCTGTATTCTGTGATTTACAGGAATATAATGTAAAAATCCATGTTTCGACCTGCAAGTTGAGTCTGTCTATATGTATGGCTGAGTGTGAGATCTCTATGCTGGAGATCACATTATCTTTCTTTTTTTGTGATTGAGCCCTTAATTCTGCATCAAAACATTGTGTTCTACTCACCCATGGTGTTTTTTTTTTTGCATTTGAAGATCTGCCAGAGATTTAGAAGTAGAGCAGAGAGAAGTAGAGTCGGAGTAGAACACAATGTTTTGATGCAGAATTAAGGACCTAATATCGATAGTAGTCTACTGTTATTGCTCGGCAGAACACAGAGCGAGTATGATAACCGAGTTCTGCTGTAAAGGTATCGGATCAAGCGCGTAGCCGCTTAGGAAACATTTTTGTTTTCTCTTGGTTTATTGAGATAGACATCACAAAAAATTCAAGCATTTTCAAGCACTTCACAAAAAATCCAAGCATTTTCACAACCTTGAAAACACTGAATTGAAATTCAAGCATTTTCAAGAATTCAAGCACCCGTGAGTGTAAAATTCTAGTGTCTCTTGGCCGGTTCACTTTTAAAAAATAGCTTCTACATCTCAACAACCTAACATGATTGAATGAAGGTTAAGAAAAAATAAAATAAATAGTGCATATTTTTAAATCTTTACAATTGGTTTTGATTTCAAATGTATTTTTGTGTGTTGTTCACATATTGAGGTCAGTAGTAAAACACAATTTTAGATTTGTTTTGTGATATTCTAACAATTTTTGCTCTGTAACAGCAACATAAATTGATTCTGACACTTCTTTAGTCACTTCACATGTAGATTACAGAACCTGCATGGAATAAAAACTGTTCATTTTTATGTGGATTTGACAAACTACAGCTTGTAGAATCACAATAACCACATTTTATGTAGATTAAGATGCTCATTTATGTAAAGCAGTTAAATAAATAAATAAAAAACAGTACATACACTCATGTCCAGCAGAGGTCAGTGTTTACTGTTTCAAGAGACAACCTCTAAGGAACAAGAAATAAAAAAACAGACTGTACAGTACATTGGATTCAGGGTGCAAACATTTGCATGTAGGAGGAATTCCTACATTTATGCTCATTCACATTATATATTTGTTAAAAATGTTACAGAATATTAATCGATAGGAACATGCAAAGCAAGGGTTATTCTCACAAATGTAAGTTTGGTTTATTTACCAGTTTTCCTTATAAAAAGCATTTCCCAATTGCAGCGATAATTACATACTAAAGAAATGGTGTGGTCACTCACTCAAATGCATGAAGGGCAAATTGCACTCAGGTGCTAAACTTTATGTGTGCTATCTTTATATTAGTGAAAGATCTTTTGTGAATAGATTGTTACTATCGAGCAAATAGCAGGTGCAAATGATGTGTAAATGACAGTCAAACTTATGGTACAAGCACATGTGGACAGGGTTTTTATAATTACTGTCACTGCCAGAAGAAATGGAAGGATTACTGCAGCCGCAAAATGGGAATGTCCCGTGGAGCCAATGGGGGTCCCTGAATTTAAGATTTATAATTGTCCCTTTTTTGATGGAAGAGAAACAGAAAATCTGAGGCCCTGTCACTGAAGAAAGAGAAAAGTCTTGCAGCAAAGCGGCAGCTGTCCTCTTGGCATGTGGTGCAACTTTGAAACCATCGATGCTCATCAGCAATATGCTTTTCAGTGAAAAAGGCTTATTTGTATGGCAGCATTCGGAGCAGAGGAGAAATAAATGAGAACAGGGATAAAAGAAACAAGAGTTGTGCCCCAGAACCCTGGGAATTGGTGTAATTGAAGCAGGGGGAAGTTAGAGGTGAAAATATTTTATTCCATGCCAGAAAATTATAGAAATCTGTTCCAGATTTGTGGCTCGTGTCATCTACTCTACTAAATGATGAGACATAAAGACACTGAAAAAATCAAATTTCAAACAACAGGTTCCACCAAGACATGAACCGCTGGACTCTTTACTATTGACCACTACACCATAAAACCTGCTAGTTGCGTGTTGGCTACACATCCTCGGACAACATTTACCTTGCATTGCAATGAGAGATAAAAATTTCAGCATAATTTTGATTGGGTTGCTCTGCTTTAGACTTTATTCATGTGATTAGGTTCATGTTAAGTTAGATCACTTCTTAAAGAGAAACCATTGAAGAGTCATACTCCAATAAGCCAGATGAAAGAAACCTATGTGTGTTTCCTACAAAATATAGTGGATGCTACAACATTTGACCTGAATTAAAACAGAGATAATTGATCACAGAATAAAACACAAGCAGGTCTCTGTGGCGCAATTGGCCAGCGCGCTCGGCTGTTAACCGAGAGGATGGTGGTTCGAGCCCACCCAGGGACGGTGTGTTCTTTAGACCCACTATTTTAGAACCACTGAGAGAGAGAGAGAGAGAGAGACAGGAGATATATATATACAAACCTGCAGCCACCAGTGTCTATATATATATATATAGAGAGAGAGATACTTATATAAAGGGTGCATACCCAATATAATGATGCCATCATAAATTTAAAAGCATGTTATTTTTTTTTTTGTTTGTTTTTGAAGCTTATATGTACAATCGATTATCTTTTATTTTTCTTTGGAATTTTGCTGTTACCGTGTTTTTTCCGTTTTTTGCTTTTCTGGGAGGTTGGTAGCCATAAAAGTCGACAATATATGATGATAATATAAGCCTGAGTTTACCTCTGCCTGTGCCTTTTTAATCAGTATTCAATACATTATTAGTGGTTTTTATTTTAAATATATATATATATTTTGTGTTGTCATGACTGGAATAAACTTTATTCAATCAAAAAGAGCAAAAGGTGTGCAAACCTACCTAGAAGAATTCTATGTTCAAGAAATTAAACTTCAGACATGGTGTTTAGGAATTGTGCATACACATACGTTATTCAATTTTATTCTTATCACTTCCTGAAAATGACTTTTCTTGCAAATGCAAGAAGATGAGAACCAACACACCTGATTCTACTAATGAAGGTCAATCAATCTAATTGATCAGTAGAATCAGGTGTGTTTGCCGCTTGCTTGGAACACAAACCTGCAGCCACCAGTGTTGGGAAAGTTCACTTTCTACAAGAACTAGTTCAAAGTTAGTTCACACATTTTAAAATGAACCTGTTCAGTCTACAGTTCATAATCAGAATTTTGTCAATATCATTTTTATATTTGTCAAAATTATTTTCACAGCTCATAGAGAACCAAAGACAGCAATTATTTATTTTTTTAATCTGTTTTAATGTGAAACTATGTCAAATTCATTTATTTTTTGTTATTTAGTGACAGACCTCAAATTACTGCATTTCCCAACATTTTGTTCCATCCATTCAGTCCACACTAGTATCAGCTACAACTTTCACCCTGCGGAGTATTCTCAAAACATGAGGAAAAACTTGCTGATTTATTCTGAAACTAAAAGCAGGACTATAGTACTTAAGGTACTGGGTCGGTACTGACTTTTCCATTAAATTGTGTTAATGCTCATAGCTGTGGTGCTGCCTTCCTCCATGCTCCTGGCTGCTGCTCTGCTGCTAGATCAGGTGGTTTTCCACTACGTATTAAGTTCTTTTCATTGTCAGTTTTAGCAAAGCTTTTCTGAATTTCTTCCAAGTCTGTTCTGCTAGATCAGGGGTGTCCAAACTTTTTGCAAAGGGCGCCAGATTTGGTGTGTCAAAAATGTAGGGGGGGCACCCTTGGTGGACGTTCTTCACATATAACAGCAATTAATTTAAATACATTTCAGCGAGCCTTGCTGTGTTTCACATTTGCTTTTTTATTTTATTTCAGCTATCTTAAGCATATGTTTTGGTTCATTTGAAACATGCATATCAAATTCAATTGACATTGAAAATTGAAATTAAATATTCACTTAACTTCACTTTTTTTGTAACAGTTGAAGAGAAGTAATTGTACTCTTGGGTGCAAATTACATTTGAAACAAAAAAAAAATCTCACCATGGCAGTTTAATATTTACAGAATTTTTAAACACAATAACAGAGAAATTGTCATATCAACAAGTGCAGGGCTCATTAAAAATATGTAACTATAAATGTGGATTGTCACACCTCTCTCTCACTTGGCGACCCGGGGACAGGAAGCGCGGTGGTGATGTGCGCACTAGTGGTGTTGGGGGGCCCCACATACTAATTTGTTGTTCCTATTTGTGCCTCTAGATGGCAGCACTTAGAACACGCAGGTAACAGCGCTGCTGCCCAATGTATTACGTAATTCTATACGCGGGCCAGGCGTTATTGATTTTATGACGGAGGCTGCGGGCCGGATGAAAATTGACCACGGGCCGCATTTGGCCCCCGGGCCGGACTTTGAAAAACACCTCAATTTACTGGGCTTCCTCCCGTCTGTCAGGCCGCTGTCAGGCCGGGACTCAAAAAGAGGACTCAGATGCGGAGAGGACCAGCGGGTTTTATTGATAAATAGGCAACCTCTTCAACAGGGAGCAAAGAGGGCTATGAAAAAATACAAAGAAATACCTATGGCTATAAATCAATATACTATAACGGACTAGGCTATGAATATGACTAGGGAGAAACTAAACTATCTGCGAAAACGCTGAAAATCTACAATTAGCTATCTAGACTAAGGCTATGAAAACTATAACAAAAATTCGCTCCGAAGAGGACAGCACGACAGGCATGAAAACTACAACAAAAAAATCGCTCCGAAGAGGACAGCACGACAGGCAAGGCAACAAGGACTATGACCAGAGGACTTCAATGGCTTGGGTGAACGCACGGGACGAAACACTTCGGCACAAGACAAGGGGAGACACAGACAATATATACACATGGTAATGGGAGCCAGGTGGAAACAATCAGGGCGGGGCAGACAATCAGACCGGTGACACATGAGGAAGGGCAAGTGACCGCGGTGTGACACCGTCATAGCGTCAACCTTGGAAAGAAAGTCAAGCAACATTATCCAACACATTTCGGACCTCACCCCTTTTTTTTTCACCACTATTTTCCATATGGTCCATGAATAATTTTTTTATGTCAATGGGTTATTCTAGTAATTGCATAGCAACAATTTTACAAAGCGCAACACATAAAAACAAAAATTATCCTGAACCATCCTGAAGTTTATCAGCATTAGATTTCATTTAGGTTTTCCATTTTATTATTACAGATTTCCAGACAATGCTAGCCATGATATCTTCAGCATGACGCATGATGGTTAACGTGGACGAGTCTCGTCAATGATGGAAGCATAATGTGGAGGCTCCTCGAGACCAACGGCAGTTGGGTCCTCTGGACTTTTTGGGACGGCCATCATCTGCAAAACGGTAGAACAAGAGGGACGAATTTCCTTTTAACCTCACAGTCACGTTTGCAGTAGAAATTTGCAGAAATATAACCAACATGGCACCTGTGGGGGCAACGGCACGGGTAGATGTGAAGCAGGTCCAGGTATAACAAGAGCTGGCGGCTTCTACAAGACAAACAGGAAACAAGATGCAGCCTAAGTTCCTTAGTTGTATTCATATTTCTCTACATGGTGTCTTCTTTTCTTGCATCTTAGCCCAAGAGATCTAAGATGAAGGCATAAAGGAGGAGAATCAGGTCCATGCTCTTTTGCTCAGGGATCATATGACGTAAACTTTTTAAGGAGTATCTTGACTTTTCCTAATAGGACAGTTTAACTCACAATCAAAAAATACAAGTTTTTATTTCTAGAGCTACCGTAAATTCTATAATAGGAGCTGGTTGGGGCCTTAATAAAGGCTTGTCTCTAATACAGGCTGGTAATATTTAAATGAGGCATGAGTGATGAAGAATTATGTAGGTTAGATAGGTTTGTTTTATTTTTAAAGCATGGTTAAATTTTGGAGAGGTAACCTGTCTAAAGCAGTAAGTTGCCTTTTGTTAATGTTGCTCGTGTTCTGTATGCATACCGTAATATAACTGTACTTTTTCCACTAAATTAACCTAATATTTGATAGATTCAAACATATATATATATATAACCTTGTTTTTCTTCATTCCACCGGTAGTTCATTTTCTCATATAAAGTAACTGGGGTCCAATAAAGGCCTAGACCTCAACGCTCTTCAGTAACTAACTAATAAAAAAAAGAACATTTACGGTAGTTTAGATCGTTTAGATAATCTAAAATCATTCTGATGTGAGTTGCTGAGTTTTGGAGCTGTTGGTCTTTGAGGTTTCTGACTTCTCTTGAATACACTGGAACTGGAAGGAACTTATTTTCTGTTGTTTGCCAAATGAAAAAAGACATTTGACAAACTCAACCGCAATGTCTCTTTCTGGGGAAATCATGACCTGGTTACTGAAGTTAATCCACCTTTTATTAGGAGCTGAACCTGAACTAAACATGATGAATCCATACTTCCTTCACCAACCAGGCTGTAACACAACTGATTTTACTAATCACGGTCCTCAGCAAGCGGACATGGTGGTTAATTAGTGGAATCAGGTGCGTTACTGCCTGGTTGGAACAAAAACCTGATCCCACAGCAGCTCTTAAGGACCAGGGTGTGTGGATCAATACTGAAATATAATATAAAGATATAAAATAGACGTAACCGCTCAGACACTGTAAACATATAACAAAGTTTCATAAAATCGTTAGCATACTTCTGACTCACCTCTCTGCAGCACTTGCAAGTAGCATTGCAGGCCAATCCTGCAATGGTTAATGAAATGGCAAGCTCTAGCAAATGGAAAACACCCAAGACCCCTGAAATCATCTGCACCTGAGTCTGAGGGAAAAAAAAAAACAAGGAAATTGTGGTCAATGAAATGTCTGTCTCTTGTAGGTTATATTCAATCAATTGATACTGGATGACCAGTGGCATATTATGTAATAAAAATTCAGTCATTTTTAATTGATAGGTGTGAAAATTGAAAATTACAAAAAAGAATGGTCAAATGTAGTCCTCATTTCTAGCACAGAAACTTTTCTTTCCATTTCTGATCACCATGAAAAAACACAGGCAGATTATTCAACTGTAGCTACCTCACTGGTTTATTTTTTTTTGGAAATAATCAAATTGTGCTTGATTTTCACAAGGACTTTTCAGTATGCAATTGATGGCATTGTATGATATAACAATTCAACACAAATGAACAAGCTACACTCACAACATATTCAAAGTAAAGAATTTGAGGGGAAGAGTGAATTCAAGTTTATTTCCAGGAAACATAGGAAACACCTTTTTTTGAAAAAATGTTCGGGTTAGCTGATAGTGTCTCATAATCATTTATAGATATGTTTGGCCTCCAGAGTTTGTAAATAACCAGTAAATTTCATACCCTATACAGAGAGTCAAAGTCTGGATGATATCTGATTCCCACTGCGTCCAAAAAGCTGAGGATGACTCCAGTAAAAGAAATGATGGCTACGCAGACATTGACAGCCAGAGCGCCGTTTATCTGCAACAGGAGACAAACGAGACGTCAGAACATCTGGATGCATCTGGTTGTACGCAGGACAAGAAGCAGGACGCTCCCGTGACAATATTTGATGCATTAGGCGTGTTGCAGGACTCTCTGACTAATTTTCGTTGCTGTATTTGCAATTGGCTGATCTTTTTCATCTCGTCGGTATTGGCTTTACGAAAACTGCTGCAAAACTCTATCACTGACTATTCCAGAAAGACACGTGCTGGAAATACACAGTGAGCTACTAACCAGACACCGACTGAAGGTTTTCCCAGCAGCCACCGTCAGAGATCCAGCTGTGATGTACTGCAGCAAAAGACAGAAGCATCATAAATATGAGAATAACCCTGCTACACATGGGGCGTGTGATTGGATTCCTCCTTTTCCCATGTCCCCATCCACTAACATGGAGGGGGCGGGACTTACGACCCTCTATGTGGTCAAGTGGCTATCCAGATGTTTTGGCATCACTTTTGGGGCGCTGTCATGTTGTCCATTTTATATAGTCAATGGTTCAGATTCGGGGGAGGGGTGCTCGAAAGTCAAAATATTTCCCTCCGGTGCTTTACAATATTTCTTTATGTGAATGAATATAAAGAGAATGTGGGTTGACTCACAAACAAAGATCCCCAGCAGAAAATGCCGCTGAGCACTCCCAGTGAATCTCCATTAGGTGCCATAGAAATCCCAAGCAGCAGCACAGTCACGCCGACCATGATCTCAACCGCCTGGAAGGACAAATGCAAGTGACTAGAACAGGTGTCTCTTTACTAGGTTCTGCAAAACCATCAAAACTGTGTACTATCCAATTTAAAATTTACAGAAAATAAAAAATGAAAAATATGTTTTTGATTTTATTTACAAATATATGCATTTAGTAAAACTGGATTTCTAATTAAATACTGTTTTGGCTCAGGATTGGGCTAAATATATACTGTATAATAAAATCTGGATCTACAAATGCCTGTTTGAATGTATGTTAGGAAGAAATGTTTTTTTTTTTTTTTACTTGTAAATTAAAGGTCCCAAATAGACATATTATTTTATTATTCTACATAAGGTCCAGAGATTATTTCCAAACTGTCCCATGCATCTAGCAGAGAAAAACGTAGAAATGCACACAGCCAGGTTTTATAGAGTTTGACATTTCACAGCTCGTTCGTACTTCCTTGGTTTAGTGATGTCATAGATTATCACGTAGAGGGTCCCAGCATGCCCCAGCTGCCCCCACTCTCACACCCACTTTTTTTTTCAGCCTTTAAAGGTGAAAATCAGTCAATCAGAAGAGAGGCTCATAAATATTTATGAGACCGACATAAAAAATAATCTGTGCTTCGTGGGGTGAGGTGCCTGAGAGAAGACTGTGACGCTACAATGAGTTGAACTTTTGCACTTTGAATTGCAAACATGTCATCAAACTTGAAAATAAAAGCTTAAAGGTGCACGATATGGGACTTTCAGTCTATCCCTGTGTAGTCAACAGCTGGATTTCTGAAGAAGAGGCATCTTCAGTTCTAAGGCTAAAAGCAGGAACCCAGGTATTTAAACCCAGAGTGGGCGGTCCTAGGGAAACAAAGTCACATGACCACTCCCCCAGAAATGGGGGAGGGGAGGGGGTGGTCATGTGACTCAAGTATCACACACAACAAAAACAGGGAACATAGAACTACACAACCTGTTTTTTTGTATTTGTGGAAGGTGATTTATAGGAACAGATTACAAATTTACATGGCAATATGTTCACACAAACTGTATAGGAAATAAATCCAATCTGATGGAATCAAATTTTCCATGCAGTGCTATCTAAATTATCATCAATAAACTTCAGGAAGTGAATCTATGATTTGGTTTGAAGCGCCAATAACAAATAATGAACATTTACCGTGTATACAACAAAATATGTTATTGATATTTTTCACCAACATTGCAGCTTAACAATATTTACTTTAAAATGCAATTTTTGACCAAATGTCGCGTCTCATGCTGTCTGGCTCTTACCCCAAGCACCAGCGGCTGCCCTCGGCTGAATTTATGGTCGCCCACATGAAGGCCCTGTTGGCCCCCCGGGGCCGCCGGTTGCACGTAGGTGACCACCACCACGCCATCACCCGCCGTGGTGGAGACACGGCGGGTGATGATTCCCTTCTTTCGTTCTGATTCCCTTCTTTCGTTCTGAGCTGGAGCTTTCTGCTCAGGCAGATTTAAGGTGAACTGGTTGTTAATGATTGATCAGGGAAGCATAGATCATAATATGAAGATAATCTACTCCAAGGTCAAGTTTCATCTAATTAAAATGCGTCAGTATCGATATGGCCTGGATTATAATACAATATTTGTTAGTATCTGGGACTGAGACTCTGGCCGCCCTGCTGGTCAGCAGCGGCAATAACAGAGTACTCTGTATGGTCTACCCCTCCCTTCCTGTGTCTTCCCTGATGGTGATTATGTCCAGCTGTGTCTTGTTACCTCTGTGTTCCTGTCTGTATTTAAGCCCTGTTAGTTCTTCCCTCTGTGTCTGATCGTCTGCATGTGTCTCCTCGTGTATGAGGTTCTGGCTCCCTCTCCTGTTCATGGTATTTATTGTTGTCCTGCCTGATTTTGGTTTTCTGCCGTTTGCACCCATTGCGGTCTCCTTTTGTTGGATTGTTTAAAGATTTTGTTTGCTACTTTGTAAACTCCTTAGTGGACACCTTTTGTTGATACTTTGAAAAGTATTTTTGCTTACTTCCCTAGTGGACTCCTTTTTGTTGTTACTTTGAAAAGTATTTTTGTGGCTTTAAATAAACCCTCCTGGAACTGATCTGCATTTGGGTCTCTGTGTTTTCGCACAAGTCGTAACAATATTATTTTTTACTCAGTATAGCTCATGAACTATTTAAAAAACAAGATTACACTGATATTTTTTAGGGGAAAATAAGTCAATACAAAAAGATATATTTAGTATGAAATTCAAGTGCTGCATGTTTTTATTCAATGACATCACTGAAGTTTAAGCACGTAGTACATGTTAATTATTGAACAGAGTTTAGGATTGTCTCGTCTTGCGCACCTGCACTTTGATGTTGTTGTACATGTAAACGCATAAGATAGTGAGAAACGCAATTTCGATTCCTTTGTATGTGAAGTACATGTGAAGAAATTGACAATAAAATTGACTTTGACTTTGACTTTGAACAGAGAGTCATAAATTGTGATAGCATCATGCTCTGACATACTGGCTGTACTTTGCATTTTCTGCCCATTAACTGGAACCCAGAAGGTCGTGATCTGAAGCGCTGTCAATCAAAGGAGGACAAGAAGATGTAAAATGTGAACAAAAACTTTAACGATCGTACCCACCCTAACTAATAAAAACCCTGACAAACCTATCGCTCGCTGAACCAACAGGGCAACGTTCTGTCACCTGCTCATTCAGATATTAACATTCCATTGAGCAGCATGAGACGCTAATAGCCACTAAAACACAAATGTGCCGTCAAGTTTCACAAAAAAATCCATTATCAAGTTCCAGTCTGGTTGTTTTTGCCCTTTTTCTTTTTAAAAAACTGGGAGTATTTTAATTTTTTTTGCAGCTGTTTTTTGGGGAGTGACTCCAGCAGACCCCTGTGACCCTAATGAGGGATAAGCAGCTGTAAAAAACGACTGACTGGATAAGCTTTTTTTTGTGAATTATTTCGGTTTTGTTGATATAAATGACATACAATTTAAGCATTTCTGCACTGTTCTTCCAAAAAAAATGAAGCAAAGTGTGACATTACATACTGTACAGCTGGATTTTGGGAATTTTGTGTCACCCCTTGTGTGTTGGTGCAGCAAATCACTGCAGCATTCCTGGCTGCTACTGACCCACACATTTTATATGCAATAAAAATCATTTAATAATGCACAACAATGACCTCTTCCTACAAAGAGTCACTACATGTTGAGATGTGGCAGTGACAAGGTGCAGGCACTAGAGGACACAAACACACCACCACATCAGCACACATCAGGTTCTACTGAAAAAGCCTCCAGTTACATGCATGATGCAGTCATTGTAGTAGTTAAAAAATCATTGACCAACTGAACTGTGATGAAAATTCAAAATAAAATATTTGACTTGATGGACTTCGATTTACCATAATACCTAAATCAACACAACTCTGTGGATCGACTGGAAACTTGCGACTCAGCTGCAAAACTTTTTCAGTTTATGTTCAAACACTAACAGCGTCTCATACGTAACCACAATTTATTACATCTCAGTGTTTCAGGATGAAGTCATAGCAGCACAGGTGACTTTTTTTATGTAAATGTAATGACATTTTCATTAATACAATAACTTACATGTATGATGCTTATAAGGTAGCTGTAGGCTAGTGGCAAACATAAAGGATATGGTGGAAAATTATATAAGAATTAATGACAAGTACTTGAATCTAATAAAAAAAATTGGTTAGATTTTTATATGAATATTCATATTCATGTAATAAACATTATAAGAATGACTGCCACATTTTAATGTGCCCTATTATGGAATATAAATAAATACATTGTTATTATTATGTTATATTAATCTCCTAAACTCTAGGGATATATTAATAAAAAATTCACAAAATATGAATGGTATCAATAATGAAGAAATGTACAAATAGAGGAATTGGTGTTTTATTAGAGCCTGAAATTACTTTTATAGTGGAAACGTCGGTGGCTCACAAGGAAGGTAGATATTTAACGGTACTTTAAATGCTGGAATACTCACACTGAATATATAAAAAGCCCTGAATTAATCAAAAAGGTTAAAATATAACTTCAAAAATTCACCGCTGTTGAACAAAATGAGAAAATAATGATCTATATCTGCTCCAGAAGAAAGCAGATTATACCTGCCTATTCTATATATTTCAGACTAGACTAAGAAAGTAGCATGAACCTAATTACTTTATCTGATTGTGGTTTAATAACTGGGGATTTGAACTTTGAACTGAAGGTGTGAAACACTCTTTGGAGCTCAAATAACTTATAGAAAGAAAGAAGTCTTTTTAAGATCAAAATTGGAATAAACTATTAAAAATACCTGGGAATAATGACACAGAGGAATAACCAGCTCACATTAAACTGCTTAGAAAATACAAAGGGAAGTGACTATGACTTTAGTAGTATAGGGTGGTACCAGTAAATATAGAACTTATATTGTATTTTATTTTATTCTGAGCAGAAAAAAATGCTAAAAACGACATCAGGGACCAACACAAACATCAACTCTTTTAACTGGCGCCTTCTGGCAGGAGATACGAGCCGATAAAATGCAAAGAGACTGAGAGACAGTTTCTACCTGGGGGCAATCATGTCGCTGAATGCAATCAGGGCATAAATTTATGGGTGTCTTCAACTGTGCGATAGAGTACGACGCAAGGCGTGTGCTTGGTTTATTATCTTTGTATTGTCTGTCTGTCTCACAGGGAAAAATAGGCATAAAACATCTGGTCATTGTCAAAACACACACATATATATATATATATATAGTCGTTTGTTTTGGGTCAGTTGTTACGGACATGATGGTAGCATGGCATGAAAAGGATGTTCTGTGCACTAAAGACTGGGGTTTTATTAACTTATAAAGTACAAAGTAGGAAGTTTATAAAAGGTGTAATGAAGGACCATGATGAAAATACGTCAGAGTTTAAAACTGTGGCCTCATGAAGCTTTTACACCAACATCTGTTTAAATAAAGTTTATTGTTTAAATGAACTCACACAACGAATTTAAAATCTCAGTTTCTATGATACAGGATCGTTTTTTTAATAGTGAAAATAGCTATAGACGTAGCTGGAACTGAATGTGTATTGGTCTCAGCACAGAAACACACACACACACACACACACACACACACACACACACACACACACACACACACACACGTAGCCGTGACCTATGACTCAACACCCCTTCATCATGGCTAAAACACCTCCTCTGTTCTGGTGCTGCCGTATAGCCCCGCTCCTCACACGTCTTGCACGGCGTCGGTGGAAAGCCCCGCCGTGCAAACAGATGCAGGAGACAAATGAAGAGAAGAGAATGAAGAATTGGAAGTGTTGAAACAATTTGCCCTGCCTGTCCCCGGGCCACGAAAGCCGAGGCCTTGTCAGGAAAAAAAAAGAAAAAAAAAAAAAATCAAGAAACCTGCAGGGCCACATTCCACGCTCAACCCCCCCACCCCCACCCCACCCCCACCCCAACGCGCTCGTGGAAACCGGCCGTGGAAAAGAAAAAAAAGGGTGTTGTGAAATCTGGGAGAAAACCGCATTGAACGTCAGGGGCGTTGAGACACATTCCACAGGCCAGCGCTGAATGGGATTGTGGGGAAAATGTGAGCTGACATCACAATCTGCCCGGTCGGCTGTTTTCCGCTAAAAATAGCGGAGGAGGAGGAGGAGGAGGAGGAGGAGGGGGAGGAGCCACAGGAACCTTTACGTCATGCTTTTGCAGGAATAACCATCATAAATTACTTCTCTCTACATCACCATCCCATTTAAACACTTGGTTTTATATCATGTTTTAACATCTTTTCTTTGCTTTTTATTCTTCTTTTTAACATTTTGGAAAACGTAATTTTCCCTCTCTGTTTTTGCATTGTTTTTTTTTTTCTTCTCTTTATTATTGGTGTTTTCAGAGTTAAACAATGAGAATATATGTTTCAATTTTAAGTACATGTATAAAAAAAATAATTATAAATAATTGTTAAATAGATAAAAATAAAACATTTCTGTTATATATGAATACTGAACAAAAGAAAATATAATAAAAGCAGATAAACAAATAAATATAAGAATCCCTATAAAATCTATCATAGGACACAGGGCTTATGAATCTAAAGACTTCTTTGTATAATGTCTTTTTAATTATTTGTAAACTATTTTTTTATTGGAGTTTCCAGAGGTAAATATACAATTAAACACTTACACAAGTACACGTAAGGGTTTTAAAAGCGATAATGAAATAACAGGAAGATTTTGAAATATCTGCTATATATATGGATAGCTCAAATATAGACAGGCTGTTGTGAATTGCCTTACTTATACTTTACTTATATTGTGTACACTGAAAAAAAATGTGCTGCTGAAATGACTTAAGTTTATTAGGTCAAGTGGTTGCACAAAATTAAAATTGTACTTTATGGTTTTAAACTGATTGTAATTATATATATATATATACATTAGGATGGAATTACCTATACATCTTATTTATAATAATACAGATTGTGGTAGTATACGTAATAGTTTACCTCAAATAACAAATTTTAAACCAAAATTTTTAAGGAAGGGTGGTACGTTTTACAATGAAATAAACAAATAATGATAACACATTAAAGTATATTACATAAACCAGGTAAAATAATGTGAGCCACACATGACCCAGAACAATTAAAAAGTGCTTTAAAGAATGTGGTAAATCTGCCTTTGGTTCCAAGAGCCAACCGGGAAAAACAATGGAAAAAAATGCAAAAACAACTTCTGTATGTCAAAACTAACTCAAAAAGAAAGGTGTCAATGTGTTTTAATACAGTATAATTTACATAGGTTATTGTGCAGCGAGGTGAAAGCAAACGCTTTGCTCCATAATTATCCAGCCCACATAAGTAAACAGCTAAGGTTGAATTAGTCTGTGGAGGAATATGTTGATACCATTCCTGCAAACCACAGATGAGATGAATTATGTCATTAGCCGTGACCCACTTCAGCAGCGTTCCTTTGTCGGCATCGCCTTTCTGAGCAGGAGGAGGGTTTCGCTGGATGTTTTAATCAGATGAATTACGGCCTAGAGTTGGATAAGTTACAAGAGGACGACCGGTTCGACACCACTGTTAATCTGACGCGCCATTTCGCTGACATTTTTACAGGTGTTTGTCGCAGCCGAGTTAGTCTTCAATGTGTGTTACATCTAAACGCAGGAATGCATAAGGTCTGACAATGGATGCGGAGATTTGATGGGAACACATGGCGGCGTGAATGAAAACCTGATCAAACGTGTTTTAGCTGCGGTATGGAGGAGGATTTAAAATTTAACACGTTCCGGCATGACCTCTCTGTGACATCTAATTTACCTTTGCATCAGACCCTCAGGTCTGTTTGTTGGGTAATTTTACAACCTTAAAGAACACTTGAACGTGCATGTGAGGAAATGCAGAGCAGTTAGGTGGAATTTTTTTTTTTTTTTTTTTTAGAAATGGGTAGCTGCACCCCACTTGAAAAGATCACATATTCTAATG
Source organism: Eupleurogrammus muticus (assembly GCA_036785175.1). Classification (NCBI taxonomy): domain Eukaryota; kingdom Metazoa; phylum Chordata; class Actinopteri; order Scombriformes; family Trichiuridae; genus Eupleurogrammus; species Eupleurogrammus muticus. The sequence continues at coordinate 8,024,979 of JAYKQN010000023.1, read as the reverse complement.
AAATGAATATAACTTCCTTTGAAAGACTCGGCAGCCCTGATACACTCCTTTTCAGTCAGACCTGATCAGAACTGACACACCTTGTGTTAGAATAATCTAGGGTTGTATATATTATGATAACTTTCACTTTTCACTTTTACTTTTTCACCCATGCTGATCATTGATTTGTTCTATATATATATATATGTGTGTGTGTGTGTATAAGTCTGAAAATTTGAGAATAAAATAAAAAAATACTTTTCACATTTTTTTTTCTATAATGTTGTCTTTTTTATCTTATATTCATTAAATTTTATCAAATAAAAAAACATGTATCTCATATTTTTTAATTTATATAGTTTGAATAAAACAAGATTAAAAGGTCAATCAAGAAAAAAAACTCTATTCCAAAATCAGTTAATAATATAAGATTTATTATTATTATTATTGTGCACCTCTGTGACATCACAACCCCCTTCTGACAACTCCTAACTATTTAAGAAAACCACTTTGATCATTTTCTTGTCTAATCAGCTTATTTAACTTAAAACTAAAGATTCTCAGAATGTCAGACTGAAATGGCATTTTGAGGACTTCCTAAATGTTGAATAACTTACAGAGCCTGAGCTCAGCCAGAGCTTATCACCAAGCATCAGGACGCCCCCCCCCCGCTAATGGTTTCAGAAAAACTCTGCCTGCAGGTCAAAAAGAAAAAAAGCCTTTGGCTGTAATATTCAAGTGCAGCAAATACTTTGGTCACGTAGCACAGCCAACGTGACACTTGAAAGCTCGTCTTGAAGTCAGTGTTTGCCCTGCAGTGTGTGTGTGTGCGTGTGTGCTTCACTGTTAGCATACATGTGCTATCAACATTCTGTTTACTACACCTTTGACCCCGCTTTTATGTCTGTGCCTCTCGCTCCAGGTTCATCTGAATGCAGAGTTTGCAGCCAATCAGCACAGTGTTTTTTGGGAATTTTGGAATTCCTCATTAGCATATGCAACGCTGGAGTTGATATTACAACGCTGCTTTGTAAAGCCAATCATCCATTGCAATACACCGTGAATTTTAATTGAACCTGTTGCAGTCTGCACTGATGCCCATCTCATCTCATATCTCCTGCCGGCTCCTTTTATGATTCCATGGAAATGGATGAGCAATCTGTGTGGAGTGAAAAATAAAAAAAAATAAAAAAAACCTAGCGGAGCCAAAACCGCACCTCTTCAGTGGGCGATCCTCCAGGGATCGCAGCTCAGTGACCTGAAATGAACCGGAGCTCGGCGTGACTTCTTATCTTACAGCACGTTGAACCCACAGATGCGGGCACCCGGGGAATGGTTTGTTTTGTCCAGTCGGACCAAACTTGGCGCAAAAACTGAAATCAGAGATAAAGTAAATTAGGAACTGGATCAACATTGCAGCACTGAATACACAGGCTGACCTCATTCAGCAAACACAAAGGGTTTGTTTCTGTTGGCATGCGGCGCTGAAAGTGTGTAGCAATCAATACAAACACTACATGGATCTGTGGTGGACAGATATATAAACTCAATATAAGCAAATTTCTTTTTATCTGTAATCTTGAGTTATACGTTTTACCTATAAATAGTTTGATCCTCCCATATGATTCAGTGTAATAACTCAAACACTTTATATCAGGAGGCAACTGTGGAATAAAGTTGTTTTATCCCTCAGGCTGCAGTGGTGGAATGTAAATAATTATATTTACTAAAGTACTGTACCTGTGCAGAAGTTTTAGGTATTACACTTGAGTATTTCCATATGACGATACTTTATACTTCCACTCAACTACATTTATCTGACAGCTTTAGTTACTTTTTAAGATGAGGATTTGAAGGTTTACACAAATTAATGCACTAATATATCTATTAAATCCTCTGTTTAATGCACTTTGTGTAATAGGAGCAGTACGATTACTATTAATCTGCCCAAAGTATCTAAACAACAGACAGAGAACCAATGTAATAATACTGTAACACAGTCTGCATAATGCAATGCATTTACTTTTGATAATTTAAGTACATTTTGCTCATTAATACTCCTGTACTCAAGTGACATTTGAAATTCGCCGTGTTCGATCGAAATGGAGAAGTTTTAGACAACTGTACTTCTACTTGAATCTACTCGAATACTTCACTCATCAGTGTTGACTAATGAAATCTGCCACACGTGACTGTGTGCTGCTATTTTTAGAAGAAAAAAATAACCTCATCCGCAGCTGGTTTATTTTCTTCTTCATTGGAAGGACAGAAGAGCTGAGTCATACCTGCTGGAGTTTTGTTCTACAATAAAATCCCTGTTTGCTGTAATCACTGACAGGTTAATAAAAGATATGCGAGACCAAAAAAACAAAAAAAAAAGTGTATATTTGCACATGTGAACGTTTGATAAACTTATTTATACATTTGTGTAGCGTGACAATCCTCGCACACGTGTCAGAATAGCCGTGTAATTTCCATCTAATAAAAAAAACCTTTTCTAAGATAAATCCCTAACGTAATCTAACATCTCGGTGGTGTGAGAGAGTGGTGGTGGGTAACAGGGCCGGTTTGTTTGGTCGATCGAGTTCTCAGGAAAGCGGAGGCGTGGCTACCGCCGAGCGGAATTCCCCTACACTCACCTGAGTCCGCCTCACGCACACGCGGGGTATAAAACCAAAGGTGTCAAATGCAGCAGCAGGTGCGCCTTTGCCTCGGAGACAGAGGGGAGCACTGATACAAAGTCATAGAACACACACACACACACACTCACACTTGTGGATTATCTCAGAGCATCTTTCATTTTCGCGTCATATTGTGGCTGTTATCAGGTAAGAGGCATTAACTGAAATACATAGAAGGGTTGGATTTTATCATTTGGAAATATATATATATATAAATAAATTGGCTTATTTTGAGTTTTCTCCTTGATTTTGATCAATTTAGTTAAATTAAAGAGAAGTTTTGTATTCTGAAAGACCAAAATCTGCATTTGCTAATGAACTAAGATGTTGATAAGATGATAATTGTACTTATTGCACGTAATACACAATGTTCTGGCGTGTAAAAAAACCTCTCCTCTGCGTTTGGCCAGCGTTGCCATGTCGTCTCCGTGCCTCAGCAGCATCCTGACCCACGCCAACCTTACCATGTACCAGGGCGGCGTCTCTGATCTCCCGCCACGGCCGCCGGGCCCGCTGCCCGCCGTCAACACCCTGCACGCCGGCGTCCCCACGTACGGCCCCACCAGCGGTAAGAAGAGGCGCTAGCATTTCTTATGAGTGCTGCGGGCGGCTTGTTGCATGTCTGACACAGAAAGAAACCTAAAATTGTTTCGTTACCTACTCCCTCCCACCCTTCTTTGTTAACCATTAGAGTTTCTGCTGAGGACTAATCTCACAGTAAACATGATCCTTTATGTTGCGGCATTGGCTCCATTAGCTCGCTTGAACTGTGCTTTGACCTCATTTAGACGCTGTTGGCTCAATCATTAACCGGGCAGCCAATGTTTAACCCTGCATAACCATTAAACAGAAGAATGCCGCCACCTCGGAGCTCAAACAGCTCGGCCTTTGTTTGTGCGACACACAACCCAGACGTGAGCAATGAGGCGGGCCAGTATCAGTCCACAGATATGACAGATAGCCGATAGCTGCGTCGCAGTACATTTTGAGAAGCGAGCGTTGACTTAAAGAGATAACAGTGAAGCATTGGATGCATGAAAGTATGATTCCATATGAAAATGCCCCTTCTCTACCACCTCTCCATGAAGGTTCAGTGCTTGATGAGGGACCAGCGTCAGTCATTCCCACCCCTCACATCTTTCTGTCTCTCTCTCTGCAGCTCAGTGGTACAGACAGATCAACCCCCAGTTCTGGACGGCGGAGAATGTCCTGGAGTGGATCAGCGACCACGTGGAGAGAGCCAAGTTCGATGCAAGCACCCTCAGCTTGTCCTACTGCACCATGGATGGCCCGGCCTTGTGCCAGATGAACCAGGACCAGTTGATCAGGGCCTTTGGCCCACAGATGGGCCCACAGCTCCACACAAGTCTGCAGGAACACAAGACCAAATATGGTAAAACTGAGTTGAATTGAAGGGACAGTGCTATATAATTCACACAGGAATGCATGAATTTAAGTTTCTTTTCTGATTTTCTTCTAAGAGTTCCAGAGCCTGTCAGCACCAGAGCTGACTGAGACCTGTCTGCTGCTGGACAACTTCCTGGACAACCTCAATTTCCCTTTGCTCAGCTCCCTTAGAATTGGGCAAAGTAGGTATTGTGCAAAGCTAAGACTGTACATACTGGCATGAAATAGACGTTTGAAATTGTAGCACTAATCCTGCTCCTTATGCTTCAACAGCAGAAGCAGCCGTCACCAAGAAGGAGTTTGACTATGAGGACTATGATCTGAACAGCTTGACCATGGAGTCTGTGATCCCTGTGGGAGATGCAGAGTACCTGTCTGATAACCAGTCGGAGAGCGAGTACAGCTCCTCCTCCAACAGTCAGTATCTCATCCTCATGTTTCTGATAGCTGCTACCATCCTCCCTAAATTACTACCTCACGATTCGTGGCGAGTATTAAGGATTATGTATGAATCTCATCTATTTGCCTCACCAGGCGGCTCGTTCAGCTTCCCCAGCCTCAGCTCCCCAGAGTCCGGCAGCAGCGAATCAGACCCAGAGTTCTCCTACCCTGCGATTTCAAGTGAGTCAGCAGAAAAAAAAAGAACTCACTGCCTGTTAGATTCTTTGCATTCCTCAGTCTCAGCTCCGCCGTTGGGTTTTTAAACATCTGCTCATTAACCGTTGCGTTGACAGAGGTGCACATCAAAACAGAGAAGGGGGAGTCTCGTCTGAAGCGACCACGGGGGCGTCCTCCCAAAGTCAGCAGGGAGCACAGCAGCAGCATTTATGACAACCCCAAGAAAAACAAACACGGTGAGACTCAATATGGCATTCATCACACCTTCAAAACACCTCTGTGTCTGATTTTTTGCAGAGCTGGTTTTACAGATTCTGCTTTGCATCCAGTTTGCATCTTCGCCTGAGGGCTGATGCCCATCTATGTATTTAGCTAAATGTAGCGCTACTGTTTGTGTCTGCAGCGCCTCGCGGGACCCACCTGTGGGAGTTCATCAGGGACATTCTGATCCACCCAGAGAAGAACCACGGCCTCATGAAGTGGGAAGACAGACGCGAGGGCGTCTTCAAGTTCCTCAAGTCCGAGGCTGTGGCTCAGATGTGGGGTCAGAAGAAGAAGAACAGCAGCATGACTTATGAGAAACTCAGCCGCGCCATGAGGTGAGTTCACCTGAAAGCCTAAATCTGAAAGGGACAACCTGTGATTTAGTATCAAGCTTCAAAAACTGGTTCCAATGTGAGGACATTACATGTTTTTGCTTCCCATTAGACCTTACAGGCTCAATGGTTTTGGAACTTCACATTCCCAGTTCTTTGTTTAAAATTAAATGCCCAAAGTTCCAACAGAATTAGTCAGCTAGACTTTCAAATTTATGGAAATTCTGAGAACATAAACCTTTACTAAAGCCGATGGTCAGTCTTCTATCTACATGCAAATGTGAGGGGAACCAATATGTGTGTCTGTATGTCCAAATCTATGCAGCCTAGCTGAATGTTGAGCCATGCTAACTGCTCATTCAAGTATTTCAATTTCGTTGACCAGCAGGAGCCACTAGTAGTCACTGAAACTCTAAATCAATCATTGTGCAAATTTCATCAGTGGGATCTGCACAAAAACTGAAGAGATGAGTCCTTGGCCAAATTTACACCCTACCATGTAGTTTCACAAAAATAATCCTAGTAGTTTTTCCCTAACCTTGCAAAACAATAGATTAGCATTGACATGTCAAATTTGTACAATTTGCATTCTATGGTCACCAATGAGTGAACAGTCAAGGAGTCATTTTTCAAATTGTTCTTTAGTAAGAGCCACTGAAGGGGGCTAACTGGCCTTCTCCCCCCCTCAGGTATTACTACAAGAGAGAGATCCTGGAACGAGTCGACGGCCGAAGGCTTGTCTACAAGTTCGGAAAGAACTCCAGCGGCTGGAAAATCGAGGAGATGGGTATCGACATGTGAAGAGGATTCAGTCGTCATGCGGGGCAGAAAATCGTGAAGCCAATCGGAGCAGGTGATGAACAACTGGAAATGCCTGTGTTGCCTGTCTGACGTAAGGACAACCTGCTGCCCCAAATGATAAGACACTCACTTCCTCTTCGAAGGAAGGTATTGCAGAAAATGTAAGCCATTGTTTTTGGCTCTAGTAGGTTTTATGAACCAACATTAATATTATACATGTGTTTTCTGTTTTGTTTTTTATTTAAGGATACTGGACTTTGATTTGTTGATATGGATGGTGTATATATATATATATATATATATATACAGTCATCCTGTCACTGTCACTGTGAAATTTGTTTTGGTAAATGGGCATTAATAACTGTATTATGACACTGGAAATATTACGTATAGTGATGTTTTAAGGGCTCTTACTCTTTTTATACTTTCATATGACAGTTTTGTTCTGAATAAGTATGACACTTTGAGTTTTTTTATAAAATCATTTGTAGAGCATGTTTGGACAGAACAGAGGAATACATGTCATGCTATTTTACATTAATAGAGTAATGATGTGCACAACATGTCTATCGGTATCACTTATTCTAAAGTGTTATTACACAATGTTTCGTTCAGTTAAAAAATCACATGATTTATATCATTACTCCCTGTAAAAACTGAATCAGTAAGAAATCTGTTGCACTTCGTTTGTGTGATTGTTATAATGTGATTAATCCACACCGTGGAATAAATCTGTTATCTTGTATAGCATTTAGTTTTTTGTAAAGCATTTTTTATAGAAATACATTTCTGTTTTGGGGATTGATTTTTTTAAAAACAAATATGCACTCTCTGTCTGTGTTTCTGTTACTGTTATTAAACTTAAAATTCGTCATATGTGGCCTTGGTTTGCAAAGAATTTCTGTGAATAAATCACCCTTAAATTACAATAAAAAGGTATCTGTATTATAATTTCTCATTTTAGGATCACTAAAATATAATAGATTGTGAAGGTAACATAAGGTAACATATGCCTTAATAATCAGAAACTTTAGGTCTGTTACAGACTAATTACAAAGAATAGATAAAGTGTGGTTCTTATGTTTTAACAAAATGCTGACTTGATATAAGGGAAATGAATGAAATACAGAATGCTATCAGGGGACATTTTGCAGATTGTGATGTTGTGCAATTTCTTTTTTAACATTGGTTGGTGCAAATTCCTATGAATTTGATATTTGGACATATTTATTCACATTTATTGCTCATAACTTTAAATGATATCATAATATCATACAGACTATTGCAAATTTAGATTTTTTGGTAGATGTTTGCATCTTCCCTAAAATCGAAAATGCCTCCCTAAAAGGGACAGTGACTGAAAAGTCTGCACATTTAAATATGCACGAACAATAGTCGTAAATTAAAAATGCAAATCATCAAACGACATTTGAGCTGTATGTACAACAGTGTTTATCTTATTATGAAAAATAGGTTATTTGAATGTTCAGCTCAGCCACAGCTCCTAAAATACAAATAGCACAGCTAGAACATACAAGGAGAACATACTGAATGATGGGGACCTGTTGGTGTAAATGTGTGAAGAAAAAGTTGGATGCATTTAATGCAGCCACCTGTTAAACAAAGGTATATTTTTTCCGTTTACGTCATTGTGTGACCTCACAATAGAGATGTGTTATATAACTGGAAACAAAACAGGTGTATGCTGTACTCAGATACTGGATCTCCAGTCCATATATTAGGATATGTGTCATGTTTAATGTTTCTAATAAGCATCTAAAGGTGTAAATGTATAAATATGGGAACTTTAAAATACCCCGATGAATCAATTTAAGGGCTCCAGAGATGATAGGAGACTGTAGAATCATTTCTAGAGTGGTGACCTAATTAATACGATTAGTCAGCAACTTCTTGATGAATGAATAATCATTTTATTCATTTTATATGGCATGGTAAGTTTATTTCAACAACAAAGCAATTAAAGTGCTTCAGATAAAAGATTAAAAGCATTAAATAAAAGTGCAAAGGAACACATTTAACAGTCATTAAATAGTTAAACAGAATAATATCAAAAATAAAGGAATAAGCCACAATAGAAGTTACAGTGCACTGTAATAAATAAATGAAAATTTAAAGCACACGTTTGGCTGCTTTGATATTTTATTGCTTTTTCATTGAGGACCATGATCATAAACTGATTATCTTTGGGGTGTGGAATTTGAAAATGTGACTTTGGACTGCAGAGAACATGAACATTATACTATAATGGATTTTTATCATTGTTTTATGACATTTTATGGACAAAACATTTAACTCGATGAATCAAAACAATAACTAGTGACTGGTAGGCGACATGTGATGACGGGTCCCAGGTAGACTTTGCTTCATTTTATGGGGCCACAGGACAGAAGAAGGTGGGGAACCGCCGCTGCAGAGTCATAAAGATCACATTTATTAGAAAGTAGGGCAGACTGTGTTTGACTGGTTTAACTGCTCTATAGCATCAAAGCCGTGCCACACACACACACACACACACACACACAAAGAGCCGGATCGTATGAAAGCCTCATACTGATCCATACCGTCGACTCCACCGCGTGGTGTCATGAATACCTGCAAGACCTGTCCCCCGGGGATCAGGTTCACAAAATGCCAGTGTTACCTGGTATTATGTAAGTTGCCATTTAACTGACATCTTGATAGCTGCATACCTAACCTGATGCAACCCAACACCTGTTGTCTTTCAGTTGTCAAATGAAACATAGAGCTCGTCACTTTTGGTGTGAGAGCATACATGCGGACAATTTGTGAATCTGTACTGCATGTGTTCACGCTGATTTACGTATACAACATTAGGGATTCATTTCCCATTATTTGTGTCCTAAAGAGTTATTAAAATGTTGACACCAATCACGGTAAATCCTCCATTCTTGAAAGAAAAGAAGTGAACAATCACTCATTACTGTAACAATGGGCCCTCCTACACTACTAGGTTGAGGTGCCCTCTTTGATATATATACACAAGCCTTTTTGACGCCTTGGACTGTTGACTCACAGATCAGCCATTGTTGGATTTTCCAATATTTAGCAGCCAAATGTAGCTTTGTTCTTCAAACATGGTCTGTCTGCTTCGTCCAACGCGCTGTGTTCACAGCGGCAGACTGTGGTTTCTGGTTTCAGCTTGGTTTTCAACAGGTCCGGCCTGTTGCAGACGACGTAGCATGATAAGATCTCCATGGTCGCCCCGCTGCGTGAAAACTTCCTTCAGTGCCAGTGACGAGTGCCACCACTCTGTTCAATTACATTCTTATGTGACGATTCTGCAGCAATGCACTCATGTGATAGTGGTGGATAGGCAAAAAAAATGCAGTTAGCGACATACCTGAAGAGTCCATTCGTTTGCCAAGGCCAGTGGTCATTCTGGTACCTGACACGCCAAAATGCGTACCGCAAGTGTGTGGCAATATTTACAAAACTACAAGGATGGCTCCCAACTGAAACAACTCGGCAGAGGTCTGTCAACTGCTCGTTCAGCTACTGAACATTTCACTCGATCCTGAGTAAATAAAAAAGCCTCTAAAACCACTGTGCAAATTTACAAAGTTGGATCCGACCCCTAGATGTACACAAAACAGAAATTGGAGAAGTGAAATGAATTTGTTCTTTTTTTGGCACAATGATTACTACTTTATTCAACTGTACAGAACAAGGTAAGAGATGAATTTGGATATCACTGGTATGAATGCTGGTGTAATCTGTGACTTAACAGTGTCAGGGCTCGGGTAGTCACCTGAAATGCTTGATTTCAAGTGAAATTGTTGACTGAAACAGGTGCTTAAGTAAAAGTACACATGTACTGTGACCAAAATGTACCTAAAGTAATAATAAAAAATTCTTTTAGAGATTTATCTTAATATAGTTTTATCATTGACAAATAAGAATCCAAGTTTTTAGATACTTCAGGCTGAATAATATTAGTATGTAGTAATTAATAAGTACTGCATCATATTATTTGTTGTGTTTTTTCATAATAAGGATAATGCACTCTACTCATACCTTTTACTTAAAGTGCATGACATTATGAAAAAATAACACATTAAACAAGTTAGATTAATAAAGTTCATTACATTGGCTGCACGGATCAGTGCAGGAACAAACGCGTCAATAGAGGTTTGAATTGTAATGAAAATGCTGGGAAGCAACATGGGGAGGAGTCGTGATATGGAGCTTTACCCTGTAATGAAAGTGCTGCTGTGGGATCCTGCTTTGATGCATTGGTCTATGGGGTTTTAATTTTTAATGATAATAATGAGGTCTTAAATATCTATTAGATATATCATTGACAAATAAGAATCCGAGTTTTTAGATACTTCAGGCTGAATAATATTAGTACGCAGTAATTAGTAAGTACTGCATCATATTATGTGTTGTGTTTTTTCATAATAAGGATAATGCACTCTACTCATACCTTTTACTTAAAGTGCATGACATTATGAAAAAGTAACACATTAAACAAGTTAGAATAATAATGTTCTTTATGTTAGATCACAACTTCATCTGAAAAGCTGTCCAGTACGTGTAGGAAGTATAAATCACATACAATGGAAATAGTCAAGTTCCTCAAAATGTCACTCAAGTGCAAAACTTCAGTGAATGTGTCTGGTTACATTCCTCGTCTATCAATCAACAAAGTGATTGCATGTTATTACTACTTCATAAAACATGTTTAAACCTGCATCAAACCTGTTTTTGTATATTTGCAATAGTAGTACTCTATGTGCTGCACAAGGGCCGGAGTAGCTTGATAATTCTGGACCGTTTTGATAGTAAAATAAGACAAAATAGTGGCTGTTAAATCTACAACATGTCATAAAATGCTGCCATTATTTGATGGTCACACTCTAACTTGAAATCACGGTTATTTTCAGATTTCTCAGCGCTTATCGTTTGCATTGAAACTCATTACACGCAGTGTGATTGCAGATGTAGATTTTGTATTGTGAGAATAGAATGGTAAACACCAAAACAACGCAGACAGCGTGGCAGCGTAACCTAAGCACCAGGAAGAACTGCAACATTTGATTGGGTATTAAATGTCTTCCTGATGCACTGACTGTCTGTTTCCATGAAACATTTTTCTCTGATAAAACGAGGACAAACCAGTCTCGAGTGCAATCAAGTGGTAAAAACGCAGCGGGGAAAAACTTAGTCTATGTGTGAGAAGTTGTGCTGAACAATGGTAAAGACTTCACTCATGTATTGCAAGATAGCTAGCAAGTAGACACACATAAAGCTTCAGTCTGTTCCTCTGAACAAACCATATCTGTCTTATCTTGCCTTTCCCTCGAAAAGATGAACTCAGCAATGATGCGTGAAACAGAAGCTCCCTGTGAGTTCATCTGATGATGTTTTTTTTATACACAGCAACAAAAAGAAAAAACTTCACTTCACTCTCACTCTCTGTGATTTTCTGTTTGATTTTTTGTGGCCTTAAGGAAAATGCTCTTCTATAAATATATAAAACTCAAGAAATGTCACTTACTGATGAGATTACTGTAACATGCATGAGATGCAGCGTCTGTATCCACATCCAGATCATGTATGTTGACAGTGAAGATCTCAATCTACATATCAGTTTTTGGATTGTGTTTATAGGCTGAGGAAAAAAAGTGATTTATGATAAATCTTATTTTCCTGTATGCTCGTTACATGGGCTGCACGGAGCAGTGCAGGAACAAACGGGTCAATAGAGGTTTGAATTGTAATGAAAATGCTGGGAAGCAACATGGGGAGGAGTCGTGATATGGAGCTTTACCCTGTAATGAAAGTGCTGCTGTGGGATCCTGCTTTGATGCATCGGTCAATGGGGGGTTTAATTTTTAATGATAATATTGAGGTCTTTAATATCTATTAGAAAAAATCCACAAAAAAGGACATACACAATCATGTCAGAGATATGTGAGCCACGGATACACAGGTGCAGTGCAAGCTTGTGTACGTGTACATGCACATACACACACATGCACACGCACACACACACACACATACATACACACACACCTCCTCTCACCTCACCTCACCTCTGGACACCTCCTGTTGCCTCTGGAATGTTCACACATACACACGCTACACCATCCGCACCAAGGCACGCACACACATGCATGCACCATGGCATGCATGTGGCTGCTTGGTGACCTGATGATCTACTGACAAAGAACACAAGATAAGCGCCGCCGTCTTTAGGCAAACAGGGCAACGACATCCTTAGATATCAGTATTTTTCACTGACACAGCTTTTACCCCGGCACTTTATACGCCGCACCTGAAACAAAATGTCTTTTTCCCACTTGTACTGCTATTTTGGAGCATGTTTGAGGTCCACAGCTGTACATAAATGATGGATTTACAATGTGTGCAAATTTGCACACACTGTAAAAGTGTATAACTGCACAGGTGACTGCTGTGCCACCTGTGCCAACGCTCACTATTGCACAACCTTCTGTGCCAACTATTTGAGTTGATTTAGAATACCTTCTTGTAATCCCACAATTCTTAGAAGGTACCAAAAAGAAAAACCTTCGGAATGTCACTTTTACTCTTGTATCAGATCACTTTTAGGTTCGCCACAGTCTCCGTGTGCCAACCAAACCAAACCAAACCTGTGTGGTGTGTTTGCTCATTTAAATAAAGGGCTGCATGACTTGGCGTCAGCCGCTGGAATCTGATCGATAACAACAAACGCTGCTCTGGCTCTCCCTCAAACCTGCAGCTTTTTATTTCACCAACACAACGGTGAATCACAGTAGTAAAGAGTTTGAGCAGACTTGCCATTTCCATTTGCTAGGAGCACTTTATGCAGTTCACTGAAACACTTTCATTTGTTCTTTTATGCATGTGAATGAGTTACTGATTTAGAACAGGCAATTCTTTTCTTTTACAATGCAAAAGTAACCGTCCAAAAGTAGGTGACAGAAGTATAACTTATTCTTTATCCCTCCCAAACACCATATATATATATTATTTAAACAAAGGCATCATAACCGACTATAAATAGCTCATATGTAGTTTATAAGTATTTCTCCTTTAGTCGTTCATATGCAGTTTATATTTGTGTTCATATGTATTTAAAAGTGACCAGAGCTGTAAAATGAAGCGGGTCCCACTAGTTTATATTTAATTCCTATGTATTTACATATTTTATATGTATTATTAACATATGAACTTTTCATCCTCCTGTCCATTCTTTGTTTGCATAGCTATTTTAAAACAAGAAAAAAACACTTTACAATTTTAAGAAAATTGTGAAATTCATGAAATATTGTGAACAATAAACAGTAGAAAATCACGACCCAGTTATTGAAATAACATGTAAAGCTGTAAAAATCAATAAATACAAAATGCTGATTAAAACATCTCAAAGAAAAACAGCAGTTTAGAACAATAAAAAGAAATCAATGAAACAAAATATCCAAGTACAAATAAAAAAGTAAATATTGGACCTGATCAACACCTCTGAATAATAAGGTCAATAGGTGAAAGTTAGTCTGAGGAGTTGAGACCACATACATGTACAAGTATTGTTTTTTAGTTTTTTTTGAGTGTTTTTTGTAGTATAATGATAGTTGAAAGCTGCAGTTACAGTACTTGAGCTGTGTAAGTCTATGTGCAGAATACAAAAAAATGATGAAAATGTGTCCAAAATGTGTGTGTTTTACACAGATCTGGTGTGTTCTAAGACAGCTGTAGGTCTTCTCCCAAATTAAACTTGTCTTTATCTTATCTGAGCTTTCAAACTGATTTATTCACATGTTGAGAAAACCAAGCTTTTATTGACATTCTGCTTATTGCTGGTGAATCTTAATCACAGGTCCTGGCAATTGCATGAAACCAGATTTAATTCTTCACTCCATGCCATTATAAAAACTGATAATGAACGAGCTGTGCAGAGAACACAACACCCATGTGCACACAGACACACACACACACACACACACTTGAGGTGAGACCGACTCTGATCCCTCCCACTAGGTCAACATACCTGTCTAACAAGTAGAATGTGAATGTAGCACGTAGCTTACTGGAAACTACATCATCGGTGCCAGAAAAAAACAGAGGAGAGGGAGGGCGGGGTAGATTTTTATTGCTGTGAACTCCACGCGTTGTCACTGGATAAACACAGATACTTGTTATGCCCTTCCCCACGGTTACTGATTAAACTAACCTCTTACACTTTCGTTTTCTCTGTCACACCATCACACCGTCATCCATCCCAGTATGAAATCACAAGTACACATATACTGTATGAAAGTCCCGACACCTGATTCTACCATTGGCCTGGGATTTACACTAATGTTCCCCAAACGACCCGAGGAATCTTGTGAGATCCTTTGTGAGATGTATTATCTCCCCTCTGTTCTGCATTGACAGTCAGTGACAGTTAGTTGTCAGACACGTTGATTGCAGATAGCTTATCTCGCTGAAGACATGAAGTTGGCTGAAGTTTACTGGAATCTGACGTGAGCGGGAGATGTTTCCAAAGGCATAAATCATTAATCATGGAGCAGCAGTAGAGCAAAGCTATAAAGAGGAGAGTACACACTTTACATGAATCCAAGGACTGCTGCAGTGTTTGAGCACCACAATAATAAAGAGATAATGCACTTTATATATATATATATATATATATATATATATATATATATATATATATATATATGTAACATATAGCATTATCTTGTAAAATAGTCCTAGGCTACAATCCAACAATCTCCACACCTGACTGTAAACCTGGGGGGGGGGGTTGCAAGGCTCCATCAAGGAGGGCGCGTTTGACATAGGAGAACATGCTTTTTTATTTATTATTAATTTTTTTTTACATCCTAGAATAAAGTGCAATTGCACCTCCACTGCATTAGGCGGCAGTAGCACTCTCAATGGCAGAGTGTGCGCAGGGGGAGCATTCGGTCAGTGTTGTAGATATATGAGTATGAAGTTTAGATACAAAGTGTAGCAGACCTTCAAGTGACAGCATGAAAACATATTTAACAGGGATGAGAAGACAGGCGGAGAGAGACGGAGATAAAGAGACAAACGAAAGTCTCCCAAAGCTAAGACGAGGAAATATGACGAAGCGTCTGTAGCGCTTGGTTCACTGTGAAAGACCCGTGTGTTACTGAGTCTGAAATGTTGGAGACAAAGGAATTAAAGACATTACACCACAATCACTGATAAGACCATTTATGTAGTTTTATTTTTCAGTATCATATGGTTTGACATGACCAGTCAAATTTTTTTATAGTCTAATTAAGGATTTATTTTTATTTTTGAATTTCAGATGCACTTTAAATCTTTTCTGTTACAGTTAATTAAGCTATTCTTTGTTGTAAGTTGGTCCATATGTCTTTCTTTTTTTATTATCTTATACGTTATAATTAGGGATGCACCGATGTGAAAATTTCGGCCGATATCGATATCCGATATACATATCGGCAGTCACTGCCGATATCGATATTTGCCGATATCGATATATGTAGAGAAAAGTTTTCTGTAGTGTCACAAATTTAGTACAGACCAGAAAAAACACTGTACATTTGAAAAGCACAACAGTGCTCTTTATTTAAAGGAAGGCTCACTGTAAAACTGTCATGTGGTTAGAGGAAGTACGGCGGAGCGGACCTGATGGAGCTCCGCGAAGGCGGCAACGTCGGCGGCGGAGGCGGAGGCCGGCGATGAGAAGGCGGCAGGACGGCGTCCGACACCCCGGAGCAACGCTCTGCGCATTTTTTTTTTGTCTTTTCGGGCGATGCGATGTGACGGAGGAGCCCGCTAGGAGAAACCGCTACAGTTAGTTGGGTCACTGTCTGCGTGTCTCTCGGCGACGCGCTAAGCTAAGCTAGCTGGTCCTAGCGGGCTCCTCCGTCACATCGCATCACCCGAAAAGACAGCGGCCTCCTCCGCCTCCGCCGCGGCCGCTGACGAGAAGGCGGCAGGACGGCGTCCGACACCCGGAGCAACGTTCCGCGCATTTTTTTTGTCTTTTCGGGCGATGCGATGTGACGGAGGAGCCCGCTAGGACCAGCTAGCTTAGCTTAGCGCGTCGCCGAGAGACACGCAGACAGTGACCCAACTGACTGTAGCGGTTTAACTCTGCACATTGTTGACATATCGGCCAGAATTTGTTGATATCGGACCGATACCGATAAGTTAAAAAACGTGACATATCGGCTGATATATATCGGTTGGCGATATATCGTGCATCACTAGAAAAAACAAACAATGACATATATGAACACACTCTGCAACCTTGTGGACAGCCTTCATGGAAGAGTTGACGCTGTAATGGCTGCAAAAGGTGGACCCACATCCTATGGAACCCTATGGGTTAGGAATAGGATGGAGCTTCAGTTTATATGTGAGTCAAGGCAGGTGAACAAATACTTGGAAAATGCACATGTTTGAATATAAGTATGTATATATATGTGTGTGTGTGTGTGTGTGTGTGTGTGTGTGTGTGTGTGATTATTAGTAAGTATTAGTACATGAGCGAGTATAAGTATGTGTATACATGTGTGTATAGGTTATTGAATGATGAGTGGACTGAGACGTAAACCCAGAGGACAAACTAAAAACATCTTTTGTTTAATTTCTATATTATTCAATTACTGTTTTTGCACATAATGACTAATGTTGTATAAATTAGATGTCAGAGAACTTTTTTTTTTTTTTGGTCGTTTAGAGTCTGGAGCTGTTGAGTGACAGGACGGGTTCTGCTGGGGCTGAACTCAGAACGTAATTTGTATTTTGCACTTTGCATTTACCAGACACCTGAAGAGGATGTTCAGAAGTTTTCATTTTACTTCATCTAATTTTAGGTAGACTTGATATTTATCAATAGCTGCGAAGATACACAGAGAATTACTGATGTTCTACACTCCACGTGTGTGTGTGTGTGTTTATAAGTATGTATGTGTGATTATGATGGAGATGATTGTAGGTATGTGTGAGTACAACTATGTGTCTGAGAGTAATTAATTCTTAGTTTGTGTGAGTATAAGTGTGTGTGACAATCTTCTAATGTTTTGATGTTGTACTCTACCTGTTTACTTTCAAATTACATTTAATTTGTTCTAATGAAATATATGATTCACATGTAAAGGACTGCTGCAACAAACAAAGCCCATGTTATACTGAAACTAATTGAAAGGTCAATGTTCACATTGAGTCATTTCCCCGTTTTATCACTTTTTTTTTTCACTGGTTCATGTAATGAAAAAACAATGAATACATCAAATAGAGGCTTATCTGTTTTCTGCTGTACCATTTTATGACATATTTATAATATCACTGTTGATTTGGGTCTGTGGGACCCATTTTCTCTTCCAAATGATCAGAATCAGGTGTTCTAATCACTTGGCCACAGGTAAAAAATCAAACACACACACAGGCAACATTTGTAAAAGCTGGTTTCAGGAGTTCAGTGATTCAGTGCAAAAAGTTCATACATGTAATGATTAAAATATCATTGTTTAAAAAAGTAAATATGTAGGTGTCATGGTCAGGTTTATACATTTTAAAAAGTAATTCAGGTGACCTAATGAAAATCATGGTTGAATATTTAAATGGATTATTGATTTAGACCTCCATTTAAGTCTCAAACATTATTTGATGAGTTGATGTAATAATGTTATTACTTTCATGTTTTTTTAAATTTTTTTATTTAATTGATATAAAACTAAATTCACGTTAAAAATCATATAGCTACAACATGAACAATGACATAAAAACCGGCAGGGGATCCATATGTTTATATGTTGTTAGGAAAACGTTTACCTAAAACATTATTAGGAGCAAGAAGATTTTCAGAGCATGAGAATGTATGAGTTATGATGTTGATTTTCTTGTAGGACACCATTGTTAAGGGAAAATAAACAAGCTTTCTAATGACACTAGATTAAATGCTAACGGTACAGTGATAACCAAGATATGGTTGTCAAACATTTCTGTCTGGGTGGCCACAGTCTACTATGGGCCTGATGTCAATTCATTTGCTCATTGTAGTTTCTTTGACAATACCAGTTTTTGCAGGTGGTGCTGTTAGCGCCACGCCAAACCTCCAACCTGGAGGCCAGTGTGCTGACGTTGGTCATGCTCCTCATCTGAGACCAGTCTGGTCTGGGGAAAACCTGCCAGGAGCTGAACGCTCCTCCCAGCTTCACTCTCAGAATCCTAGAAGCACTCAAGCCTCTCCACCACGACAAGGTCACAGCACAGGGAGAGGGGATAGGAAAGTAGGAAAGAGAAAGTTGGTAGGGGAAAGTAGAAAAGAGGAGGTTAAGAGTAGGCCACCCTGGTCCTGTGGGTGCAGGCTTTTGTGCCAAGCAGTTCCACACCCTAATTCCACCAATGCTAGATTAGTAAAACCGGGTGTAAAACGCTTGGTTGAACCAAAAGCGAGCCTTGAAGGACTAGGATGGCTCATCCCTGGAAAGAGGAAAGAGGAAAGTGGGGAAAAAGGAGAGGTTAAGGTTTTTTTTTTTTTTTTTTTTTTTTTAGCTCCAACGCATGTTGGATTTTCTTTCAGTTTTAAACTTTTTTTTTTTTTTTTTTTTTTTTTTTTTTGTGTCCTCAGACACTTCATTAGCATCTGGGACTTCAGGGTTTGTGTTGAGTTAGGGATTGCTTTTTTTCTTCCAGCGTTGTGGTTTTTTCAGCCCCAACGCATGTCGGACTCTCTTCCAGCTTGAAGTCTTTTTGTGTGGGTTTGTGTCCTCAGACACTTCATCTTCATGTGGGAGTTCAGGGTTTGCATGTTCAATGTCCTCGACGTCTTCTTTTTCTGTGTCTGTGTCTTGCTGCTGCTCTTCTTGACGGTTCTTTTCTTTCTCCAACAGGAGCTCGCTCATTAGCTGCTGCTGGCTCAATTCGTGTGCCAGTTTCAACTCCTCAATTGAATCTTGAAGCTTCTGAATCTCGTTGTTCTGTGAGGTGTTTCTGTCTCTCTCCGTCTGGAGCTCAGCCATTAGTCTGTTCTGGCTCATCTTTAACTCCTCATGGGAAACTTGAAGCTCGTCAAATTTGTTGCTCTGCAAGGCAATTTTGTTTTTTGCCTTCTGGAGGTAAGACAGGTATTTGTCCTGCCCCACGTTATGTTTTTCCTTCAAGTCCTCATGAAGCTGTTCCAGCTTCTGGAGTTTGTCGTTCTGTAAGACGTTTGACTGCTTCTCTGACTGGAGGTCAGCCGTGAGTTTGTCTTGGCTCAATTTGTGTGCTACTTTTAACTCCTCATGTAAAACATGGAGCTTCTGAAACTCAGAGTGCTGTCTGGCAATTGTGTCCTTCTCCGTCTGAAGGTCAGCCATGGCTTTTTCCTGGCTTAGTTTGTGTGCCACCTTTAGGTCCTCATGAAGCTTTTGAATCTCTTGAAGCTTCTTGCTCTGTAAGACCATTTCTAGTTCGAGTGTTTTGTGGCATGCTTGGTTCTTTCTTTGGCTCAATGCATGTTCCTCCTTTAACTCCTCATGAAGCTGTCGCAAATTCTGAAATTTGCTGTTCTGTTCTTTGCCTTTTTCTTTCTCTCTCTTGAGCTCAGCCACCAATAATTCCTTTCTCAATTTGTGCGCCGCCTTCAAATTCTCATGGTTAA
This sequence comes from Eupleurogrammus muticus, assembly GCA_036785175.1. Taxonomy (NCBI): domain Eukaryota; kingdom Metazoa; phylum Chordata; class Actinopteri; order Scombriformes; family Trichiuridae; genus Eupleurogrammus; species Eupleurogrammus muticus. Next base: position 8,005,255 of record JAYKQN010000023.1, on the reverse strand, counting down.
CTTGGAGCTTCTGGTGTTCGTGTTCCATAACGTCCAGAAGTTTGTGAAACTCATCTCCAATTTGTTTCTGCTCAGCCATAACTTGTTCCTGGCTCAATTTATTTGCAACTTTTAACTCCTCGTGTGCGACTTGTAACTCCTGGAACTTGTCCCTGAGTTCTTTGTTGGTGTCTCTCTCTGCCTGGAGCTCAGCCATGATTTGATCCTGGCTCAATACCTGTGGATATTCGGAGTTCAAAATTTCCACGTTTTGTTCATACTCAGCTCCAGGTTGTTGCTGCTCAGCAATGAATTGAACTTGGGTCAATTCATTTGCCACCACAAACTCCTCATGTCCAACTTGGTACATTGGGTATTCGTGGTCGACAATTTCCTGATTCTGTTGGTCCTCAGGAACGTACATTGGGTATTCGTGGTTGACAATTTCCTGATACTGCTCGTACTCAGGAACGTACATTGGGTATTCGTGGTTGACAATTTCCTGATACTGCTCGTACTCAGGAACGTACATTGGGTATTCGTGGTTGACAATTTCCTGATACTGCTCGTACTCAGGAACGTACATTGGGTATTCGTGGTTGACAATTTCCTGATTCTGTTGGTCCTCAGGAATGTACATTGGGTATTCGTAGTTCAGAATTTCTGGATTTTGTTGGTACTGGACTTCAGATTGTTGCTGATCAGCCATGAATTGTGCTTGGCTCCATTCGCATGTCGCCACATGTGTCATGAGAACCTCGATTTGCTGTTTCAGCATCCAGATCTCTTGATCTTTCTCGATGCACAGGTTTTTGTTGTAGGCTAACTCTGTGCGGAGATTGTCAATTCTCCTAGTTTTCTTGTTGTTACTGGTGAACTTGGTCTGGGGATCCACTTCCATGACATTCAGGTCGAAAAATTCAGTTTGATTCACAAAGGTATCATTCACCTCATGGAGCTCGATCATGAACTGCTCTTGGGTCAAATTCGGTGCCCAGGCACTTCCGATCTGCTCGTCTTCGAGCTGAAAGTTGTTGGAATCCTCCAAAACCAGTTGTTCAGGCAGCATGTCTTGTGTAGCAAGGGTCTGGATGTGCTGTTTTAGGATCTCAATCTCCTGATCTTTCTCAATGCACAGGTCATGGTAGTACTGTTGGTAAGCCAACTCGATGTTTACCATATCCAACTCTGAACGAAGTTTGTCCAGTCTTCTGGTTTTCTTGCCATTGTTGGTGAAATAATCGGACCAAGGATCACGATCGATCACCTTGGTCAGATACATTTCCTTTGGCAGGTAGTCAGAAAGTACGATTTTGTTTTCAAAGGTGTACTTTCCTTCCTCCTTGCCCTCTACCGTGAGAGCCTCAAGTTGCTCCTTCAGCAGCTTGATCTCTTGATCTTTCTTCATGCACAGGTCCTTGTGGTCATATTGGGAGGCCAGCTGTTGTTTGGCCTCATCCAATGCTGTGCGAAGTGTCTCCATTCTCCTGGTTCTCTTGTTGGGACTGATGGGTTTTGCCTCAAGAGCCATATCGATTTCCATTACACACTGCATTTTCTTTGCTTGATGTTCACAAAGGGCGGTGGTAATTACACAGGTGATGTTGTTTTCCAAATAACAGATTAAATCTATCACTGGTCTACGTGTGTCCGAGTGCGTCTGCGAGCGTTTGCTGGCTTCTGCGATATGAGGTTTGATGTGCTGAACAGTGGACTTATATAGGCTCAGAATTGAAACAATGTTGCAAAGTATCATGTCAAACCCCTGTGACATCACACAATGATGTGATGTCATCAGTGACATGTAATTATACGGATATGTGATGTCATCAATGACATCACATCACACAGTTCAAAGACTGCCAATCAAATGAAGAAAGAATGATGCAATCTTCTAATGTATTGATGTTGTACTGTACCTGTTTACTTTCAAATTACATTTAATTTGATTCTATGAATTTTTGAATGAAACATGTGATTCACATGTAAAGGACTGCTGCAACAAACAAAAAAATATTATACTGAAACTAATTGAAAGGTCAATGTTTACATTGATGAGTAGAGATGAGTTGTTTCCCCATTTTATCACTTTTTTACTGGTTCAGATAACGAAAAAACAAACAATGACATATACGAACGCACACTGCAACCTTGCGGACAGCCTTCATGGAAGAGTTGACGCTGTAATAGCTGCAAAAGGTGGACCCACATCCTATGGAACCCTATGGGTTAGGAATAGGATGGAGCTTAGTTTATATGTGAGTCAAGGCAGGTGAACAAATACTTGGAAAATGTGTATGTTTGAATATAAGTATGTATATATAGGTTATGAAATGATGAGGACAAACTAAAAACGTTTCTATATTTTCTATATTATTATAGAAATTTCTGTATTATTCAATTACTTTTTTTGCACATAATGACTGATGTTGTATTTGTATTTTTGGTAGTTTAAGGAAAAACACCCAATAGTACGACAACTTTTTATACTTAAAAAAAAAACATTTCAAGCCCTCACAGGCTGTTCATCTGGTTCTTTTTTGCGAAATGTACAAAATAATAAATGACGAGGGGGCTAAGAACTGAACCCTGGGGAACTCCAGAGGACTGATTGTAATAGATAAATCACTTGCTATTTTATATACATATATATATATATATATATATATATATATATATATATATATATATAGCAGATAGTCCTTCATAGAATCTCAGAAATGAAGAGTGGAGACAGGGTTTAGACGATGTTAAGAAGTCATAAAACAGGAGGTCAAAGGAGAGGAAGACTGCAGCAAGGTCAATGTTCACATTGATGATTAGAGATGAGTCGTTTCCCCATTTTCTCACTTTTTTTCATATAACGAAAAAACTAGGGATGCACCGATGTGAAAATTTCGGCCGATATCGATATTTGCCGATATCGATATATGTAGAGAAAAGTTTTCTGTAGTGTCACAAATTTAGTACAGACCAGAAAAAACACTGTACATTTGAAAAGCACAACAGTGCTCTTTATTTAAAGGAAGGCTCACTGTAAAACTGTCATGTGGTTAGAGGAAGTACGGCGGAGCGGACCTGATGGAGCTCGGTTGGCCGATATATCGTGCATCACTAGTTAATGTTATGCAGAGGTACTTATAACAATCCTATAGACAAATGATACTTTTTATAGTCGGGCAGGACCGTTAAACCAAGGTTTAAAGCTTCATTGATGACTATTTCTATTTCCCACTTATGAAATTTGCACAGCAATAGTTTTATGTTTCAGTGGCTACTAGTGGCTCCTGCTGGTCAACGGAATAGTTGAATGAGCAGTTGACGGAACTTTTTCTTCTGGTAACCATTGTGCTTCCGTGGTTTATCTCAGTAAAGCCGCAATGCCAAACAAGTCCATGACACCACTAGAAACCAGCACCTTGTGGTGCGGCAGCAGCTCAGATCCCAGCCAGTCCATCCTTCCCACCTGATTCATAATCGCGCAATCAAGCCTATACCATTGTATGCGGGTTATCTTCCACAGCAGAAGCTTTCCGCTCATATGAGACACTCATAAAATCGGCAGCAACATTTACTGGTGGCTGTAAAGGCGATAAAATTCAAGTACTAAACACTTCCAGGCAGGAGCCTGAGATAATAAGGGTCATAGCACAGATCATCCTTCACTATCAGGTCTTATCAATACAGTAAAGACGCTTAACGGGAAACAACGGATCACGGACAAGAGAGGAGGGGACATAGTACATAGTGACCATATGTACGAGCAGCACGTTGCGAAGAGGCACAGGACTTTAATTGAGGGCAGGACCAATGGATAAGATGAGCATGAGTTTCTCTATATAAGGAGTTCCTGATGAATATTTTATTTTTTTGGTAGACTGCCTCAGAACTTTCCATATGCATTCCTTGGGTGGAGAAGTCGTCCAGTGGTTGGAGGATGTTGGAGGTTTGATTCCCAGTTCCAGTGTCAATGCAAGGCACTTAACCCCAATTGGCCTCCGATGGCTGTGTCATCTGGTGTGTGATTGTCAATTGTCTGCTTGTGCTTCCTGATGGGTAGGCAGCATCTTGTTTGTCAGTCACCACTATCAGTGCGTGAATGGGTGAATGAACACGTTTAGTGGTTGAAATGATTAGAAAGGCGCAGTACAAATGTGATCCACTAAACCAGGCAAAATTAGAATCATTAAAAAGGCAGCATAGCATAAACAGCAACAAGATGCGGCTTTAACATTTAACAAAGCTAAGAGAAAAAATAAATCTGTTAATCCATCAACTCGACTTCTTTTTTTAGAGATAAAGTGAGTTCATGCATCATTCTACCAATGGAGGCCACTTTCCATGGAACACTTGGAATAAACTTCGAACCTGAATTATATGAAAAAACATATTTTTAACCTTATGGGTATGCTGTCACAAACACTAAGGTGAAATTATCTGTCATAATGCTCTGAACCATGGAACACATGTAGTGTAATGTGCTTCCTGAGTCAAGAGAGAGAGAGAGAGAAAGAGAATGGTGATGTCAAATGCCATTAGACGTGTCATTGTGACACGTACAAACACATTTCCTCCAGTCAACATCTGAGTGAAGGCTAATTGGATCAGGGCATGGGGTAGGTTGGGGAAGTACAGCCATTCTCATTATGAAATACTGAGCTTTCTTGTTTTACCTGAGGTCATGGAACAACACAAGAACAATGGTAGTAAAAACTCTCATTGAGACAAAAAACACAAGCAGGTGAACAATGACACGCACTATTGGAGGCAAGCCAATACTTTTGAAGGTCAACCTAACGGTGAAATTACTCATTGAACAGGAACACTTTTGGATCAAAAATACATCCAGTAGATCAAAGTTTAAGCAGAAGCGGGCTCTGGTTAATTATTTTACCACTAACTTGTTCTTTCTTCTTTCTTTTTTTTTTACCATCAAGCCTGACCAAACTGGAGGTTGTTTTCCAAACTGAAGCTGTTAACATTGTGAGAACAAAAGTATTAATAATAAATAGAATGATGGCCACCCTACAATCAGACAACAAACTGTAAACTGAACTTATCATAATCAGTTGTGTCCCCTGGAATGCATCCACCATCAAACCAATACCAAAGAAACCCCATCAACCAAGAACCGAACGTACTGAGAACCAGCCTTTCTGGTACCAGTTCCTAGTTGGGTCAGCACTTGAGAACTGATAAGCCTCAAGACAAACCTTTCTGCTATTAGAATTCAACATTACTTCATTGACATTTCAACCATCCTCTCATGATCTAACTTGTCGCTGTCAGGCCATGAGAATCCTCTTTGTCTACTTGAAACTCGCTTTCAAGAGAATTCAACGCCAACACGTTATCTTGAAACGCCTCCACTCCTCGCCCACTGACATCAGACCAGACACTGTACGACTGCAGACTGTAAGAACAGACAAAGTAACTTCATTGATATTATCGCCAACACGGCTCAGTCCATTGTATCATATTCTCTTCGCAGCCTTTTACCACATACTTCAAATACTCTGATGACACTGCCATACCCCTACCAATCATTAACAGTAGCTCTGTAAACACAGCATGTCTCATTTCACACAATGGCGCATTGACATCTACCTGCAGTTGAACTTGGACATTAACACATCAGACCTGAACTGTGCTGAAAAACCAAAGAAGGGCTGGTCTAATCATTGTCTTTATATTACGTCTAATTAGGGATCCAACATTTCCCCCAAGCAGTTGGCGATTGTATAATAAATTATTTATTAAATGGGAAGGAACCCCAAGAACCTAGTTGGGTGGCCATATTCCTGGACCAGTTTAAGTCTGTTTATGCATTAATGTGTGTTTCCCCTAAACCTTAAACTGCACTCAACCTTACCTTACCAGCACTTTACCAACCAGTTATCCCTCCTACTCCCAACCCCAACCATGGAGCAGTGCTATGGAAAACACTCAAAATTAAAAGTCACAATTTCACTTTGAATTACGTGACAGGCATAAGCACTTTAAATGATGTGCACTGTGTAGTAATCACATTGATTGAGTAGCATTACTGCTTCAAAAACAGAAAGTACAACAAAGGTTGGACCTAAGTGTCGTCTTGCAAAGCATTTTTTGAACTAGCTTAATATTTCTACTCAGTTAAAACCACGAAACTCGAGAGACTCTTTTCAGTCTTGAGCAAATCATTAAGTAGGGAGAGGTAACATTAGAAGAAGGCAGAGAAAACCTGAGTTTGTTTATTCATTCAGTCTTTTGTCTAATTTTGTGCTGTAGATTGAGCTTCTAATTAGAATTAGTAGATCCTGCCAGCTGCCAGACGAAATTGCAGAGTAAAGTTTCTATGGACATTACACTTTAATCAACATTTATTTTAAATGTTGCTGTTGTCAACATAACATCTGCTGTTGGGTCCTGGACTTTAATACTTTAGGCCACATATGTCAAAGTCAAGGAGAGGGTTTATTCTGGCCCCCAGGATTATATACATTTATTTATTTATTATTAAAACTGGCCCGCAGGCAACTGCAGGTACTTCACACGCACCAACGCACTACGTTTCCCACAATTCAATGGTGGCGGTCTGAGCGTGAGGCTACTTCCTTTCATTATTCATCAGCGGGCATTAGCGTCACTTTCATATAGCCTACCCTTAAAAATGGCAAAACGGAAGGTGGACACTGAGAACCGTACTGTTAAAACAAGGTGGGAGTCGGAGTACATGTTCACGGAGGTAGCTGGAGAACCTCTGTGACTTTGTGCAACGTATTCAGAGTTTTTACTCAGTTAAAGGTTAAAAGTGAAATATTTGTTTTCACACCACATGTGCGTGTTTTCCTTTTCCTCATGTTAATAGATTTTTGCACTTTATTATTGTATTTCAATACAATTAGTTTATTCAAATTAAATATTTCAATTGAGTGAATTATAGAAAATTGCTGATATTATTTATTTCTTTGAAGTAAATTTAGGCCATTTTTGCTATTTCCCTGAGAAGTAATACTGATGCTGCCTTGAATAATACCGCTTCATTCATTTAATGTTCATGTTTTGGGGATTTTTTCATAAAGCTTTTGTCCCTGTTAAAAATTAAAATTTACTGACAGAGCCATAAGAAATTATTTATTTATTTGATCAGTAATCAGTATAGTAATATATTTTTAGGGTTTCAGTCTGTTTAATGTGGATCACTAGACTATATGCGGTCATTTTATTTTTTTCAATAAACATTCGATCAGTCCGGCCCTTGGCTTGTTCCTAAATTTTTCATAATTTTTATCTTTTGACTTTGACACCCCTGCTTTAGTCCTTACTAGATGCAAAGATGCTCAAAGGGGCCATGCTTATCCATTTTTTCAGTTGTTTATCTTGGGGCTTTATTTATAATAACTATCATGTTCATGACACAAAAGCCCCTAGAATAAACTGTAGCAGCAATGCAGTCTGCTTTTTCACACACACACACTTGGAAAAAACATGTTTCTCCAAATCTACTCTGTTGCAATTGGCGTAGCCCTGTTAGAAATGTCAAACAGCAGTGAAGTACAGGCACTCCAGAAGGAGGATTGCCCAACCTGGGTTACAGCTGCACTGCAGACGAGGGTGATTTAAGATGTACACACAACAGCATGTCCGACACTAGCCCCATTTTAGTCTAGAAACATCTAATTATCACCTCGTAATGTTTCTAGCTAAGTCTGAATTCCTTCCAAAGCAATCAAACCAGTCAGTAAACACAATCAATACATCATGGGAAGACAATGGGTGATTTAAGTGTCAGTTTACAGGATGTGAACAATAAAGGCCCAGTTCACCTCTTAGCTGCCTGCACTGTGCCTCAGCGGATGCCATGTTAATTCAATCCCAGAATTTAATCGTTTGCATTGATGAAGATGTCTGACGATGCATGGAGTGTACTGGCAGGACAGAATCTATCTCAATGTACACAATTAACATTAAAATGTCTACTAATTCCATTTGCATTGTGGAAACTCTGAAAATATAGCTTCAGGAATTTGACCCCGAGGCAGGGACCAACACACACACACCCACACACACACACACACACACACACACACATTTAACCATACTTGGCTTCCTCATAGCCAAGTGTATTAAATAACAAATTCTTTGGAAACTATGGCTCACCAATTGTTTTTCAGAAAGGCCAGACAATTGCTGGTGCAATGCTATTGTTATTGGTGTGTTTTTTCAGTGGTGCCAGGTTTAGATTTTGGCCCAGTATTTTGGGAATAGGTCTCATCTTTCCTCACCTTCTGGTTCCCACCAGACTGTCTGAGGGAGGTAAGATTACAAGAATGAAAGTGTTGGGAGAGGAGGAGGATCTTGTTAATGCCTGAGAAACCTGAAAGGAGCCGGTATCACCACAGACCCAAGTGTGAAAACTGAGATTTGATCCCTTGACTAGTGTCGCCAGATTCTGGTTTCACGTGAAAGTAAATGTTTTAACAGAAGTTAACAAAGCTTCATTAGCAAATGAGGATCCTATTTTTTTTTACTGCTGGCAGGAACCTAGAGTACCAAAGGTTTGCTTAGATGGAAAAAATAAATGAAAGTGATCCATCAAGTGCTATGGTCAACTTTGCATATCTCATAACAAAGCTTGTCAAACATCCTTGTCATTTACTGTGTAAATCCTGGTCAGACCACCTATAAGCTGATATTTGCATTTCTTCCCACTGTTTGCACCTTTAACTGTAACGGATACAGTGAACTGTAAGAGGTCGATTGTTCTGTGGAGACAAATGACATATTTAATTAGATGATCTATGTAATATAATGTCTGCATGGGAATGGGGGGGGGAACAAGCCTCTTTCAATCTCTGAAAAACAGGAGCTTTTCCCCACAAATACATTATTTCTAAATATCTCTTTCTATTTTTTGAAGGTTATATTGGTGTCCTCCCCCCCTGTATCCTCCTCAGTGAAATAATCCTCATACAGTGACTGCCACTAATTCCCTCCCGCCCAATAGTAAGAAAAAATATAAATATAACATGTAATCATCCCATATTTGACATTTAAATCTTACATTCCATTTTAAAATCAATTCAGCATGTGATTTGTTCTGTATTTCCATACACACCCAACTCTGGTGCATATACTACGTTTTCACACGCTTGTTAAAACATGAGTACTACTAAAAGCAATGTTTCATCTTAAAAAAAAACATAATTTCAGAATGACGGGTTAGTTGCTTTCACACACTCGTAGTTAGTCATAGTTTCCCTGGTGAAGGAGGATCAGTGGTGTGTTGTGTGCAGATCTAAAACCGTGGCTACGAATCTTACAAAAGTGATAGATCCATGGCTGAGAGAACAAATAGAGGACTGAGGAACTGTTGGTATGAATGAAGGGTTCAGTTTCCCACAGTGTGTTCTGTGGTCCCCGCTGGACTGTCACCGCGTCAGAGCAAGGTTCACGCAGGTCACGAAACCACAGAGGCCTTCAGACACAGATCGCGTAGGTTGCTGTTGGCTCATGTGTGTGAGCTGTTGTTATCAGCGTTATATTGTGTTTAGATGGCACTGTCTCCTCCTCCTCACTGTGTCTGGGTCTGGATTTGTGTGTGTGTGTGTGGCAGTATGAGAGATAAAATGAATCAATTAGTCAAAAAGCCACATGTTGAAAAGGCTTGGTTACCCTATCTATTATAATTTAATTTAATTTAATTTAATTTAATTTAATTTAATTTAATTTAATTTAATTTAAATTTTTAAATTAATTTAATTTGTTAATTTTTCTTTTTTTAAATTAAAAAAAAAAATGTTTGTAACTTTTGTAACTGCTGCTGTAGCACTGTGAATTTCCCCACTGTGGGACAATAAAGGAGCTATCTTATCTAATCTAATCTAATCTAATCTAATCTAATCTAATCTAATCTAATCTAATTATTATGTAAAAGTGTACCATTACAAGTCGACTGAATGTCCCACTAAGGTAAAAGAAAACTCTCATAGTATCCAAAGTAAATGTTATGTTATGAGTTGAACGAGTTGCTCTGGTCAGTTTTACATTAAACCTGATTTATTATACACAGAGGGCATGTAGCTGCCTGACGTGGTGTGACAATGAGCTGGAAAAACAAAGGTTAAGACTAGCACAGACTAGTCAGAACAGAGGCTTAAAACTGAAAAAAAGCCAATTGGATAAAAGGCAAAAAAAAACGTCTCCCTAGACAAATAAAAAGTCCAGTTGCCTACAATTCAATTTGAGAGCAATGACCTGGATGAATGAGAATATTCACAAAGGGAAAGACCTGGAAAAAAACAAAGGTTACCTAACTGTGAAGAGGAAGGTATTTAATCTGTTCCTAAATGTGTGAGAAGGTGCCTGCCTCCCAGACTGAAAATGGAAGATGGTTCCACAGCAGAGGATCCAGTCAGCTCCAATTCGGTCATCTTTACATTAATTTTTATCTTAAAAAAAGTATTAGCTGCAAGGCCACAGGGCTGAGACCTCACCATGTATGCCTGTGCCTGTTCCCAGTCACGTGATTAAAAAAGAAAAACTTCCTGGAAATGACAGGGGGGGAAAATCCCTTCATAACACTGTATGTAAATAAGCAGCTTTGCGGTGACACACGAGCTAAAACTTAACTTGCAGTAGCGCACGTTATCCATAAGGGTCGGCAACTGTCAACCGCGTGCGCTGTGTATGCAACAACACACAGCACACCCACTGATGGTGGAGATACAGCCCAGATTAGCATCACACACGCATTCACACAATCGATGTGTATTTGAGATTTATCTGTTAAATGTGGCGGTGATGTTAAACTTAACAGAGATGGAGTCAGACAGTTTCACAAACACAAAGCTGATTTAAGGAAGTTTGATGCAGCCTCCAAACCAAATGTCGCCATGATTACAATCATGCACGAAGGGCACTCAGCACATTCCTGCACCTAGCATTGCAGTGACCTCTATCCCCCCCCTGTGAATACATGTACAATTAGTACAATATCAAAGACAAACTTTACCCTCTGCACTGACAAGATCTGCATGCCAGTACACCTCCAACAGATAAACTAATTCTCATCATATCACCATATCAAGCTCCACAGTGATTCACACACTTGTTAGAGCTATAGGAGCAGAGCATACTATTCATGCAGGTGTTTTGCATGTTGCCGAAATAACAGGTGAGAACTAAGGCGGCATTGACGACGCTATCTATGCACCTGTGACATATAAAGCCGTCTTTTTTATTGCAGTTTTAACAGCATCCTGCATCTCTCACACTATATTTCATCTGCATCCATCCTATCAAACTCATCATATGGTGCAGCTGGTTAACAAGGATATGCACGTTCCAACTCCAAAAAAGTCCACATCTAAGATACAATTTGACAGTTTATCATAATTACTATTATCTAACCTTCACGTTATCTAAGGGATCACTGGCACGTACCAAGAAAGGCCATCATTTACAGACAGTGCCAGGCCAACCGGTTTATAAAAATCTGGAAAACGCATGTGACATACATTCTACGGTAAAATCTGTTGCCCTACATGAAGCCCTGCAGTAATAGTATATTCTTCATATAGAATATTCTGTTATATTACTACAGATCGAACTTACAGGACCGTTCTGTGGACATTTTGTTTAAAATTACATCAGTATTTGGCTTAAAAGCACAACTCATTTCTAAACACAGCACTCAAATATGTATATAATACATCAGATTAACCTATTTATAATGCAATTTATATTTAAAGCTGATTTCTTTTAACTTTGCACAACAGACGAAATAAAGTCTTTCCTTTTCACCCAATGCTTGCTGTCCCCAGATCTGAAACTATCAACATTTGGACCACAGTTAGCTCGGCCTCCACCACATGTCGTCATTTTGTTCACATCATAGGAGACGTTTCTCATTCTTTTTCCACAAACTGCAAAAGCTTTTGGACGTGCGTCAGTTGCTTTCTTCCAACTCTGTGCTGCTGTGTCTCGTTTTCCTGACAATGCATCCTTAACTAAACTAAAGCGTGGTTAACTGGATGTTAGGTAAGGAATCACTGGCACGTACCGACACAGGCCAGCATTTACAGACAATGCTGCACCGACTGGTTTATAAAATGATGAGAAATGCGTGTAACCTACATTCTACAATAAAAAATCTGCTGACACACATTTGATAATGCAGTAACGCTATATTTTTTATATAAAATTTTCAGGTATATTACTCCAGAACAGACTTACAGGACCGTTCTGTAGAGCACGGTCATCCTTTTGATGCATGCAGACATACTGACATTTTGTTTGAAACCACATCAGCATTTGGCTTCAACATTTTATATATGAACTTTGCACAACAGCCAAAATAAAGTATTTCCTTTTCACCCAATGCTTGCTGTCCCCAGATCTGAAACTGGAGTTTTTTCTCCATTGCTCTAGTATATTTTTCCCATCGATATCAACATTTGGACCACAGTTAGCTCAACCTCCACCACATTTAGTCCTTTTGTTCACATCATAGATCATTCTTTTCAACAAGCTGCAAAAGCTTTTGGATGTGCATAAATTGCTTCCTAAATTTAACAAGGTGCACCTCAGCTTTAACTGATGAAGGGGACTTTTAACCCATTAGTTGCTGTGCATGTTGTATGTTCAGTTCCAATATGAACTGCAATATTTTTATCTCACGGTTATGCAGTGGTTATGCAGTAAAAATCTGTATATGTCAGGGCCTCTTTCCCAGTGCTGAACCCCTGTCTATATGCGTTTTGTGGATGGAAGTACTGCAGGTGTTTTAAAACTAGAGTAATGAGACTAAAGACTGGTTGATTGGATGTTAGGTACCAACAAAGCCACCTTGGTATGTGCCTTTGTTGGCACGTACCAACAAAGGCCAGCATTTACAGACAGTGCCGGACCAACTGGTTTATATTATGAGAATTGCGTGTGACCTACATTCGAAGGTGAAATCTGCTGACACACATTTGTTAATGCGGCGGTTTCTTGTCCCCTCCTCTTTACAATCTATGACAATGCCCGTCTTCAGGTACCACTTCAACCTGCCAGGTCAATCGGCACGCTTACAAGAACTCGAAACACGGATGTGAAGTAATTTCCTACAGCGAACGATTCTAAAATCACGTTAGCTGACGCCTGGCGAGGGCATCATAATGCGTTAGAATTAGGTGTGTTTGAGTCAGGAGATGTAAAGAAGATACAGGGCGGGGCACCATTGGTCTTTTACATCACGAGAAAAAAAATTCTTAGCAGAAGAACACAGATAGGTTTAATCTGAGGGGTACAATTATCTTAGATGTATGTCATCACATATTGAATAAACATAAGTAAGTATCTCTGATTGACTGAAAGAAGCACTTTTTACCTTTTTACCTTTATTTATCCAGGGAGTCCCAACTGAGAGCAAAAAATTCCAGTCAGACTTTCATTTAGTTTTAAGAAAAGCAAAATGAGAAGAAATGGTAAAAAGCATTTAGGAAGCAATTGTGTAACAACACGCCAAGACGTTATATTTACTCCCTAATAATTTATAAAAACAAAATTTGTTGTTAAGTGTTGTTATATTTAAACATACACATACATACACTGTTGTTTTAGTGCCAGGCCTTCATGCATACGATGCCTATTATAGGCTAGAATATTTCATTGCTGATGTGCCGCTCACGCATCACTATGTAATAAGTAAAGTAAGTTTTAAAATGAATAATTACACATAATAAGATATAAGCTCTAAATAAAATGTCACCCGTATCCACATATTATGGTATTAATCAATTACTATATCTATTCATGTTCATGGTTTCAACATATGTGCTGTTTTGTGATTTTTATCGATTTAAACCCTGTTAAAGGAAATTTCCCTGTTACCGCAAAGGTTTAATTATAATTTTAGGTAGGTAAAAGATATTCTTGTTGTTGCTATACACCTCACTGTTAGTATTCCTATTTTTTAAATTTTATGAGAATCTTTTTTTAAATAAGCCTGTAATAGGTTTCTACGACATCTGCAAATGTGATGTACATATATGTATATATATATTTTTAATTTGTAATATTTGAAATTTGCTTAAAAACAAATGTGTAAATAAAATGTAATTATCTTTGCACCGCACTAAGAAAAGGTGTGAAAGACGCCTGTGGGCTTTCGTCCATTTAATTACACACTTTGCATATGTACACGTCGTTTTAAACATCTGGCCCCGGGGTCTTAAATGAAAACAGATCAAACTGAACCAACGAGGGAAAGGGGAACAGGTGTTTCAACAGGACGATAGGAGAGAAAGAAGCTGATTCTCTGTGATTCTCTCCAGATTCGCTGCATTATTCATGGAAATGACGTTGTAGACGGCTTATTGTGGTCAAATAAACATTGTGTTCACATGCAACTGCTCCTGTGGACCTCCCTGCAGGACACACACACACACACACACACACACACACACACACACACACACACACACGCACACACACACACACACACTCCCTCATGACTCATGTGTAACCAGCTGTTATTCCTAAAAGTACTAAACTCCAGGTGGAAGTGGATGGTGGAATAAAATAACACTGGATATTGGAAATCCTGTTTTTGTTTTTGAAGAAAGATGGGGGAAAAAGGGTGAGGCTCACCAGATAATTATCTCTGATCTGTAAAAATATGTCTCTTGTTTGTTTTTTTATGCAATGAAATCCTCAGACTCTTTGTTTCATATATATAGCGACATGCAATTGTAAGAAAGTCCTCGATTTGCATGTGTTGTTATAGTACTTAATACTCATATTAAGGAAATCACATCTCCTGACTGAAATTCTAGGAAATTATTTAAATTATTATTATTTTTTTGTCTTTACTGTATTATGGTTTCTTGGCCTTTTGTATTGATTACTCTTACTTTTTTTCTATATTTTATGGGTAGTTGTTTTTTTTGTTATAAAATCCTAAACAATGCACATAAAAAAATGTGAATATAAATATATAATGATAATAATAAATAAAATAAAACTGTCTTGTACTTGAAAAATGACAAATCTCAACTGGCATCTTGTTGTGTGATAAAACTCCACAGTTCGAGGCGTCTTTCATCACTTCCAGCCCAAGGCACGCTGTATAATAATCCTGCTGTTTAACCAGCGTAATGATACGCTTTACCTGGTATCTTGGCAAGGGAGAAGATGCACATTAACATGAATGTTGAGAAATTTGTGAATGAAATTTGGAAGACATGTGTCAGAGATCAATTTCTGAGTATCAGACACTTACTTTTCTGCATTCTGGTGGATTCTCATGTAGAATTTGTGCTTTTTATGCATCAATTTTCAAAGGCATTTGCTGGTTATTAGCAGCTCTGTGATCAGATTATTAGCAGCTATTAAAACAGTAAGAGTGACATTGTGACGCAGAGTCAGTGAAGATTATTACTCATGTCATTCCAAGCCTGTGAAAACAGAATTCATGCATTGGAGTTGGGTGCAAATTGAATCATATGTTGATTCAAGATTAAGTTGGTCAATATGGGACACTTGTATATATTGTAGGATGGTCATTTTATATCAGAATTTTTGGGGGGTGCTTTTTGTATATCTTTACAGTGTATATGACAGTATTAGTAAGTATTGAAGTGCCATCTACTGGTAGGGATGGCAAACAACAACTTCACGTACGTGCTGATATTAAAAGCATCTCTCATCTTATATCTGTCTGTTTCTGTTTCTTTCTTTTTTTCACTCCTTTGCTCAAAGAGCGAGAAACCAGGAGCAAAAACTGGCTGCATGATATAACTGCAGGCTTATATCAGAGAGAAGCGAGAATATAGATTAGAACTCAACTGTAGCACACCTGCATTTCATATTTTACTCATTGGCTGATTCATTATCTAGTTAAAAACGTAGTGAATTGTTGTTCTGATCAATAAGAGAAGCACGTAAGTTGTTTTTCTAGATGAGCTTTCAATTAAATGAAAGACAGGGAGAGTGTCTGCAGGACACACTTTTTAAATATATTTATATTTTATACAGTAATCATTATTATCATAATCATTTAGTTATTCTGAATGAGTAACAATGGGATGGGAACACAAGCATCAACAGACATTCAGTTTTAATCAGTAGTGAAATGAGTTTATTACTGAAAGAACAGAGCAGACAGGAAGGCAGACGCAATATTTGGATCTGATGCATTTCTAAACAGAAAAAAGGTTGAATTAGCCCCAGAAGCTCATGAAGCCCAAAGTTCAGCCTGTGACAAACGGGTTCTGCTCATTTTTATAAGTCATCTTTAACAAAAAGCACCAGAATCATGTGTTTTATCAAAGGTTTTATCTGAGGTGCATTTAGAATGTTGGTGGACGTTCACGCTCGATGCAGAACAAATCACATTCAAGTCAATATTTACCATTAGCTTATCAAATTAGCTTATATTAAATGAAATTGTGAAGAAATTAAGAAACGGCTCATTGTTGAATACACTGTCAATGCTACAGATTAAGGTGGATTATCAAACTGGATGAAAACAGAATGTATGATTGAAATTTGTTTAAAAAGGTTCAAGAGACAAGAAGAGAAAGTGTTGACAGTAAACATTGGCGTTTAATACCTCTCTGGTCATATCAATGCCTGAGACTAAAGGGGTAAAGCTGGTGTGTGTCTTATTCCTGGGGTGTCAAACACTGGACACCCACAGCATCCTTTTTTTTTCCATGTGCAAAGACGTTTGTAAAATTCCCACAACATCTGACATAGACTAAATAGGACAGCTGGTGTTTGTATACAGTGTCCGGTTGGATGCTGGTTAAATAGCAAAGATGCACAAAAAGGTAGAAAAGTACTGTTACATGTGGACATTTTAACTTATGTTGAGACTGATTGTTTAAACCCAAATCATGTACATATGCCAAATATATGTTTAAAAAAAACATCACAATAGACCAAAATCTCATTATTTTGCTGTAAAACAGGAGAATTTACACATCTTCATCCAATCAGCTCTGTACTAAATGCCAATTGATGATAAATGATTTAGGTCCCTCTCATTGCTGTCCAATCCTCACTATTACACGATTATTCACTGTGAAATAAATCACCAAAGACGCTCTAACGTCCATTTCATGGGGCCTTAAACCGCCGTCTTATCACATCATAAAACATCATTATAATGAACGTAATGAACTGTTTTTTATACCAGTTAAAGAATGTGTCATATAACGATGCACGAGGAGCCTGGAGTGTCTCATACATACGGCAAAGACAAAATGCTGATTTTCTGACACTATAAATAATAATAAGTGAACAATAATATTGTCCATGTTTCTGTTCTCACGATATAAACAACATATCTTGAACATGATCAAGTCTTTCCTTTCTGTCATTGACATGTTAAAGGGCCCATATCATGCAAAGAATGTTTTTTTTTCCTTTTATTTTTGTAAACGCCGTTTCACAGCTTGTTTCTACTTCCTTGACTTTGTGATGTCATGCAGTAGCCCCTCCGCCTTTAGAGGCACACCCACTTTTTTTCGTCCAATCAAGAATAAGCCAGAAAGGAGGCTCATGAATATTAATGAGGCAGACCATAATCAACTTCAAAAGGCACTAAAACACTGCTTTGAGTTCATTTTTTTTTTACTTTTACTTGCAAATATATCACTTCTGGAGTATCAAAAAGTCGACTAAAACCCAGAAAAGTGCATGATATGGGCCCTTTAAAACAGAAGCACTCCATAAAAAAAAATCAAATGTGTGCAAAAAATGTGCAAACAGTCAAAAGAAAAAGAAAAACATAAGAAACAAGGCCTGTAAACCACTAATGACAGCAGGACAGTCCATGAGGGGGAGCCAGATGTTGGGAATCTCTGCCAGATGTCTTCCACCACGGTACAGGAAGTAGTCATACACACACACACACGAAATAAAAAGGCGACTCACGCAGACTCATACACACAGTTAATCCACTATCAATGACTCACATCCTCTGTGTCGTGACTGATCAACGACACACATGATGAGAGCATGAATCATCGGTAAAGAAGCAATGGTGATGGTTCAGGATGAAAAAAACTCCCAAGTGGATTCCTGCGCGGAAAGAGATAAAAACGTTTAAAGAAACTTGTTGCACATTTACTGAACACTGGTGCAAATCCTATTTGATCATCTCATCACTATTAGTATATTTATTCTGTGTGTGTATGTGCGAATTTGTGTCTATATAGATTCTTTGCCATTTATTTCGTCCAGACCTAATTGAGCATCACTACATGTTTTGAGCATTTCATCATTCCCCTGATTGGCTGATTTAAACAGCTGAAGGCCGTGTCTGTATAGCTGTGAGGTCACAACTTTAGAAGGTGTGTGATGTTTCTTTGCATTGAACATTATTTGTCTATATTCTACCTGAATGTGTAAGTAGGTAATGAAATATTCCTCAATATAAACTAACTACCACTTTGCAGAAATAATGTATGAGGTGCATTGCTATAGGAAGAATTGAACATATTACACCTGCAATAAAATAAATACCTGATATGGCACTTGCAGTGGTCACAAGATGCAAGAAATATAACTAGCACGTCCTGTCTCATCTTTACTGTCCCTCTCCAACGCTAAATCCCCAATCCAGCAGCAGATGTTTGCCTGGACACTTACCGTGGTCACTGTAGAATGTCGGCCAGCTTGTCGTGGTAATACTCATAGTTCTCTTTGCAGTCCTCCCAGAGGTTCAGGGGCTGCTCCTCGTTCTCCACGAACGTGTCCCAGGTGTAGGAGAAGTCCAGCGGCTTCATCACCCTCAGCTTGCAGCCGGCGGCATGCATGGCCTTCAGCCCGGCCTGGATCTCCGGCTCCTCCCACTCGAACAGACGCGAGGCGAAGATGCTCAGGCGGATGTTCTTCCTGGCCTTCATCACCTCTGCTATCTTCGCTGCACAGGCGGAGCAGGGACTGGAAGACACATACCTGGTGGGAAGGTGAGAGAACGATTTTAAGAACCATTTCACTGAAGGCCATAGATTGCTGACGAATTTGTAGACATCATGAAACTGCTAAATAGTTTTCTTCTGTGGCTCTTTGTTAAGTCTGGAAGCTTGCATAGCTTGAGGGTTTAAAAATGTGTAGAAACAAACTTTTGCAGTGGTTTATGGGGACTGTAGAACTGCCCCTTGTCCCTCAAGTTTAAGTCTCTTAACTTTAAGAAAGCACAATATTATTCCCTGGAGTATCAACATCATTTTTTAATCCTTGATAAAAACCATGTGGTTAAGGTCAACAATGAAGGTCTCCTTACCTCAAACTAAAATCATAGATCAGATCATGCCACATCATTGTTCAACCGTTATTTGCCATTATTTGTAATGGTTTTGGGCAACACAGGCAATGATGTGTCCTGCAATTTACTGCGTTGGGGCAACAAATAAGAGAACACATAACAGCGTGTCAGGGAGTGAAACTTAAGTTAGAGGAGTCAACTCACTTGTTTTTTTTTTCTTGATTTGCTTGATTTTCTTTACTTGCTTGTAAATGCCATGTTGCCTTCACAAGTTTGTATTTTGAACCATGCATCATCGGCCACTATTTTAACCAAAATATTTCAGTTTTTGCTCATCAGATTTGGCCAGAGCTTCATGTTGCATGTTTCTACAGATATAGATGACATGTCCCAAACATTCTCTATGCCACGCACCATGTGACCGTTTAGGGGCGTTACGTACCAGGTGATGGTGTATTGAAGTGCAGGGTCGTAGTTTGGGAGACACATTGTGAAGAAGGCCTCCTCAGCATGGGAGCCGGCGTGCTCGTCCTCCAGGCAGCCTCTCTGCAGCCCGTCAGGCTTGCCGTTATCCAGCAGGTAACACAGGAAGGTCTTGTTGCGGCCGGAGGAGTATTCCACATTCTTGAATTGAAACTTAAAGGCAAAAGGATCGATCCGGTCCCTGTATGAAACATAGTAAATACGAAAGGTTTTAAAGGATTTACATCAATTTCTAAGACTGTCAAAGCATGACAAGTGTCAAGCATGTGACAAGTGCAATGGCTGTAAATTCTTCATCATGGAGAATATTATATGAATGCTCATGATTACATATAATTTAGTTTACTAAGACCATGTGATGTTTATAATCTCATGTTTAATGAAATAGGTTAATGCATGAGCTAATGTGAGTATTCCACTGTGAATTAGTGACTTTTGCAGTTTCACTCCTTTTTTATCATTATTAATTTCATAAAATGAAGGGAACAAGACGCTCTGAAGTGTAGCGTCGTACCTGAGTGTTAAACTGTGATAACTTTTGTGAATTATTTAATGCACAGAGTGAACAGTACGAGAATCTTCTCTTTTGGTGTTTTCACTAATATATTGTAGGGTATAAGTGTGGTGACCGCACAAATACCTAAGCTAACATGCTGCCATAAATATTTATTTATTTATTTATTTATTTATTTATTTATTTATTTATTTATTTATTTATTTATTTATTTATTTATTTATTTATTTATTTATTTATTTATTTTAAATAAACAAAACAAAAAAATAAACAACTAAAGCTGTTAGAAATTAGTCTTTTTTCAAAGAGTACAATTTTCTCCGATTTTTTTTAGATATATTAAACTTAATAATTAATTAATTATTTTACTATAATTATCAGATTCACTGAATTGGGGAATAGCTTAAAAAATCAGACCTAGACCCATAGTCCTTGGCTGACAGTAGGTTTTAAATAGATCTACAGGAATATGATATATAATCACTGCATCTATTTTTGTTGCGTGCATATGGAAACATGAAGGATAGTGAGGTTGGCATCATGTTCAATCTTGTGCTGTCAGGTTGGGGTCAGCATGAAGGGAGAGGCAAAGGTAATCTTACACTGTCTGGATGGCTGAGACTGGGATACCACGACATTATTATTAGACTATTTTGTGTGTGACTCAGCTCTGCAGCAGGGAGAGGCAGATTCTTTTAATCGAAGAAACAGTTAAAGGGGCCATATTGTGGAAAAAAAACATTTTTTGCTTGTTAGTTAAAAGTTTAGTTTCTAGTGTTCCTTGTAACACACAATCTGTAGAATCAGACTACCCCACTCAATCTGATGTGGTTTGACCTCTGTCATGTTGCTGAAATCCAAAATGTCACAGTTGACAACTTTAGCTTCTCAATGGCTCAATGTGAAATATATTATAAATATGGCTATACACTTAAACCAATGCTTTCTTAAAACATAATTGACCTACTTATCCAGGCTCTTTTTTTCCTGCCTAGGTCATTATTCACTTGCCTTAACTTCGCAGCACTTCTACACTTGACCGAGGGAACACATCACCCCAGTCCTGGTGGAATTACAAGACTCTGTCAAGACTGAATCCTGCTCCTTGAGATCTACTATGCTACATGTTTTGCGAATCTCCCTGCTCCAACACATCTGATTCTAATCATCAACTCACAATCAAGTAGCTGAAGCTTTCAAAGGGCTTGTGAATAACTGGAATCAGTTGTGTTGGAGTAGGGAGATTCCCAAAACATGTAGGATAGTAAATCTTGAGGAGCAGGATTGGGCACCCCTGCTTTACAGAATCCAAATTAAGATTCTATTAATAACTAATAAGTCCTAACATGGTCTGACACCGTCTTACATTTTGAAACTCTTAACCCCGTATTCTCCATCTTCGCTGCTGGTCAAAGTTTCAATGTACAGTAATTTTGTAGATACTGTTTAAACTGTCAGTAAATTTGAACAATTTAGCCTAAATGTGTTTCTCTGACAGGCATAAAAAAACATTTTAGCAGACATGGCACTGAACAATTTTTAAACATGCTTGTGTTGCTTATTAAGAGTTCACCCGTTTAGTCAGTCTATCTGGAGGTTTATGTTGCATCCTTGATCTCCTTATTTGCTACAGGTCAGACTATGAGCAGCCCTTGGCCAGGTTTGGGGCAGGGGCAGGTGGAGCTGTCTGTCCAGACCGTCCATCAGATGACACAGATGGTTTATTGGTGTGTTCTGGTGCATTTTTACACGAGAATACTGGTCCAAAAGCTGCTTACACTGTCCCTGTCTGAAACATTCCTCCTGCAGCATGGTGGACTTGCAGCTGTTAATGGTGCCAAATTCACCACAAAAGATCCCAAACCTGTCTGTCAGTTTCCTGGTAGTCAGGGCGAACCAGTGGAAAGGTTTTTGACATCTACATAGTCCCCTGGCTTGATAAGTCTCTCTTTTCTTATCTCTTTTGCTTATCCAGTGATCAGGAAACTTTTGCTCTCACACCTGGGTAAAGAAGATCCAGACAAGATTTGGGCCTTCTTCCCATGAACATACCTGATGGGGGCACTACTGGAGTTGTGCAAAGAGTATTCTGGTATTGGAAAAAGAAGTGGGAAAGTGTGTGAGTGTCGCACTTCTGAAGCAGAATGGTAGGGTGCTGTTTTTTTTTCTTCCATGAACTCCTGGGAATCCTCACTAGTTGAAGTGGATCCATTATCAGTCACAACATTATCCAGGAATTTATATATGCATATCTTTGGTGACTGAGGCTGTGATGTTTGACATGATGTGTGTTTCAAGCCATTTGAAGTGTATCTATCACCATCAGTAACATGTGATCCATAAAAGGACCAGCAAAATCTAGGGGAATCTTAGGCCAGGATGGCCAACTCATATAGTCTGATACGGGTGGACCAGAGCTGGTGCTGGCATCTTTTCTCTGATATTATGAGCATGCCTTTACCTTTTCTTCCAAAGCAAAGTCCTTACTAGGTCACCCCAAGAGTGACCTTTCAAGACCCCTTATCTGGAACTGAGTGGGTCTCATGCAGCTGTGGTGCCCACCCTTTGGGAGGGTTTTTCACCCTTGATCCCAGAATCCAGGCCAACGTTGCACCAACCATACCTTTACTTGTTATAACACTGGGTCTCAGCCAGTTCACATTTTGATTTGCTTTGCTGTCACTGGCAAGTTTAACTGGCAAAGAATTCCACATAGTAGTTCACGAATTCAATCTGATCTTCAGTATGTTCTTTTCAATTGGAGCCACCTTGATTGCCTTCATCTTTTCTTCCATCCAGTGTCCAAGGTATGTGACATTTGAAGCATCTAACATCCTCCACCTGGTCAAGGTTCTCTCCTACCTGTGACCAGAATGTCATCCAGGTAGGCTGCAACATGAGGGATGTTTTGGAGAATGTTGTCCATGATGTGCTGGAAGATGGTTGGACCAAATGTGACGCCAAACACAAAGAGGTTGTATTTAAAGAACCCTTATGAGTGTTGGTGGACACAAATTGCTTGGATTCCTCATCCAGCAACAGATACTGGTATGCGTGACGCAGCTATGCATGGCAAATTTTTCACCTGCATTATCTAGATAAGCAGTGGGAACTGAGGACCACAGACCTGAGTATGTGAAGTTCGTAGTGTGGAGTGGAAAACATTGCTTTAAAAGTATTGTCTTGTGTTTATGATGATGCATGTTGTATGTACGCTTCTTGTACATAGATTGGTATCACATTTTCATGACAGAGACCTTCACTGAAGTGTCTTTACAAAGAAAATTGTACTTGCAGTTTTTAGTAATTTGTACAGTCTATTGATAGTCCGAACTCAAAGTCACTTTAAATCAAAATCATAAGTCCCCGTCCTCTATGTGTTTGCTATTTCAGGGGTAGGCAACACTTTAAATTTAAAGGCAGAGAATCTTCTGATGCAAGTATAAATATACAAACATTTATTCTAAGTGGTATATATAAAATCTCATTACCAAGGACATATTTGCGTTTGGATATATGGAAAATACACACAAACGCATTTGATAAACATTCCCAATGCTCAATAAGAAAAAAGACAGAAAGTTCCCAGACCTTATCTCAGTCTACATAGAGATGAGGACTGGTGTTAGCCAGGCTAGTTTCAGGTCATATATAAACATAAGAACATTGTAACAACTACTGATTTTCTTCTGTGAGTCCATTCACTACTACTACTCAGTCTTACACTGCAGACTCCAATGGCATTTATACATGCATAAACCCTACTGTGCACTACTCAACCTGTAGCAGTGCCTCAACTGCAGTGTGGGCGACCGACGTGGTCTCCCAACAAAAGGGATCAGGGCAACCAGAAGACGAAGTGGAGACAGGAGGCAAAGGAACTCACACAAACATTTATTGTCAGTGGTACCAAAAACAAGACATAACATGCTCACGGTAGCATTGCGATCCACCTCTCAGCAGGTGGACCAAACAGGCATTCCCACATGTCGCGTTTCCTCCATGTCGCACGCAAACCCGTCCGGGGGAAACTCTCCCTCTGCTATTCAGTTCCCCCCTTATAAACAAGTGAGAAGGAGAGGGGTCATCACCTTCTCACATGCAGTCATGACCGAAGACACATTTTACTTTCTAAAAACCAAACCACCAGATAACACAAGTCCAACAAAATGGTTATATGAACAGTCTGAGCTTCCTTTGTTAACTAGTGAGGTCAACTGTGCTGGTTTACAATATGCACCACAAACAGTCAAGGTCAAACAGACAGGGAAGAGAAGAAGAATCAGGCTAGAAAAGTAGAATCGGGTTATCTACAATATATTGTCTGATCATCATGGTGTAAACTTGAAGTGATTGCTATCATATTTGAACAGGATGAACAATATCCATAATATTGACTTCCTCAGTGTCTCCATTGATTAATTATACTAATACTACAAAAAGCAATATTTCTTATGCTTATCAACATGTCATTAATATTAATACTTCATAACGCAGTATGACTAAAGCACTTAGTAATAACAAATATGTATTATGGAAATGATAGTTTTTTGAATACTTAATGATTGATTTGCTTCTACATTACTTAATCAATTGAATGATGGCCTGCAAAAAAAGGAAGAGGCTGCAAAAAAGAGCCCCAGGGTGTAGTAAAGTGGAGTCTTCTACTTTTCCAAGTGTAGGAGAGTAATACAATCATAGTTAAAATCAGAGCTGGAGACGTAATTGAGAGATTGCAAACTCTAAGTGAACAAGAAGTTGTTCTCTCCACCTAATGAACCCGCTTCTGTTTCCAAAGAACATCTTACCTCTTGCTGAGTGATAGTCAACAGCAGTATAGGTGGCATTCACATTCCTTTCTTTCATCCCCTTTAAACATGGACCGGCTTTCACATGATAACAGCAGCTTTTCAGGATGACTCAACAGTAAGGGTTATATTCCGGCAGCTCGGGCAGCAATAAAATGACCAAAAATAACATCTCATTAAAATGACAAGAATTTTCTGTGATTAAAGTAAAGATTCTTCTTTCCATTTTACAATAAATTATGTGAATTTGAGTGAATATGTTATATATATTGTTTGTATATATTTTCAGGTATTAGTATTAGTGTGTTTATATATATATATATATATATATATATATATATATATATATATATATATATATATATTTAATGTTGAATATGCAGTATTCTGTTTCTAGCTTGCAGCCTTGAATTAAATCCCCCTAAATCCTACAGACATGTAATCCTGGTAACGATCCACAAATACCTATAGATTTTTTTTTTTAACTCTTAACCTTCACCTATGAAACATAACCCAATCAAAACCCTTTATGTTTCTCATTGCAACCACAAAGATTACGATGTCTGGACTCGATGACTCCAGTGAATGCAGGAAGATTTTACCCCCGGTTACTTGTGTTACTTTTGGAAAGTGGGACAGGGTTGGTTTGCATGGACATTCCCAAGAGTGTTATCAGCCAAAGAGGAAGTTTAATAGATAGGTAATGGAGCTGAGAACTGTTTTCAGACTCCCTTATAGTAACTGCAATATAACTGATACATTTATTATAAACAGATAATATTAAGTAAGAGTAACACATTCGTTTCTGCAAAGCAGCTGGTTGACATTTAAGATTCACCACAGCACTTCTCAATATGTCAGCCACCTCACTCAAGTCAACTCAATGCATGTCAGTGTCAGCATATGGGATCCGTGGATCCTCACTGCAGCTCACTGATCAGAGAACCACATTTCAGACAAAGTAAAGACAACGTCAGCCAAACCAAAGGCAAACGGCATCAATAAAACAAAGAGGTCAATTCAGCGCTTGTGGACCTACCCTGTAATGATTTCAAATGGGGGTAGTTCTATCGGCTCAAACTCTCCATTCTGTTCCTTAGCCACGTCGCCATTGGTGGCCGGCGCCTCAGCAGACGGGGCCGCCTCGCCATCCGCCGCCTTCCCCTCGTCTGCCTTCGCTTCCTTTACATCCTTGTTGGCTTCCGTGGCTTCTTTTTCTTTCCGCTCCCTTCTTCTCGTCTGCGTGTGACCTTTGTCGGCCATGGTTGAAGTTGGAGTTTGTGAAAGTCTTTGCAGAAACAAATAAGTGTTGCAGTAAAGAAGACAAGAAGACCTGGAAACAATTAATGACTAAACAGAGACAACAGTAGAAAAAAAAGAAGGGAGTGGGAGTCAGGAGGTAGGAGTTGAATGGTTGAGAGGAGAAGGGAAGAAAGCAGTGAAGAGAGAAGGGGGAGGGGGGGGAGAGAGAGAGAGAGAGAGAAAGAGAGAGAGACACATACATTCAAAGGTTTGTCTCTATATCAGGTGATTTTTAGTTTGTCTGCATCATATATCATATATCTCACCAGGGAATTTACTGTAGTGTAGTGTAAAAAACGCTTTTGCTGAAAAATAGTTACAAAAAATAACTTCACTTAGACATAATTAGAAGAGCAGTACAATCTAAAAAGCTTTAAGGAGCTAAAAAGGCATATTTCCAATTTAACAGCTTTTGAACGTGCATTTAGAAATTGCATAATTTAAGATGCATGTATGAAAAACCAGCAGAAAACATCATCTATGAGTGGCTCCAATCTAAAAATACCGGTACTGGCACCACCATATGGGTAGAATCCTGGTAGACGCATGCAGGCAGCTGCACAGACTAAGCAGGTTTATTTAAAGACCTGCAGCGCGTGGGGGGAGGCCGGGAATTGTGTTCGTCCTTATCTGCATTTTCACAAACTTGGGCTTGCAGCTCACGTTGTCCACTGATGCACAAGATACAGACAGAGCCAGCTTTGAGTGCTCTGTTTCAAAAGCTGGAAATTGGGATTTTTTATGATATGAACATGTACAAGTTTACAATTATGTTACAAGATTGTTACATATGTCGGAGCACAGCTGGTTCAAGTATTTTTTTATATTTTTCTTATTCTTATCAAAGACATTCATCATATTGTGAACAATGCATCATGGTCTCCACATCACAGGGGAACTGTGACCACAGATTGTTTCCTGTGTTGGTAGCTGTGACTCATCTGGTTTAAAGAGGACTTCCTGTGCTGCAGAAAGGGGACCTGTCAGAGAGAAGCGAGCAGCTCTGGCTGTCTCCCCCCTGGCCCCAAGCTTGGAATTTAGCTCCACACAGCCCACAAAAGTCACAAGTGTCTGATCTGCTGCTTTGCTGTTGTTGAGAATTTTCCGGAGAATATTAGTCATTTTTCTCATTATAATAATAAGCACACATTTGCACAACAGATACGTATTCGCTCCCATGTCGATAAGGCTCTCAAACACATGAAGAAGTCTCTCTTTATGGCACAGACACGCTTGTTTCCAGTTTTGCTTTCCTAGTTTAGCACACATGAAGCTCCTCATTCCCCATGTGTGAATGCTTGGTTTCTATCTCTGTGTTAATCTTGAAGTGAACAACAAAATTGGAGGTAGAAGGATTTTGCAGCGATGACATAAGTTACCATGACAACAAACGTGACAACTGCTCAAAATCACAAGTCGCCTGTGGATTGGATAATTTCATGCAGATAAATTACTCTTGATTTAGAAGAATGGCAAACTCTCAATAATAAGCTACATGGTAACTAAACACACAGAAAATGTCATTTCTTTTATGACCTTTTTTTATTTAATCAAACAAAAATTATGAGTAAAACATTCATTATCAGTCATTATGCATCACATTATTGTGGATAATGGTTTAAATATAACCGCTCACATGATCAAGTCTCAAGAATTGAAGGTGAGACTATTACTGCCGAGGTCTGAGACCCAGAGTTTTAAATGGTTGATGTTGAAGACTCAAACGTATGGAGTTCCACAGGGACGCGGTTCCTTTTTTTCACTTTAGATTCTTCGGCATCATTCCTGTTCAGAAGTGGTGCTCTGTGGTGACAGAGGTCATGATGTCATTTTCACCGTCCAATCCTCACTCAGTCAGGAAATGCAGGGGCGTTGCCATTGAGACGGGTAGGTCACTTCCTATTGTATTAAAGCAGGAAATGCGCATTGGAAGTTCTGCTTTTCACAGTAAACCATGGCAACTGTATGCCATGAAAAAAAAGACAAGTCCAAAACAAGACAGAAAAATATACATATTACTTTAAATAACACATATTCCCTTTTTTGCATGTTTTTTTTCTAGTCTTTTTTTCTTATCTAGCCCTAATACTCCTTCTACAGCCAGGATGGAGAATGTGTGTGTTTGGAGCTCATCAATATGCAAATGTTATCAGGCATTAGAGAAGGCCTTTGCAGAGGTGGCATGTACGACCACCACGGCTGAACGGCACCAATCACGGATGCATGGTTACACCAGCACCAGGTAGTAGACCAGCCTGAACACATCCTGGTGGAGAGCAGACGCAGTGGGCGGGGCTCCGGAGACAGGAGGCGTGGCTGTGGAGTCAGGGGATGTGGTGTTGTTTGCAGGTTTACTTACAGAAAGAATCACACCTGGGTGTGATTTAGGGTGAACAGATGCCATCAAATCAAGTTTGGGACAATGAGCGTATTTGTGTGGTGCAATATAGAACATGTTAGCAATTCTGCGAGCGAGAGAGTGGCTCCTTATATCTCTGATTGGATTCAGTTTTGTACAACTGACTATGCAGTTTATAGGTTAGACCAGTGTTAGGCACAAATCCAATATGGGCCAAATCTGGCCCTCCAGTGAAAACCTTTGCAACTGAAGTTTTTCCTTTCGATAAATTACATCATCAAGTTCATAAATCTACAGCAGATATCGATCGGAGCAAAAAACGCTTTGTGTCTCCACCAGTTTCTGAAGTGACCCACATTCTATTCCTGCAGTGTAATAGAGACGTGGGTGTTTATGAGCCACTTTTTAGCCTGATGAGTATTAACGTAAGCTGCTGTTGCTCTGATAGTCTTCACAGTTCATTATTCATTGATCCCACGTGTCTGAAGCTTCATACCGATTGTTTAAATTTAAACTGTGAATACGCATCCTGTGCAGTAAACATGTCGATGCATTAAACTGACAGCTGCCTTGTTTCACAGAGTCACAGTGAAAGGGCATGCAGAGGTTTTATTCTGAGCTGAGGGTGACTTGATCCTGTATACTATTTGAATGTGAAGAAATGACTGATCTACATCAACTATATAGTCTTTGAGTAACACAATGATATCCAATGAGAATTTAGATTCTGACAGTAAACTTCTACTCTATGACAGGTCAAACCTTGTCATTATCATATTGTGATGCCATTTATTATTTTTTTGTGACCAATGATTCATGCCAATAGACATTGAGCTCTAGAAACTGTACACCAGTCGAGTATCTTAGATAGATACATTTCCCATGAAGCCACATTTATTTTCATCTTTTTTAAGGAGTGGGTCAAACATTGACTAAAAATGTCCATGATTGGTGGTCACCTCAAAGTTCGCATGCTAGTCTGAATCATATATTTGCAGGATTTACATTTAGAAGAATGAATGCAGCTGAAATCAAAAGTCGACTTCCTCACCTGTGACAATGATCCGGCTGGCCGGCGACTCTCCGTGACCGCTGTTATGACACTTGTAGATGCCCTCATCAGACTTGGAAACGTGGCGAATGGTCATGTGACCTAAAGGCCCAGTCCCGATGAGGGAGCCATCTTTATAGAAACCAGCAGACCATCATGGGAAAGGCTGGACTCACAGATCCGTCTCCATACAGAGACAAACCGCGGCATTTCGTCATTCATACTCATCTACATCAACACCTACTTTATTGTCCTGTCTTACCAGTAACAGTGATGTTGATGGTGTTGCTGGTTGCTCCCTCTCTGGACTCGCACCAGTAAACCCCGGTGTCCCAGATGACGTTGTAGTTCACGTAGGTAGGCCGGTTCTCCCCAGCCATCGCACCGTGCTCGGGTGTCTCTGGTTGTGTTTCTCCTCACCATCTATCCGGCGGAGGTATCATCCTCCTCACAGCTCAGAGAGGAAGACGCCCACTGGAAAAACTGCAGGCTGCTGGGACTCACAATGACACCAGCTGTGGAGTATTCAGAGTTTACTTAATGATGTATGCCGATGGCACCACTGAAAAAAATCACCCTAGGCTTCAACCTGATTTTGCACTGTTCCTCATTGAATATCTAAATGATTGATGGTTTTCAAGGATTTTAACTAAACTAAAGCATAAAACCTGAAAGCTGCTAAATTTCGGGGCTCATGTTCACTATACTTAGGTGAAATAAACTGGTAGCTCTCTGCTGCTGTCTGCTGGACGTTGACAGATAAGACACCTCATTTGGTTTCCTGCAATTAGATTTCAATGTGACATGGCACTAATTCACTTAATAAAGAAAACGACACAAAATAATTGACCCGTACGTGTGACCGTAAATTTACATATACAGTAAAGATGTTGTGATGTTTGCTTTGTGACACATGTTTCCTACCTTGAGCGCGTCTACAGCAAAGCACTATGGTGTAGACAGACAGTTGAAGTTTACCATTCAATTTATATTTTAGCAGAGAAAAGCAAGTTACTCAAAAAAAATACTGACAACATGTCCCAGATTCACACTGCTACAGCTTTAACACTTCAATGCACAAAACCCGTCAAAAATGTTTTCAAAATTCTAAAGTTCATTTAAATTCTATATTGAACACACTTTGGGTAATTTTGGACTAACATATGTAAAATTGATTTATAAGAACAAAAACCTTAGTCAAAAGGTATTTACCAATGAATTTCATCTGTACTAATAAATTCCATCAAATGATCTGTCCTAAAATCATTAGAATAGAACATGTTTTTCTGTAGCTTGAAAAATGTGGGTACAGGAGCAGGTTAGAAATTCAATGTTTTACTAAGCTGCAGGATGAATCAGCGAAAATGTATAATGGGAGAGATAGGAAGAGCAGGAGCGCGCACACTCTTACGGTTTCGTCAGCCCGAAATAATAAAAAAAAAACACCGTGCTGATAAGTCTACACCAGCAGAAATGAGCGTGGTAGATTTTTAGTAGAAGTTTTAAAGGAGCCCCTTATTTGAAAATGTTGTTTTGTGCCCGTTTTGCAGCAAAAAGGACCACCCGCTCACTCCTAGGAAATAGGGAAGAAAAGTTACGTGAGCGCGTCGGAACACGTAACTGTTCTGTGCGCATGCGCGAACTGAGTGCGAGCTGCCGGTCAGCAGCACGTGTGATGAAGGTTAGAGAAGACAGCTTCCTGTAACTCAGCCACTATGCGGGCACCACCTGTATTTCCCTGGCTTGTAGGATTCACCAGCTGTGTTTACGCTGTAACATGTGCGCCACGAGGTGAGATATTTACGTTTATTTATTTTTCGGCGCTTTTTCTGTCATCTCGCTGTCTGCCTGTGCGTCTATCACTAGTTCTATAACAATCCGCCTGTACCGAAATGCTTGTGTGTGTGTGTGTGTGTATGC
Source organism: Eupleurogrammus muticus (assembly GCA_036785175.1). Classification (NCBI taxonomy): domain Eukaryota; kingdom Metazoa; phylum Chordata; class Actinopteri; order Scombriformes; family Trichiuridae; genus Eupleurogrammus; species Eupleurogrammus muticus. The sequence continues at coordinate 7,973,593 of JAYKQN010000023.1, read as the reverse complement.
GCCAGTTAACACTCATCAAGTCGACATTAAATCAACTTTATTTTTTATTGCATCACCATGTTCACACACGTGGGTTCGTCAAATGCCTTGATTATAGCAGTTTAATATCACTGTTTAATTCAGTTTAATATCACTATCCCAGGGAAACTTTCCTTTTTCACCGTGTGCTTTTTGGAGCATTTTAAGAGACGAAGTGAGGTTTGACGTTATTATTAACTGTTATCCCATCGTTCCTGAACAGACACGTGTTAATCGTATTAAACAATAGGGGAAAAATACTAATATATTGTTATTAAGAAAAAGTTGTAAGACTCCATTGGGTTGTGTGCACCAGGAGATTTTTTTTTCATATTTCATATTGTTGGCAACAAATCTATTTAAGCATGAACAAAAACATTTAAAAAAAATGCAATAAATAGTGAGTTTAATTTGTATTTATTTCCCCCCCCCCCAAAATTCTGACTACAAGACAACCTTTGTTTGTGAGACAATGTGTTCACGTGTCATTGCCTGTTCATATGAGTCTGAAAAGGGACTGGTCATATGACCTAATAACTGTATGTCCTTCAAAAATAAAAGCCCCCCCCCCTTTCAGGCCTAGCTGTAAAAACATGAGTTTAGATCAGGGGTGTCAAAGTCAAATGGACATGGGGGCTTTGATGAGAGGAAATGATGAAATCTCCAGTTTTTCCCGTGCTTCATTCCAATGAAATGTTTGGCTGCGTTAGAGTGCACCAGGAGTCTGTGTATGCCACAAGTGTTGCACAGTGTAGGTGTTCAGCAAAAGTTCTAATGACTGCCCAATTCCAAGTTAATAAAATGGACATTGAAGAGCTAAACGTTGTTCATAATTTCTCTTGATGACTCATATATATATATATATATATATATATATATATATATATATGTGTGTGTGTGTGTATGTCAAAGTCGAATGGACATGGGGGCAAAATGAAAAATTAAGAAACAAGCCAAAGGCCGGACTGATTGAATGTTCATTAGAAAAAAATAAAATGGCCGCATATAGTCTAGTGATCCCCATTAAACAGACTGAAACCCTAAAAATAATACTTCTAACATACTAATAATTAGTATATGATCAAATAAATAATTTCTTATGACTCTGTCAGTAAATTTTAATTTTCAACAGAGACAAAAGCTTTGTAAAAATCCCCAAAACATGAACATTAAATGAATGAAGCGGTATTATTCAAGGCACCATCAGTATTACTTCTCAGGGAAATAGCAAAAATGGCCTAAATTTACTTCAAATAAATACATAATATCAGCAATTTTCTATAATTCACTCAACTGAAATATTTTTAAAACAAATTGTATTGAAATACAATAATAATAATAATAATAAAGTGCAAAAATCTATTACCATGAGGAAAAGGAAAAAGGTCACATGTGGTGTGAAAACAAATATTTCACTTTTAAACTTTAACTGAGTAAAACTCTGACTATGTTGCACAGTAATGTTCACTTTTTTGAAGCTGTGGCTGATACTTGGTGGTGTCTCATCTTTCATTTCAACAAGTTCATCAATGTCCAGGCTGATTTAGCCATCTCTTCTGACCCTTGACAGCAGCCTCGCTTTGTGATTTGGCTTTTCTGAACAGAGCCTGCCGAGATTTGAGGCCTTGTGATAATTCCTCCACCTTCTGTAGCCTCTGTTCCATGTGCATATCCTTGTCTTTGTCCGCGTGTCTCATGCTGCCGTCTCAGATTTAACACTTTCTCCACACAAACACACACAGGTTCTCCAGCTACCTCCTTGACTTTGACATATGTGGTTTAGATAATGGAATTGTTGCCATATGGCAACACTATGCAATGAAGAGTTATTAAAAGAGGAAATAACACAGACTGCATGGTTTTTAAATAAAAATGTACATAACAAATACTTTTACAAATCCAGTCAAATTTGTTAAATAGTAAATGTTGTAAGTACTTTATCCACCCCTGATACAGACCAAGTGATGATATCCTTCTTACTGAAACAAAGTCTTGTTAGCGTTCTGTTTTTCCTGTCATTTTAAATGTTTACAGGGTATAAAAAATGACTTAAAAACAAATTCAGAAGAGCACATGTGTAAACATTTAGGTCTCTGGTGTCCCTGCTAACACACACACACACACACACACACACACACACACACACACACACACACACACACACACACACTGTGAAATAAGACCACCCTCTGTTGTGATCTAGCTGCCACTGTAGTGTTACTGAAACCTGGCTAGTTCACACACCATTTTTAAAAAAAAATGTTTTACCCCCTTACCCCCTTATTTCTTGATCCTTTCTTAAAGTTATTTAATAAAAAAAAAGGCAAAAGATGTTCGATTTTATCCAGTGCACCAGTGTGATTGCATTCTATACAATAAGTACTCGGTACATATTGTACACATTTTTTTAAGGGCAATAAGTAATACACGAGCTATTATTAACACATTTTTTTATATAATGCATCACAGTGACCTCTTTACATTGCATTTTGCTTTCTCCAACATGTCTGTCATAAAAATTATACACCACTAGGAAACACAGAGTTTTTCAGACTGAGTGTGTTAGAAGGCAGATTGCATTGCTCCCACAGGTCTAACTGGGTGTTTTTGGATCGATGCATGCACATTTCTATAATTAGACAATGAGAATTAAAATCTGAAAGACCTGAGAAAATGGCCAAATAGCGCCCCTTTGAGTCCACTAACATCCACTACCGTTACTACAACCAAAGGACCTAATGCAAACATGCTAATAATGTAAGAAATAATACTAATAGAATTGCAACTTGTGTGTGTGTGTCAAGCCTGATGAGTTCAAAGCCTCGTTGTGAAGCAGTTTGAGCTTAAACTGCTCACAGTGAAATCATTTCTTAGAAAATCTTGATCTTTGGTTTTCTGTCTATTCTTTGTTCAGGTCCTCACACGATCATAGTGCGTCCTGGAGACAACGCCAGTCTTCACTGTCACTTTGACAGCCATCATGCTATCGCCTTTTTGCAGTGGATCACAAGTGACTTGCCGCTGCTTTCGTACCGTAGCAAACGCATCGATGAATCCTCCCAAAGTAGTAGGTTTCAGAATCGAGTGCAGCTGATGGATCCGGCGATGAAGGATGGGGAAGCATCTGTGATTCTGACCCACGTCACCGTGAATGACACTGGAATGTACAAATGTATGATTTCGGGACAAGGGAAGGGGAAAATACCTGAGCTCATTAACACCATCGATCTGATAGTTAAAGATTCAGGTGAGTCGTTGAACAGTTTTGTTCTTCCGGATTGAGGACATTGTTAAGCTGTAAATAAAATGATGTATATTACATTAAAGTGTGTGTGTGTGTGGGAGATGAGACTTTGAGAATAGTAGCGAACTGTCTATATAACATACAGCTGATGCCTCGCACTCTTTCTTCTCTCTTCTACAAGGTAACACAGAGGATGGAAAACACAACAAGCCTGTACCTCCTGCAGTGATTTTGGTGATTGCCGTCGTGGTTCCTGCCACCGTGGTTGCTGCCATCGTGGTTGCTGCCGTCGTTGGATATCGTCAGTATCAGGGTCTCTAATGTTAAGGACAGTTATAATGGTGAATTGACCAAATTATCGGGAGCAGTGTCTCTCATAATTATATGCACATGAATAGAATAGAATAGAATAGATAAACTTTATTGATCCCACAACGGGGAAATTTGTGTGTTACTGCAGCGTTACAGATAAAGAAAAAGTAAAATAAAGTTGAAGAAGATAAAAAAAAACTATAAAAAATAAAAAACACACAACACAATGTACAAATTCGCAGAATTTGTTAATCCGCATACACAGTATGCATTATCAACAGAATGGAGAGAAAATGCTAATAAATAGTAAGAAAAAGAAAAAGTATGCATAAGCAAAGCATATATACATACATACATGGACGTACATACCTACATACATACACATACACACATATTTGCATATATATATATGGACATACATATCCACGCACATACCCGCATGTACACATACATAGCTAATGCACACTTAAGGTGCAGGGTGTGTTTGAAGAGAGTTACATTGAGTTACATTGACCAAATTATCGAGCGATGCCTTATGACTATGTTTATTATAATTGTTTGTGTTATATTACTGAAAAGTCTTACAAAAGTTATTCCGATTATAGACAATCCACTGTTACAATCTTAAAGTAAAAAAGAGTCACGAAAGAGATTTTTACTGGAGGAAATGAAACCCTAAAAGTATTTTTTTTGGCATCAGTGCAATATAAAACAAGTGGGACAAGTTTGGAATTATGGTTCCTTTCAATGGAAATTATAACTCTAAAAGATTAGAAGCTGAACTAATGGGCATTGCTAGATGATGTTACTGTATGTAGAGGATTCTATGTTCTGCTGCCACTGAGATCAACTTCCAAGTGAAATTACACTATGACGAATCTTAATTCACACCAGCATTATTTTTTTTTCATACTATCATTGCACAGGAACTTTTGTCTGAATTGTAAAGTCCCTTGTTTTGTTAAGTGTTTGGTCCCCTTAAACTTTTAGACTTTTTGCCACATTTAAAACAAATGTGTAAAACAATCATGTATATATATATATATATAGTATAAAGAAATTTATAACATTTTTTAAACTTAAAAAAAAAAAAAAATCTTAAAGGTGGGGGTGAGTACTTCGGTTTTGCACATCTTGAGACTGGTATTTTTGTAAACAGCAAAAACCCTTACTGAGCTTGAGCTGTTTTGCTCAGATGGGGACTGTGGGAACAGCATTTTTCAGATCTTTCCACAGATTCTCAATCGGATTCAGGTCCGGACTTTGACTTGGCTTTCTAACACCTGGATATGTTTTTTTGGTTTATGTTTAGGATCACTGTCCCCGTCTTAGGTCTTATACACTCCTTTTTTTCCAAAATGGTCCTGTATTTGGCTCTATCATCATCACATCAGTTTTAACCATCTTCCCTGTCCCTGTTAAAGAAACGCATCTCCAGACCATGGTGCTGCCACCTCCCTGTTTGACAGTGGGGATGATGTGTTCAGTGTGATGTGCCGTGTTACTTTTAAGCCATAATAGACATCCATCCATCCATCCATCCATTGTCTATCCCGCTTATTCCCTTTCGGGGTCGCAGGGGTCTGCTGGAGCCTATCCCAGCGCGTTAAGGCGAGAGGCAGGGATACACCCCAGATGGTCGCCAGCCAATCGTGGGGCCCATAATAGACATAATGTTTTGCATTTTGCCCAAATGTCTCCCAGGGAGCTTATGACAAAGTTTTTTTTTTTTTGATAAATAGCTTTTCTTCTTGCCACTCTTCTATAATTCCAGGCCAGATTTGTACAATGTGCTAAAAATACTTATTACAGCTGTGGATCTCTGCAATTCTTCCAGTGATCATGGGCCTCTTGGCTGCATCGAGGATGAATATTTCTCCTTGTATGGACCAAAAGTTTAGAGGGATGGCCTGTTCATTGGTTTTATTCTCTTTCTGTTTCAATAGCCTCTATCCCATTTTACACATTGTGTTACTGCTGTACAATCTGCTGGGAATCTCCCTGAGGCAAATCTGTATTTTTGGGCGATACAAATAAACTTGGCTTTGCATGAAATGATTGGTTGTTACTGAAACTCACCTGATCCCACATGCTGATTCCGTTTTCCTGCCCATAGTACTGTAATTTATTCAGTTTCTCTTCTGCGACGCTGCCCCCATTTTCTGATGATAGTCAGCAAAAAGATGATTCAAACATGACTGGAATCCTTAGCTAGGCACCCACACACTTTCAGGAAACTGGTTCAAGTTCTTCCTTTTCTCCATTAATCAAAGACCATGACCTCATATACATTTTACACATTTTTAACTGTGTTCATGCATATGGGGTGATACTTTGCCAGGTTATGTTTTGTTGGCCATTTTAAGATATAATTATATAATAATAATAATTGTATAATTAATACAGCTAGTCTCCAATACCATACATAATCAAAGGACTCCCAGATTTGAGATAGGCATCCCATTTAAACTAATGCCATTAAGCAGGAATTATGCCATTGTTACATAATAGATAGAAACAAACATAATTGTCATTTAATAGGATAGGTACAATCCTCAAAATTCATAATTCTGTTGTTTTATCATCAAGATGGGGATTTTTTTAATTACCATATAATGTCCCAAAAGGTACCTTTTAAAGACATATCATGGATTTATCCTAGAACCAGTAACAAATGTCTGTGCATGTGATGGAAGAATGCAGAGGGCATTACCTCAACATCCATCTTGAAGTGTGCTTGATGGTGTTGTGTGTATGTGAAGGAAATGGACCATTTCTGTTCCCTTAGAATGAGAGAATCCTTCACAAATCCTCTCACAATATATTAATTAAAAATGCCACTTTATAAAGAAAAGTTAAATACAGTCAGTATATCTTGTTAAAAATGTATTAATTAATTCCCATTTTTACAGACTTGTGTTTATTCTTATCAAAATGTTCTAACTTTTACAAATAGCAAGCAGAGAGATCATAGATAGAGAATGAGGCCCATTAGAACAAATGTTAAAATGTGTAAGTTGCCGTTTAGCAATACTGTACCATCATGGAATTGCTGGTCTGGCATATCGTTAGCGTTGTGTGTCCACGGCCATGTAGAATAATATAGCTATGTTTTCAGATGAATCAGTTTGACAGATACAAATTTGAATGTTGAATTTGAAAATTGAATTGAATTTGAAAACTGAATCGTTAGTTGTAGTAGGATAATTAAGAATTATTTTGGTGTACACACTATAGTAATGCAATTTGGGTTTCATTAATTGAATCCATTCTAATTTATTGCATTTTTTTGCTTGTGTCAATGAATTGACACATTTTCATTTTTCAGTTTTACAATTCAAATATTATTACAATGTTATTACACTTCTATTACATTGGTATTACAAATTAAACATTTTTTATGTTTTTATTATTTTCCACTGTGGTAACTTTATAACCCTAAAATTAATTAATTAATCACTTGATTATGTAAAACTGGTCCATTTTAAGACAAAAAGTTGCAAAACATTTTTTTAACTGCCATTAGGGTATATGCTGAATCCTGAAAATATCCTAAATTTTTTTTTTTTTCCCCATGACCTATATTTCTACCCCTCTCAGTTTGTTGGCACATGCACATCTTAACAATATCCTACACCCAGATTATATCTGCATATGACCGCCACGCTCATTGTCTATATTTATTCTCTTGACCAAACAGCTGTGCAGTAAACCAATCCCTTACAACTAGAGGGGACAGCTGCCATGCCACAGATAGACACAGAGAAAGAAAGGGAGCTCTGTCAAACCATCACTGAGAGCGATGGCGTGAGAGATGACTGAGGCGAGCTGAGAAGTTTAAAGTACGAGCGTCTAGCCAAGAGGGCTACCACTTTCTTTAAGAGAAAACGTTGGACTGACCTTTTGAGGGGTAACGCTTTGAACCAAAGGAAAAGTAAATAAAGTATTCTCAAAGCGGCGATGGCGGACAACGGCGGCCCGGCGTTGTCGTCCTACATCATGGACGAAGAAACGCTGAAGAGGAAACAGAAGGAGAAGCTGAAGAAGCTGATGGCCACGGGCGGCAACCCCAGGCCTGCACGCTCCCTGCTGTTTCTCACCCTGAGGAACCCCTTCCGCAAGGCCTGCATCAGTATTGTGGAGTGGAAGTATCCTTCTGTTACAGCCAACCTGGACAGACAGATAAGATGCACGTTCAATGAGATCATTGTCTTTATTATGACGGGTGGAGATTATCGTGAACTATTCCTCCGATCAGCTTCACAATTGACACTGTGCTACCTCAAATCGTTAACGGCACACTCACCATGAGTGAAGTATGTATTTTATTTAGTAGTTATTATACTACATTTTTTAGTAGTATGGTGATGATTGCTCAAAATTTTTAGGAGTAATGGAAAAAACTGATTTGTGCTCACTGTTTCCCAAAGCCAAAGACGCAACCTAAAATGTCACAAAGACAAGATTATACGTTTGCTATTATCAAATAATAGACTGAAGAAACTGGTAAATAATCAGAGGAGGAGCTGAAACCAGAGTATTTGGACATTTTCTTCTCAAAAACATCTCAAATAGAGTAATCGGTTAACAAAATAGTTGTTATTAATGTAATGTTGTTGGCTAATGCTTAATTAGTTACTCGTTGCAGCTCTTATTTTGATGTTTATAATGAAATGGCGGGAATCTGCTTGTATATCCACGGAATCCAGGGGAAATTCAGCTTGATTGAAACGTTGTCAAAATATCCAACAGAAAGACAGTGTCCTTGTGTTATGAATAGATTTATCCATGAGTTTAAAAGCTATTTTTTTTTCAAAACACTGTCAAGGATACTTTAACGCTCAGCTGCCTTTCACCTGCTTTTTTCAGTCTGTGCAGTTATTTGTTGCCGTCTGTGTCGACGCTTACGCTGCAGTAGCCTCACAGAATGTGATGAATGCGGCTGCTGTGTGTTTTCACGCCGTCCACGCCACCAGTAACCACTGGCGGGGGGGGGCGGGGGGTTCCCTTTTGCTATTTATTTCATTTGTGTGACATACTACGCGTTGCCCGTTCCTATAAATCACTTTCAGACCTTTTGAAATCATAATCCTGCTGGCCATCTTCGCCAACTGCGTGGCCCTGGCCGTCTACTTGCCCATGCCCGAAGAAGACAGCAACAACACCAACAGCAACCTGGTGTGAGAGCATGCTCGTGTTTGTGCATATAAAAATATATGGTGGATTCTGACATGGTGCTAGCAGCTGCATCACTCCAAAGCACGTACAGCCTATTTTAGTAACCTTTTATATGAATGTCATCAGTTAGAAATGGTAATTAAGCTGATCTTAATAGTGTGTTAATGGTTAATACGTGTACTGTCAACCGTCTATAAACATTATTTGGATGCTATTATGAAGACATGCAGCTGTTTATTATAATACGTCTTTGAATACTTAATAAATATTTTTGAACAGCATCAATAACATTATCTGGATGGTTATTGTTAATCTACAACAGCTGTTTCTAATCTTAAAATGGTTAATTATTGCATTTCTAAAAAATATTATAAAATTGACATTTGCTTAATATATTATCTTTAAACCAATTAATAATCACTAACAAAATATCAACAATATATCAGTGATGTGTGTAGATGCTTTACAAGAATGTATTAACCATTCAACAAGGTATTATATTATAGATTATCATAGCCGTCCAAATATTTATAGTTTAATATTTTGTTTAATTTTTTTTATTTATTTTTTTAACTTTTTTTATTGCCTATTAACAAACAGTAAGAAAAAAACATATGAAGTTTCCTAAATATAAAAAAACACCATATTAAAACCCATGTCAAATAACAGTCATGCCACAACCACAATTCCCAGAATACAGCTCAGAAGGAAAAAATATTTACAACGCGATTGAAATTCAGTTTAGCAAATATTCATCTAGCGAAACAGCATGTACAGGAAACACAGAGCGAGGATTTACAGTTTTTCCTGTAGTATAACCCAAACACTATTCAGTTCTCTGTGTGGAGACTCAGCTGTGTTGTTAGCTACATGTTTCAGTGAATTTGCAAACCCATTGCATTACAGTTCAAGATAAGCCACTACGGGTAAATTTAACCTATAGATTTTACCCAAAAAATTCCCTAGTTGATTTCATGCATTAAGACACTTACTAGTATTGTTTAAAGCCAAGGCATTGGATAAAGCCAGGTTCAAAATTATTGTTTCATTTTGGATTTTACTTTTTTATGATACCAAATCTGTCATACATACATTAAATCAGAATGTTCAGGGACAGAATGTTCTATAGATTAAGCTATGAATAATATATGATATATGAAAAACCCAACTGTAAAACCTTTAGAATATAATTAGGAATAAAACTTGACAGCTCAGTGTCTGTAAGTGCTGCTGAATTAGAGATTTTTGCTTAAGAGTGAGAAAAAAAAACTCTTGTACATTGTACATTTTAAAAAACATGCATAATTAAAATGGAAACTAATAACAGATACAATATCTTTTTCAATATAACATCATCAACATCTAAAACACTTCTAATTAGTTAATGGCAGCTTGTTTGGCCTGTCATATTAGATATATTAGAGATGATACCTTCTCAATCAATGGGAAGTAGTGCACAGTATATTTTCTTTCTCTAAATTTGGAGACAAACAATTATAGTTACGAATTAGGGTATGGATTGCATCAGAAGGATTGCGCTGTTTAATTACTTATAGTCTATAATCAGTTTTACAAGGACAGAGATACAAGGACATTAGGCTCATATATCAGTTTAACCCCCCTGAAGGGCACGGTCAGTGTGGTGTGTATTTAAAATAGACTGCTGCTACGCTAGCTGCATAAAGGAATTGACTGCATGCCTTTGCTGAAATGAAAGAAGCCATCAAAACATTCCAGTGGTCTGTGAGTTTGTTACTGACATGAATAGATGGAAGAAGATTAGTGTGATGTGAAACATAAAACTTTCATGAAGTGGGGAAAAAAGACCGGAGCAAAGCCGTGATTTGACCACTCAACCAACAGCACAAACACAAAAATGTGAAAATAAGTCCAGTGTCCAAAATCACACTCTACTTACTATATAGTGGGTTAATTTAGTTTGCACTTTCTGAATGTAGAGTGACATTTGTTATACCCTATATAGTGAACTTGGTGTATCCCGCATCGACCTTGGCTTCCCCTATCATATTCCCATCATGGTGGTTCCTTTTCACCATACTGAACATCACTGTGTAGTCCAGTGGCGTCTCCTCCATACTACTGGATTGTTTGAGTGCTCCACATGGCAGATCTTCTGAGCAGCAGCAACAGACACCAGTGAAGTGGACCTGGTTCATTCCTATGTTCTTCAGTCATCGGCTATATCAGCAAGTCTATCACCGATGTCACCACCACCAGAAAAATCAGCCACCACCCAACCAAAAACTTTGGCTAGAAGATCTGCATCTGCACTCAGACCAGCAAGAAGGAAAGTGGATGCCAAAATAAAAGGGCAAAAGCCAACTCTGCTCTCAAAATACAGGGTCACAACTCCACCATGGAGCATGGGAGTATATTGATGGACATCAAGACCATTGCTTACTAAAAGAAAGGGATGCTGTATGCTCTAGTGACCCATCTCTATCTGATGCCTTCAACACTTGCTTTGAGGCTTCTAACACCTCCCCCAGTGAGCTGTGGAGCTGCCTCTCAGGCCACTATGAACTCCTATAAAGCAGCAAACCAGGGTTCTGACAGACGAACAGACATCTAAAATGCCTCACTTGTCTAAGGACTGGTGCTGACAAGCCTCAGGAAGGCTACCGTCATGCCTCCCCGAAGAATTGCAGAGCACACAATCTCTACGTCAGTGTGGAGAAGACAAAGGATGTGATTATGGGCTTCTGTTCCTATCCTCTGCGATTTACAAGTATATTAAGTATATTAATCTTTTAGATAGAAGCCTGTCACGTTTTTATGCTTCTGGATCACCATACTTTAAATGACAAATGAAAAAACTTTGAAACTTTCAAAAGTAGTGTACTACGACCTGATGGTACGACCACAATATCGAAACAATGTACACCATCAAACACAGTGCAATAAATGATGGCATATATTGCGTAATTTGCACAAAATGACCAATGTATTGTCCAAAAGTATGTTTAAATTGCACTGTTGAACTCACGATATATTCCTTTACATATACCTACCTAGATGGGTGATAGGGAATACATAGTAGTGAGTGATTTTGGACACAGGCCAGATCTTCAATATGCTATCATATCTCTATATTGACAAAGTATGAAATATTGTATGCATGAAAGAACACTAATAAAAATATTTTAGGTTTTCTTGTGAGTAACACACATTCAAACAAAAACTTGTATTGCTTTACAGGAAAGCCTGGAGTACATCTTCCTCATCATCTTCTCTGTAGAATGTTTCCTGAAGATTGTTGCCTATGGATTTCTTTTTCATGCAGATGCATATTTAAGAAACTGCTGGAACATTTTGGACTTTGTATGTGTATCTGTTGGGTAAGGTTATGGGTGAATACTTATTTTAGACATGCACTGCAACCCTAATATTCTCACATAATATCAATCAGTCATTGACATTAATCAGGTGTATGCATGGACACAAATGTCTATATTATCTTTCTGTGTCACCAGGTTGTTCACTGTAGTTGTGGATGCCATCAATCATATCAGTGGCGTGGAAGCTCCAGTGGGAGAAAAGGGTGGTGGGTTTGACATGAAAGCTCTGCGTGCATTCAGAGTCCTTCGACCACTCAGGCTGGTCTCCGGAGTCCCAAGTGAGCAATCGGTTTTCCATCATATCACAAAGTTTATGCAGCAGACTGCTATTGGTTTATTTCACAGTTGTGTACATGTACAGGAATAATAGGAGTGATTGGCGAGGAAATATATTATGACACATGATAATATAAAATTGGTAAACGTACATTTAAAGATGCATACTGTTTCCCTCTTAAGGCCTACAAGTGGTGATGAACTCCATCCTGAAGTCCATGCTGCCTCTATTTCACATCACCCTACTGGTCCTTTTTATGGTCACCATCTACTCCATTATGGGACTGGAGCTCTTCAAGTGCAAAATGCACAAAACCTGTTACTACAAAGGCACAGGTAGGTAAGACAAAGGAGTTATATGTAGCAGTAGTACTAATGATGCACAAATATGCATGTGCAAGACATAAGTGCTCCACATTAAATACTGTTTAGTCTTTGCTGTTACTTGCATTCTTTCCACGGAATCTTAATCAAGGCTGTCAATTGTCAGGTGTACTATTGTCTTATATATCACTATTTGCCATTGGTCATTTAGTCTCTGAAGACCAGTAGCTCTTTCTTCTATTGTTTTAACCTTCCTGCTCTTTGCTGTAATCACGGATAATTTTTTTGTCTTTTGTGAGACAAAAGATGCCACCCACAGGTAAGTGGGTGGCATCTTTTGTCTCCTCATCTAACTACATCAAAGGTAGTTAGATGAGGAGATGCTGAAGCTCTAGTAGCCTACTGGTTAAGATGCAAGTCTCAGGAAGGGAGTCAATGATGATTGGTGATATTGGCCAGTGTGTCATCATAGATTGTTTGAATATGCAGCCACATGCATTGAGGCTGCCCCAGAGAAGGCTCTGTCCCCAAAACTGTGAAGGTTTGAGTTAAAGATGAAGAGAAGGCTGAGGGGGGCACCAATCGTCTTCAGATAGATTTGCAGACTTCCACATAGACATATAGATGTTTGTTACCCTTATTTTATCCATTAACTCTTTACTCCTCTTTAGACATCATTGCTACAGTGGAGAATGAGAAGCCTGCACCATGTGCCCAAGCAGGGAATGGACGTCGTTGCACGATCAATGGCACAGAGTGTCGTATCGGTTGGCCAGGCCCAAACAACGGTATCACCCACTTCGACAACCTGGGCTTTTCCATGCTGACTGTTTACCAGTGTATCACCACACAAGGGTGGACTGATGTCCTGTACTGGGTAAGAATGTCTGAGGTTCTTAGCTACCACAGAATGTGGCAGTAAATTAATAACATTAGCTCAACCACAGGTTTATAACAGATAACCTTTGAATGGCCGACAAGGTACCTTCAAGTATCTCAGTGAGACACTCCTTGTTAATACTATATGCTTTTACCCTGCATCTAATATCGACACACAAGGCATCTATTAGCATAACTCCAACAGAAAATGACAAAAAGCTTACTGTCTGACAGGTGAATGACGCTCGAGGAATGGAATGGCCATGGATCTATTTCACTACACTTATCCTGGTTGGTTCCTTCTTCGTGCTCAATCTAGTCCTGGGTGTGCTCAGTGGGTAGGACCTAACTACTTCACTTCTTTTGCCTAATCATAATTTAGTCTTTGACCTGTACATGTCTCTCAGATGTGTTTCGTGTCCTCTCTTTCTCAGTTTGTCCTGTCTGTTTTTCTTCTAGTGAGTTCACAAAAGAGCGAGAGAAGGCCAAGTCCCGTGGAGAGTTTCAGAAGCTGAGGGAAACCCAGCAGCTGGATGAGGACCTGAAGGGCTACATGGAGTGGATAACTCAGGCTGAGGTCATGGACAATGACCAGGAAGGACAGGGTAAGATTGGAATACCTACAGAATGGAGAAGAAGGGCCACCATGCAGAGATGAGTGTCATTAGGATTTTATCAATACTGATGCACATAAACAGTTTTTAAAAAGAGCATAATTCCATCTTTAATCATTTTTTTCATATTGCTGGAAACAAACAAGTGTTTCAAACAAATATTTATTTGTATTCTATAAGTTTATCACTAAAAGCAACATTTTCTAATATTACCGTTACATTTTAACGCATAATGATGTCTTCTTGGTTTTCTTTTCTTAGTAATGATTTTACTGCTTGTGTGTGTTTATGTGTGTTTTATCGGTGTGTGTGTGTGTGTGTGTGTGTTTTTCCAGGCCTGCTCCCTTTGGAAAATGGAGGATCCGAGTCAGGGAGTGTCAGCAAAATGGACACAATGCAACTGATCGTCTATTACTAGTTAGTATTTCTTTTAATCTATATATTTTTAGTGTGACTTTTTTGGAAGATAACTGTAACTAACACAGATAAGCAGTGATGACACAGTAAATAAAAACAAATAAAATTCTTTTTTTAAGTTTTATGATTAAAGTTGTGACCACATGTCACTGTCTTCTCCTCTCTCTGGTTAGGTTTCCTCTGCTTTATATACATAAGTCCACTCTAACCAAACACCAGTTTCTAATTTTTCATTAATTATTGTCAAATAGGAAACTGCTTGTCTTTAATTTACTATCTGAATATAATGGATTATTTCATATACTAATAATTAAAACAAATTTATTCTTTATTATGTTTGATGTGAACTTATTTATCTGATCTTTCACAATTTACTTTAACATTTCTCTTTCCAAAACTTGCATCTTGCATTCTTTGCTGAAAAGCAAAACGTCATAAATCAGCTCTAAGACAATTATGATTTGGTGCTACACTTTTTTTTTTTACTTACTATAATCATCTGCTCAATGTAACCTCTCAAATATTTCAACAATATCGACTTGTCCTTTCTGTTTCTGTCCTCTGGTGTAGTAAATTGGCTCGTAAGTGGAATCGCTGGTTGCGGCGTAAGTGCAGAGTGTACGTTAAGTCCAAGCTCTTCTACTGGTGGGTGATCATGCTGGTCTTCCTCAACACGCTGGCCATCGCCACGGAACATCACAAACAGTCTCAGAGACTCACAAGCTGGCAAGGTCAGAGCATTACACACCTCACATGCCTGCATGCTTTTCATCATGTATTTAGTCTATGACACTTTAATTGAATCTGGCATCAATCAGTTCAGACTTGTGCCATGTTGAAATGTTAAGATGCAAGATCGCTGTCAGGACTCTCACATAAAAGTAGGACTGCTTGAACAGGCAGCACTGTGATCAACACACACCGACGTAAATCCGTGGATATTTGGCCACACTGCAGCATTTCGCAGCATCTAGTAGAACAGACTTGGTAGAAATGGAATATAATATGCAACATGCACCACTATGTAACACTATAAACCAGAATAGACGAACCAAACCAGCAGCCACCATAGTTGATTTGTTGTTTAGTTGGTTAAAATCTGCAAAATTAGAAACTGTGTACTGTACTCCTTAAACTAAATAAATAAGGCATTTCTGTAAAATGATAATAAACTAATCTGTAGCAATAGTTTCCTTTATTCTTCATAGCCTTACTTTTGTGCTAATTTCTGTAGAACGCTACTGCAATCTGAATAATAGAAATAAAACACAATATTTCCTCAACAAAAGAGCAGAAAACAAGCACTCGAGTGGACCCTCTTTGATTCTCCTGATGGCAAATTGGTCCAAAGGTGTAATATGACACTTCATAAATACCAGCCTGTCCACAGCGTCAGCGTGTGTGTGTGTGTATTTGGTCTATATATATGTGTGTGTGTGTGTGTGTGTGTGTGTGTGTGTAAGCTACAGACGGAGCTTACACACAGTGCTGAATCTGCTGAATCACAGTGCAAAACACAGAGTTAGACATGTTCTTAAAAAATGACTTGAATTGATGAATCGAATATCAGAATATTTAGTGTTTAATGTAATATTTATAAAACTAAGTCATCACTAAAACTACTTTACATGAACTCATCGACAGACACCGCCAACAAGTTCCTGCTGTCTATGTTCGCCCTTGAGATGTTCATGAAGATGTACGCCCTGGGCTTGCCGTCTTACTTCATGTCTCTCTTCAATCGCTTTGACTGCTTCGTGGTGTCCACGGGCATCATGGAGCTCATCCTCGTCCACATAGACATCATGTCAGTCATGGGTATCTCCGTGCTGCGCTGCATACGCCTGCTCCGCCTCCTCAAAGTCACCAGGTGAGCCGGCCTTTAATAAGTGCTGGATTTGTGTGTGTGTGTGTGTGTGTGTGTGTGTGTGTGTGTGTGTGTGTGTCGGGGTGAGGGGGCAAGAGGAGTTAATGGTATAGCTGCTGGTCTACTGCTTTGAACAGGGTCAGTATCATGTGTCATTCACATTTAAAAGCTAAGGTTGGAAGCTAGAGAATTAAAGAGCTACAAACAGGGGTGTCAAAATCAGGTCCTGGAGGGCCGTGTGGGTGCAGATTTTTTTGTTTGTGTCAACCGGGCAGTAACACATCTGATTCTACCAATGAAGGTCCTTAGAAAGAGCTCCAATGGTTGGTTAGTAGAATCAGGTAGAAGGAACCCTCAGGAAGCGTAACAGAGGAGGGATCCTTTTTCCAGGACGGACAGGCGTGCAGTAGATGATGTGTGCAGGTGGAAACGATACAGGAAAGGTTTGATGTTACATCATGCAGAATAACAGAAATGCAATGAATTTTGGTGTATGTGGAGGATGAGGCGATGGACCAGGACAGCATCAGACCCTCCAACATCCGTAGATCCCTCAGTGGCTGCACTGCAGCATGCTCTGTGAATGAGGCAAGGCAAGGCAAGGCAAGTTTATTTGTAGAGCACAATTCATACACAGGGCAATTCAAAATGCTTTACAGTTACACAAAATCACAAAAGGAGAGCAAAACATACATAAAATCACAAAAGGAAAATCATAAAACATAGAATTCATCATTAATTTAAAAAGAGTGAAGAGTGTAGATAAGATACTTTCAGTTTTCATATGCACGGTTAAACAGAACTGCTTTTAAGCCTGGTCCTAAACATTGTCAGCGTTGAGGCCTGTCTCACATTCTCTGGAAGACTGTTCCAGATTGTTCCAGCACGGATGCTAACAAGTTAGCACGTATGGCTAACAAGTTAGCACGGATGTTAGCACATATGCTAACAAGTTAGCACGGATGGCTAACAAGTTAGCACGGATGTTAGCACATATGCTAACAAGTTAGCACGGATGGCTAACAAGTTAGCACGGATGTTAGCACATATGCTAACAAGTTAGCACGGATGCTAACAAGTTAGCACGGACGTTAGCACGGATGCTAACAAGTTAGCACGGATGCTAACAAGTTAGCACGGACGTTAGCACGGATGCTAACAGGTTAGCACGGACGTTTGCACGAATGCTAACAATTTAGCACAGACGTTAGCACGGATGCTAACAAGTTAGCACGGATGTTAGCACATATGCTAACAAGTTAGCACGGATGCTAACAAGTTAGCACGGATGTTAGCACGGATGCTAACAAGTTAGCACGGATGTTAGCACAGATGCTAACAAGTTAGCACGGATGTTAACAAGTTAGCACGGATGGCTAACAAGTTAGCACGGATGTTAGCACATATGCTAACAAGTTAGCACGGATGGCTAACAAGTTAGCACGGATGTTAGCACATATGCTAACAAGTTAGCACGGATGCTAACAAGTTAGCACGGACGTTAGCACGGATGCTAACAAGTTAGCACGGATGCTAACAAGTTAGCACGGACGTTAGCACGGATGCTAACAAGTTAGCACGGACGTTACTCACTTGTTACCAAGTTTACAGTCACACAAAATCACAAAAGGAGAGCAAAACATACATAAAATCACAAAAGGAAAATCATAAAACATAGAATTCATCATTAATTTAAAAAAGAGTGAAGAGTGTAGATAAGATACTTTCAGTTTTCATATGCACTGTTAAACAGAACTGTTTTCAGCCTGGTCTTAAACATTGTCAGCGTTGAGGCCTGTCTCACATTCTCTGGAAGACTGTTCCAGATTTTAGCTGCAGAAAACTGGAATGTAGCTTCACCATGTTTAGTCTTGACTCTGGGCACCTGCAGGAGACCAGTCCCTGAGGTTCTCAGGGTCCTAGATGGCTCGTATGGCTCTAATATGTCATAGATGTATTTTGGTGCTAGACCATGAAGAGACTTGTACACAAGTAAAGCTGTTTTAAAGTCTATTCTCTGAGTGACAGGAAGCCAGTGCAGAGACATGAGCACTGGACTAATATGGTCATATTTCCTGGTTCTAGTCAGGACTCGAGCTGCAGCGTTCTGAATGTTCTGTAGTTGTTTAACAGCTCGTGTGAGAAAACACAGGGCAGGACAGATAATTTAAAAGTACAATAGTGGGGTCATTAGTATTGCAGATGGAAGAAGAAAAAGAAGCTCAGAGCATCTCATGAGACTCAGACTAACCTATCACAGCATAACAACGTTGAGGCCAGACAGGGCCAGCCCTAACTATACGCTTCTTCTACAGGAAAGTTTTTAACCTTTTCTGAAAAATAGGAACTTTACTTAACTTTCCTTTTAAAAATTTAGAATCAAAACTTATTTTCAGTTTTACATTTTTGTTTTTTTCCAAAAAAAATTATATGTTCACACTAGCAAAACGTTTGATCTTCATTTAGCTCTATTTTACATTTCAATGTTCTCCAAGTTAGGGGATGTAGGTTTTTAAATTGTTCTGTGAAGCTGAAAATCGTTGGTTTGTTCAAACATGAACTTGATGCGAGTGCAACATTTTGTTGGAGCCTGATTTTTCAATTGAATTCGGCTGGTTGAGCTCAACAGATTTTTTGTGCCCTAGATACTGGACGTCGCTCAGTAATCTGGTGGCTTCCCTCTTGAACTCCACACGCTCCATCGCATGCCTGCTGCTCCTCCTCTTCCTCTTCATCGTCATCTTCTCCCTGCTGGGCATGCAGGTGTTCGGAGGAAAGTTCAATTTTCCCAACCAACCCAAACCCCGCAGCACCTTCGACAGCTTCCCACAGGCCCTGATCACTGTTTTCCAGGTACAAGTCCACTCTGTTTATACAGCAAGTCCTTCAGGTGTCCCCCAGGGCTCTGTCCTGGGCCTCCTTCTTTTTATACCCTACTTCCTCCCCCTCGGCCATATCTTCTGTAAATATAAAATTAATTTCCACTGCACCCATCTATATTTCTGCCATACCTTTCTCCACACTCGCACCCCTCTTCCCCACCTCTTGTCTTTCTGAAATAAAAGGTTTGATGTTTCAATTCTAACTTTCTAAAATTAAAAAAAGAATAAAACTGATCAATTTGAAAATCCACACTATATACAGTTGAAACGTTTTCCCTCTTCATTGAAAGTTCCTGAGTCTCCCCTTCCATCAGAATCTGGGCATTATCCTTAATTGTACATTATCTTTACATTCTCATATACAGTAAATACCATCTGTGCTGTGATTACTGTAATTGTCTCCTGAATGGTAACAATAAGGATGTGTATATTATATGTTTCAGATCCTGACAGGTGAGGACTGGAACACTGTCATGTACGATGGGATCATGGCGCACGGAGGACCCAGCATGCCCGGCATCCTCGTCAGCATCTACTTCATCATCCTCTTTGTCTGTGGAAATTGTATCCTTGTAAAGATTAAATAAAGTTATGTATCATGAACCATGAAAATGTGTTAATATTAGTTAAAACTGCTCTTGCAAAAATAATGTAATGAACTCTTTGTTTGACTGGAAGCTATAAATAATATAAAACAGTTTATAAAAGTGAATTATAAGCACTAAAAGATTACAAGCACTAAAAAGACAGTCGTCCCTTCAGGAGGACTTTAATTCCCATTGCTGTCACAATCTTTAACCACCATCCAGTCATCCTTCTAAATGTCTTCCTGGCCATCGCTGTTGATAATTTGGCAGAAGCTGAGTCGCTGACAGAGGCGCAGAGGGAGAGAGCAGAGGAAGTACAACGCAAGAAGGCCCTCAGGTAAGTGGTTCAAAGTACTGCTATAAATCTCAGTATATCACGACAGCTGCTGTCATTAACTTGTACTTATGATGGATGATATCAGATGTTGTCGCTGTCATAAAATACAATAAATAGATTGCAATCACTGCTGGTGAATAGGTCATAATTATGACCCAGGACCAAATGTATTTATCTATTTCATACTCAGCTTCCATACAACACCATTTGAAAAAATAAATATACATATAAATGAGATCCAATGAATCGTTAATCATGGTGAATCTGCTGTATTGAATACGTACATACTCAGCAAAACCATAATTTGTCACACAAGTAAACACACAAGCAGAAACACGACTAATAATGATAATAAAATCACTCAACCACTGATGATTTATAGAGCCAACATGCCCAGCAAGGCATCAGAGGAGAAAGCAAATCTGGCTAAAAAGTTGGCTGAGCAGAGGGCCAAGGGTGTTGAAGGCATCCCTACTACTGCCAAGGTGAGGCGGAATTCATTGAGTATGTAAATGAATCCATATTGTTTTCATTTCTTTCATACATTTCAACAACATTTTCTTATCTGCAGCTCAAAATCGACGAGTTTGAGTCAAATGTGAATGAGATCAAGGACCCTTTTCCTCCAGCAGACTTCCCTGGTGAACTCCAGTGACATTGTGATGCATTGTGTAGTCGTATATTCCAACTCTGAGGTGAGGCAGACCTCTGCTCACCGTTATATGGTTCTTTTGGCTAGGTGATGACGAAGAGGAGGACCCTGAGATCCCAGAAAGCCCCCGACCTCGACCAATGGCGGATCTCCAGTTGAAGGAGGAAGCAGTGCCGATGCCAGAAGCCAGCTCCTTTTTTATCTTTGGACCTCGGAACAAGTATGATACTGACGGTTTCTTTCCCAAATCAGGCACCTGCCTTGTAACATCCACAACATCTCCTACATCTACTAACTGATTCAATGGCTACCTTTATAGGTTATACCAGCCTATAAAAATGTTATGAGAGTGTTTTAGTCTTAGGGTTTGGGTTATGGTTATGGTTTGGTTGAGGTTAAGTTTAAGTTAGGTCCCCCCAGTCATTACAGTCTAACCAATTCTCCAACCCATTAAATTGCTTGCGATTCATTAGCGAGGGGAAGTCATTCTCCTACATCACATGTGTCAAACTCAGGTCCTGGAGGGCCATGTGGGTGCAGGTTTTTGTTCCAAAAAGGCAGTAACACACCTGATTCTACTAATCAACCAATAGAGCTCTTACTGAGGACCTTCATTAGAAGAATCAGGTGTGTTAATGCTTGGTTGGAACTAAAACCTGCACCCACATGGCCCTCCAGGACCTGAGTTTGACACCCCTGTCCTACATGGTCCAATATGTGTTCTATGTGTAGAAACAATCTCCTATGGTCACGTAACCGATGGTTCCTGAGTTACTTTTGCAAATGCATCCCTCTATTGCATATGTTCACATCTGTTTCCACTATTTTCATCACTTTTTAAGAGAATGAACCTGCCTTCCAACCATTTCAGATTCCGGAAACTCTGCCACCGTATTATCAATGCGACTACTTTCACCAACATCATCCTCCTCTTCATCCTGCTGTCGTCTATTTCTTTAGCTGCTGAGGATCCAATCGACCCCATGTCCTTCAGGAACCAGGTGACAGTGCATGTCCATCCCATTGTAATTTAAATGCATATTTAACTATAACGCTGCAATTGAAAATCATTTTTGGGACATTTTCAGGTGTTGGCCTACGCCGATATAGTCTTCACTTCGGTGTTCACAGCAGAGATTGTGCTCAAGGTAAATGCTGGGAAAAGAATTACCATTCTCATGGTGACAAATTGAAGATAAATACGTACAATACATATGTAAGTACGTGAATGATTCATTAGGCCTTCACAGTCACCAGTCTTACAAATATGTGTATCACTCAAGTAAAATGTACCAATACCAGTCAGTTTTAAAGATAGATAAATATGATGGTAACATATGGAATTATAAGATCTATTGGCCCCTGTGGCCTTAGCTTTCCCCCCTTAATGTAATACTTTTTCTGTTGTACTCTAGGTAGTTTTGAAACCAGTATTTTTCCACTTTTACTTGAGTAAAACGCTTGAGTTAATACTTTTGATTTTTTTGCCAGCCATTGTGCTGTTCATGATTCTAACTTTTTCAGATGACAACATATGGTGCCATTCTTCACAAAGGGTCTTTCTGCCGGAACTCTTTCAACATTTTGGATCTGCTGGTGGTCAGTGTATCTCTCCTGTCGATGGGGATGGAGTAAGTTGGAACCTACAAAATTGTACCTCATGACTTGCAAATGACTTTATCATGCAAATCCTACATCTCATAAACCAGACCATGATACTGTATTTCTTGTTATCGAACAAAAGATGATGTTTCATCTGTATTTGTGTCTTTTAGATCCAGTGCCATCTCTGTGGTGAAAATTCTCAGGGTGCTGAGGGTACTGAGGCCTCTGAGGGCCATCAACAGGGCCAAGGGACTCAAGGTATGAGAGGTCTAAGGTCAGGACTTCTAGATTTAAATGTGGCCTGATTAAGCATCAGTGTGTATCACTGTCTTTGTAGCATGTGGTCCAGTGTGTGTTTGTCGCTGTCAAGACCATTGGAAACATCGTACTTGTCACCATGCTACTTGACTTCATGTTCGCCTGCATCGGAGTGCAGCTGTTCAAGGTGAGAATGGAAATAAATGTAATTACATGCTGATGCCTGACTCTGCATTTGGTATTGTATCATGCCTTATGTCAACCTAGCATACGATTAAGGACAAACACCTATGCTTTCCTTACCAGGGCAAGTTCTATGCCTGCACAGATCCTGACAAAATGACTGAGGAAACATGCAAGTAAGTGCTGTTGTGTTAGTTAGAGAAGACAATTTATTTGTGGACGTGTCAGAATAAAAATGCATTTAATATTATATATATATAATTATATATAATTTTCAGCTGCTTGCAGTCTTTCAATTAAAATCTCATTAATAATCAGTTTCTGCTGCTACCTGAGCTAATGTTATCTAGCTGCTCTAATAACTTCACAGGCATCTGATGATGTAAACACTTCATCTTGTTAAATAAAGTTAAAACAACCAAGCATTTCATAAAAATGTGGCTAAAAGTGACTGAACAGTAATTTTATGTTGCATGCACACAGGAGATATTGATAGGTATGGATCCACCATTGTTAATCTGTCCTGTGAATATGTTAAATTTAAAGTGAAATTTTGAATTCATCACAAACTGTGTGGGGATAATTAAAACGTTTTTTGGCGATGTTTCCTTTCAATTAAATAAATTTTAATGAGCACATGAACACATCATTGTGTTATATTATGGCTCTAATCATCAGGATTCGATTTGTGCAACACAGATTTCAACATTTTCAACATGCTGCAAACTTTAGTATAATATTTAGTTTAACACCAATTGGCAGGCATTTTCAATATTTATTATATTAGAATATGGTCAAAATACCATGTCTCTAGGAGAACTGTTTCTTCTGAAGCTTCAGTACTCTAGTATTGACCCAATTAGGAACCAGTACCAAAACAGATTGGTTCCTCAGAATACATACCAGTTTACAACAATCCTTTTAGGAAAAACGCTAAAAGCCATGGTCTCCAGTCTTTTTTTGGACTTCATGAGATAATCTTATCTTGCATCTTATCTGTGTGTCGGTCTTCTCCCTGCCATCCGGTGAATCAGAGGTTGGTACATAAAGTACCAGGAAGGAGCCCTTCATGAAATGGAGGTCCGCAAGAGGGAATGGATCAACTCGGAACTGAACTTTGACAACATCCTCAATGGCATGTTGGCCCTCTTCACCATTTCCACCTTTGAAGGATGGCCGAAGTGAGTCGTGATCCAGCGTCCGTGGCTTCGACTGGTGTAAATCAGTGATCTGCTCTCCATTCATGTCTATTTCATGTCGTCTACCTAGGCTACTATATAAAGCGATCGACTCTAACGAAGAGGACAAAGGACCCGTGTACAACAACCGAGTAGCCATTTCCATCTTCTTCATCATCTACCTCATCCTCATTGCCTTCTTCATGATGAATATATTTGTGGGCTTCGTCATCGTCACCTTCCAGGAACAAGGAGAGCAGGAGTATAAAAACTGTGAGCTGGACAAAAACCAGGTATGTCCACACACACACACACATACACACACACACACACACACACACACACCGAGGTACATGTGGGGATGCAGTTTTTAAAGAGACAGTGTTAAAATCTAAATAAAATTAAGATTTTAAATTTCACAAAGGTCTTAAATTTACAGTTTGTCACTTTATATGATTGAGTAAAGATCATCAACCTCTATGATTTGATGCTGCCATACTACATACTACACACACACACACACACACCTGTTATTATGCAATGTATTCGGAAGAAATTGGGCCATAAAAGAACCAATATCGGTGGTTCATCAAGTAATTAATGTTGGTTAATATGTTACTTAAATTCAGTATTATGTCATTTAGCAACACTGTACCGCCATGGAACTTCTTAGCAATTACATGCAAATGCACAAAAGGTTTAAAGAAATATCCTGATATCTCTCTACACACACACCCTGCACCTTAAGTATGCATTAGCTATGTATGTTTACATGTGTGCATGTGCATGGATATGTATGAGCGTATATATATATGCAAATATGTAAATATGTGTGTATGTGTATGTATGTAGGTATGTACGTGCATGTATGTATGTATATATGCTTTGCTTATGCATACTTTTTTCTTGCTATTTATTAGTATTTTTTCTCCATTCTATGTCCATAATGCATACTGTGTATGCGGATCAACAAATTCTACGAATTTTGTACATAGTGTTGTGTATTTTTATTTTTTTCCTTTTTATAGTTTTTATCTTCTTTAGCTTTTATTTTATTTTCTTCGCTGCGGTAACAGACAAATTTCCCCATTGTGGGATCAATAAAGTCTTATCTTATCTTATCTTATATTCATGAAGGGTAATAGGGCTGTATACTTCAATAATAAGACTATATAATAGTTAAGAAGTTGCACTCATTTACATAACCTGAGAACTATAATCCAACACTGAGTAACTGGATTGAACGGATCAATGACAAAATGCTCCATCATTTTCTCCAAATAAGTGAGGAAACAGCTGTTGCTGAAGTTTCTCCATCTTTTCTCTTGGACGCTGCAGCGTCAGTGTGTGCAGTACGCTCTCAAGGCCCGGCCGCTGAGGTGCTATATCCCCAAGAACCCGTACCAGTACCAGGTGTGGTACGTCGTCACCTCCTGCTACTTCGAGTACCTCATGTTCCTCCTTATCATGCTCAACACCATGTGTCTGGGGATGCAGGTACCAACGCCACATTCTCACATGCACAGAAACGGTTTGTCTTGTCTGTCCCATGATGAGCACATTTACCCACAGATAAAACAGAATGAGTGGGCACGGATAAGCATTAGTTTCATTTTTTTTAATATTAGTATAATATTATGTTGATAATCGTCAAAAGTCACAATATCACGCTTGTAAAAATTTGAAAAATTTTGTAAAAGTTCATCCTCAAAATTTTGGGTATGTTTGCCCCTAATACACTTTTGCATATTTAAATACTGTCCAATTGTTTTTGTTTTTAATTTTTTCTTCTTTAATAATAATAAAAAAAAGATTATACATATTTACATGATTAATTAACCTTTTAATTTACAAAACAGAAGAGATGATGTAAAAAAAAAAAAACATGGAATGTGATGTGCATTTCAATTAAAAATATTTTCTCACTAAACATTTTTTTAAATACAGTGAAGAAAACAAGTATTTGAACACCCTGCTATTTTGCTATTTCTCCCACTTAGAAATCATGGAGGGGTCTGAAATTTGCATCGTAGGTGCATGTCCACTGTGAGAGAGATAAACTAAAAAGAAAAATCCAGAAATCACAATGCATGATTTTTTAATGATTTATTTGTGTGATATAGCGGCAAATAAGTATCTGAACACCTGAGAAAATTAATGTTAATATTTAGTACAGTAGCCTTTGTTTGCTATTACAGAGGTCAAACGTTTCCTGTAGTTTTTCACCAGGTTTGCACATACTGCAGGATCCAAATACTTGTTTTCTTCACTGTACATATTAATAGTATTTAAACAGGTAATAGTGAGTGAATGAGCTGGAATCTAATAATTATAAAATTCAAGAATAAGAAAAAGTGATTTTTAGGAAAAAATAACCTTTAACTCCCAATGTATAAGATGTGATCTTTTAAACAAGAAGAAGCATACGTTTTATGCATTGTATTGCCCTTTTAAAGGTATTTTTAGAGTAGGTCACAGAGTGCACTTTTTGGCAGAAAATCACATTTTGGCTCAACAGTTGTCAGGAAAGCAAGACTGTAAGAAGCAGAAAGGACATAAAATGGTGTGGAAATGGAGTAGAAGTTACTTGATAGTCGAGCCAAGAAATAACCATGAAATGTCTGTAACTCTGAGTTGCTTTATATTAATACAGCTGTATTGGCTCCAACCCGCAGCACTGCAACCAGTCTGAGCACATCACTCACCTGTCGGACATGCTCAACGTGATTTTCACCGTGCTCTTCACCGTGGAGATGATCCTTAAACTCATGGCCTTCAAAGCCAAGGTAAGTCCAAATTCAGCATATCATTCCATTTTCGTACGTTTAAGCCAAGCTCTGGTATAAATAAAACTGCTGTGATCCACGAAACATAAATTCACTGAACATTTTTTTTGCACGTTTATCCGAATAAAACGCAAAAAACACAACCCTGAGGAAGCACATTCACATCCATACATGATGTTCATGTCTCTTTTCACACTCTGCTCGAGCATGAGTCTCTAAACCAGACGTAGGGACTCTAATTTATATGGATTCCAATTTTCTGAATACTATAACAAATTTATAAATTTGGCTCTTTTGAACAAATGATAAGATTGGTCCATATGCAAAAAAAATCATCAAAATGTGTCTGTTTTTGCTGGATTTTTTTAATTTTTATTACTATGTTGTTATCATTATTAATAATAATTACAATTTTTCCTTTTTTATAGAATTTTTAAATTATCATGGCCTTATGAATGTTGTACTATAATGTGGAAATGTTCCTTGTTAAATATTATTTCGTAGTGAAAGTACTATCTAGATAAAACATGTTATTTTGCACATCTGAAAGAAGCAATCATGCATTTGTATATTTTTTATTGTTGTAGACGTGCAGACCTCCAGTCGATCGTGCCTCAGAGCTTTAACAGAAACACACGTTCACACTCGTCTTGTTTTCACACTCAAGGGTTATTTCGGAGACCCGTGGAACGTCTTTGACTTCGTCATCGTCATCGGGAGCGTGGTGGACGTGATGCTGAGTGAAATTGATGTGAGTGCTACGCCTTGCTCCTTTTTTTCCTTCCTCTCTTCCCCCTCTCTTGCAGATTTCTATCTGGCGCGTGCACACACACACACACATTTATACAGATAATTATACAGATATTTATACTAATACTCCCCTTGCTACTAAAAAATACAAATGTATGAGCTGAAATTATGTATTTATATTTTATTGAAGAGACCTTTTTTCCTCTAGAATTAATAAAAAATGCACCTTGCAACCTGTTTTGTTTCCAGAAACCCTAATCCTCTTCCATATGATCATGCATGTGAATATAAAGAAAACTTAATTTTATATTTCATGGCAGTGTCTAGCAGAAAGTAGCTTCAGCAATCATATTCATGAATATGTAAAAAGTCCAGCATCCCTCCATAAGTGATTCATGCTGGTTTCTAATTGTTCCCAAGTGTTGTTGTGTTAATGTGACAGTTTATCCTCACAGCTCGATGCTCTTTAACGTCACTTTTCTCGTTTTGTGTCCCTCAGGCAGCTCTGGTTTCCTCTGGAGGACTCTACTGTCTCAACGGCTGCTCCGTAACTATTGCACTTGCTCACATTTTGCATGACGTGCTGCATGAAATGTGCCTGAATGCCCAGAAAATCCAGATTATGAGCATAAGGGACAGCATGGAAATGATGTGGCATACGAGCCCTCCTCACAATCCTGGATCTTCACCTTGACCGAGATGTCAAAAATAATGTTTTTTTAATATTTATTTTTTTTATAAATTGTAATCAATTATGGCATACAAAAATGGGTAAAAAAAAAATGCAAAGCAAATCTATATATAAAAAGCACTGCAGTATTTATTTTTATCCATGTGTGATTCCTTTTAAACATACAATGTGTGAGTTATGTCCATCTTCATTCAATTTTTAATTCACAATTTGTTAACTCAACTTATCAACTAAATTATTAGAAGTAGTTTGCAGACTTGTTTGCATTGTGTTTAATGGTGGGAATAACAATGATATAAATAGCAGCATCACTAACAATGTTGTCCATTTAAAGGGGAATTTATTTCCCATAAATGTGGTCATTATGGTTTTATGTGTCATGCTAACACAAACAAACTGCAGCATCTTTCTTAAATAAATTCTGAATCCTTTCAAACATTTTTGTCTGGGTCTGAATAAAAACTAAATACAGAAACTCACAGTTCAGCTTTAATTTGGCCGGTTGCCAGAATAATTCATATTTATATATATTTATATATATCTATATAATGTATATATGATCAGATGTGGCTGTGTTGATGCTAACAAAGTTTGGAGGGTGAGATAAAGTCGTTCAACACTGAGTATTCACACACATGAACTTGATATTTGTTTCTGCAGGAGGTGGATCCCATGCAAGCAATAGCGGTGAGTTTTTGCCTTTTCCTTCTTCTTAAAGATGCGTTAAATTTTGCTGATCACACTTTAACCCCCTCTCCTCTCCCTCCCTCTGTGTGAAGTCTTCTGAGAACATGAGCGTGTCCATCACGTTCTTCAGGCTGTTTCGCGTCATGCGTTTGGTGAAACTGCTGAATCGTTCCGAGGGCATTCGGAACCTTCTGTGGACCTTCATTAAAGCCCTTCAGGTCAGTCATCTCTGCAGGACTTTTTTATCTATATATAGATCTATTTTTAATATCTAATCACATGTATTTTCCCTTCTCATTCAGTCACCATTGAGATGCATTTTAAGGATGGATGTAATTGGATGGACACACACACACACACACACACACACACACACACACATACACACACACACACACACACACACACACACACACAGACATGCAAGAAAAATCCATTCTACCTAGTATTATAATTATAATAAATACATAAATAATATGTAATTGGACCTTTTTACAAACCTATATATATATATATATATATATATATATATATATATATATATATATATATATATATATATATATATATATGTATATATATATATATATATATATATATACAAATACAATGAGTGAAGATGATCTGATGAACAGTTCTTGTGATAAGTGAATCTATTTACTCAGATTTATTCCTTTGCATTTCGATGTTATACAGAGCGAATGTATCACAGTCATACGCACATATTTTTTATTTATTTTTATTCTTTTAGGGATTTTTCCCTCAAAACGATGTGAGGGTCTAAGCACAGGGGATGTTGTGTTGCTTTTGTGCAAACTCTAAAGCCCGTGATTTGTGATTTTGTGCTATTCAAATGTTCACCAACCTCAGGTACAATAAAGTGTTTAGGAAATATGATGATTTTTTTTTGTCATATAATCACATCAAATGTAAATGTAGTGAGGTCTGCTTAAAATGTGTAGGAGTAGTGATGAAGGAACACATTTTGGTTAATATTAAAAATAGTGGGAAATCTATACAGATGCAAATAGTTGTGGATTATATAAAATATATTGCAAATCATATGCATACCATAAATCTAGTCCCAGAATTAGCTTAATTGAACACAGAAAGGTTTTAGGCCCAAACCTTTTCATCAGACACTAAGTATATGAATAAGTTAGATGAATCATTTTGAGACATGCAACATGAACACAGAATGTTCCATGCTATGTGTCTAACAGTGTATTTGTCTGTTGTGTTGCAGGCTCTTCCTTACGTGGCTCTGCTCATTCTCATGCTGTTCTTCATATATGCTGTGGTTGGAATGCAGGTATATAAACATTTATATATATATATACACATGCACATATAGACACATGGTGCACACACACACCACCTTTACTGGAATAACGTCTCGCTTTTTTCTGCAGATATTTGGTAAAATTGCACTGGTTGACGGCACGTACATCAACAGGAACAACAACTTCCAGACATTTCCACAGGCTGTGCTGCTGTTATTCAGGTGGGTGGTGGGATAGCGTAGCGACCTAAAGGTTGGAAATGTAGGAAATATCTGAAGAAACCTCTGTGAGCATTTTTCATATTTCATATATAATTGTGAATTTATGCAGGTTATGTTAATAAAGGAAAAGTTGCATCACTAGTTATGAAAAGACATTAATTCCTAGAAAACCAAACAGACTAAAGGTTAATTTATTTTCCGGTTACGTACAAAAACATTTACACATGTCTGTTTAAAGCACTTTAATATCCACAGCCAGGGCTGCAACTGACGATTATTTTGATAGTTGACTAAACTATTGATTATTAGGAATAATTGATCAATTACTTGTTTTGTTCATAAAACAGTGTAAAATGTCACTCACAGTTTCCCAAAGCTACAAAAACATGAAAATCTGAATTGGAAAGATCTAATTTTGTGAGTAATGAACTTGAACATATGTCTTCATGCTACGTTTCACTAAATATGTGTTAATTAAAGACCCTTTGTCGATGTAGTATGATGGTTTATCATCGTTTCATTAGAAGTTATCATGATTCAACCTAAAATGTCGTTTTTTTTTTTGTCCATGCCTACAGTCCAAAGGTCACCAGTTCACTGTTATAGGAGAAAATCATCAGATTTGAGAAGCTGGAACCAGAGAATTTGGACGTGTTCTTCTTAAATATCTGATCCTGTGAGACTAGAAGGCATCAAACTGAGCGAGTGAACAGTGGCATCGCGATGTGTTGAGCGAGATTTTCAATGTCTGAGGACGTTTTTTCCCATCGTGCAGGTGCGCGACGGGGGAGGCGTGGCACGAGGTGATGCTGGCCTGCATGTACGGCAAAAGGTGTGACCCTAAGTCCGACTACCTGCCCGGGGAGGAGTACACCTGTGGGGCCAACTTCGCCATCATCTACTTCATGAGTTTCTACATGCTCTGCGCCTTCCTGGTGACGCAACACACACTCACACACACACACTCAAAACGCAATAATCAGAGGACTAGGCTGTGAGATTTTTACAGACTTTTTCTTTATAATATTGGCATTTGTCATTATGTATTAATGTTAAACCATAAGTGATGATGTTTAAAAGAGAAATCATGAAAAAAAACCCACAATATATTAGGGATAGTGTCATTAATTGGCTGCCTATCAACAGCTAAACCAGAATCAAGCCACCTGATTGGCCAGCCAAGCTGTCAATCAAAAGGCTGAACCACTGACCTCAATTAATGAATGTCTAATAACTGAAAAAAGTATGGTAGGTTTATTAATGTTTTTGTTAATCAAATATTTTGTTTCATTGAACGGAGTCACAGTGACAGGCATGATTTAAACTTGTTAGTTAATTTATTTATTTATTTATTTTAATTAAATATGAATAACCCTTCATGCAGTTTAATAGGAAACATTATTTTCTCTCTCATCTGAGCACACACAACACATTCTGAACATTTACACTATTTGTGGTAGTTTATTAAACCACAAATACATTCTTAATTTAATAAAAAACAGGTGTAGAGTAAAGACTGCTGAGACTGCTGTCTCATTAACATGAATGAGTCTTTTTTCCATGTTGTGGGGCCTTTAGGAAAGACAGTAATAAGGAATCATTTCTCACGCGTTACCTCGGCCCTTCACAGATCATCAACCTGTTCGTGGCCGTCATCATGGACAACTTTGACTACTTGACCCGTGACTGGTCCATCCTCGGCCCCCAGCACTTGGATGAGTTCAAGAAGATCTGGGCTGAATATGACCCCGAGGCCACGTGAGTGTCTGTGTGGATCCGGTTCTGACAGGAAGCTGTTTATATGTAAATTTGAAATACTGGAATAGAAATATTAACATGTTCACGTATACACGACCATTCAAAAGTTTGGGGTCATCCAGACAAATTTTGTGTTTTCAATGAAAAGTCACACTTTTACTTTATATTTTTTATTATTATATTTATCAATTGAGCTGCAAAATAAACAGATGCAGATGGGCCTCTATACACATATGTATTAATTGCAATAGAAACCAGACATTTGCCACTAGAATAGTTGTTTATTGCATTAAAAATGTATAGAGTGTATTTGAAAAACAGGGATATTTGTAAGCGAACCCAAACACGAATGGCAGTGTACGTCACTGTGTGAACTTCCTTGCCTGACAGGGGTCGTATTAAGCATCTGGATGTGGTGACGCTCCTGAGGAGAATACCTCCCCCTCTGGGTTTTGGAAAGTTTTGCCCTCATCGTATCGCCTGCAAGGTTAGAAGAAAAAAAAACACGGTGTTTTGGTTCAGTCCTGTTCTAAAAGAGCATTTTTGCCTTTCAGTCAAAGGATGACGTCCTAACGTGCCCTTATGGGTTTTTATATATTTATTTATGCATCAATAGGCTTTTTGATGTTGATATTAGGGTTGTCCAATTAGATTTTTATTTATTTTTAATTTTATTTTATTTTCCTTCAATTTGTGGAATGGCTGACCCTCAAAATTGCATATATATATATTTAGTACATACATACAACACACATGAGAATATAAGAACCTGAAAGAATCAATTAGTAAATGAAAATAAGAGACAAAAAAAATTCATAGGACCCCCTCATTAATTCATATAATTAGCAACAGTACTTTTAGAAACCAGGATATACATAAAGTTTATATATATAAATATATATATATAATATTTCAATTTTAATTAAAATAAAATCATTGCATGATATACATTTGATAACAATATGCATTTGATGTAATATCTCTTAAGTATTTTTTCCTGTTTTTCCTATTTCCATTTCCACAAAATTTGTCGTATATATGATGATTTTTTCTGCAGAGACTGGTCTCTATGAACATGCCTCTGAACAGCGACGGAACAGTCACCTTCAACGCCACACTGTTCGCTCTGGTTAGGACTGCACTGAAGATAAAGACAGAAGGTGTGTGTTTTACCTATGAATGTGTGTGTGTGTCTATGTTAGTGATTGTGAGTTGAAAATGAATGGAATGAATTAATCATCTTAAAGGTAAAAGGGCAAAACTAGTGTTTAGTTTAGTTTATTGTTTGAATATATATGTACTATAATAAAAACAAGATTAAATCTATAGACAAAATGCTGCCTAATAAAGATTATCCATTAGTTAACTGCAAAATATTATTATTTGTATTGGTTGATTGATAAAAGTAGGTCAGATTAAGTTTCCGTCTTGTTAGGATTTTTTTTTACTATTTCAACTCCTCATTAACTCCCATAATCCCCCACTGTATACAGAACGAATAGAAGGGAATGACCGCCAATAACCTGACTGCATTCACCAGTAGTTAAAGTATCTGATATGGGTAAAAAGTAATAAATTCCAGCGGGATTAAGATATGATATTAAGAAAAAACACTGTTTATTTGAGAGTTGTGCATGTTGGATTTTTGCCATTTCCTTTGTTTAGGAAATTTTGAACAAGCCAACGAGGAGCTGAGGGGAATTATCAAGAAGATCTGGAAGCGCACCAGTATGAAACTACTGGACCAGGTCATCCCACCTATAGGAGGTGAGCTTTTACGATATAAAAATATTTTTCTTAAAATATGAAAAAAACTAGTTATTCTCAAGGAGGCAACAAATGAGTATTATCGCTGAGTCTTTAAACTGTAATTACCATTCATATCAATACTGTATTTTTACAATACTGTGATGTACTGGGTAGTGATTTTAATGATTTAAATGTTTGTATGTGCTATACAAACAGCATTTACCATTATTACTTAAATAAATGAACATTAATGGCCTGTATACTGTGCATAGTTGGAGTGTTAATTAGATCCACACATATGGAACCAGTGTCTAGTGTGTAGGATTTAGAGGCATTTAGTGGAACAGACTCTGCAGAAGTGGAATATTATGTATATTTAATATATTCAAATGTGTTTAATGAGTATATAATTCAGTGATATTGACACATTTTTTTTCACAGCCGTCATAAATGATTTGCTGATCAGCTCATTGCAATCTGCAACCTCACCACTAGAGGTCGTTTAAATGAAATGAGTCATTTGAAAAAAAAAATCACAAATAAAATACAATCAATTGTTCTTTACGTGTGTTTCTGTGTTTCACCAGACGATGAGGTGACAGTGGGAAAGTTCTATGCCACTTTTCTAATCCAGGATTATTACAGAAAAATGAAGAAGAGGCAGGAGGAGTACTACGGCTACCGGCCCACCAAGAGTGCCACCCATGAGATACAGGTCGGTGGAATTCAGAGAAGTATTGGATTTTTTTTTCTTTAAACTGTCAACTCAATTCATTTGATGTTTTATTGATTATACTCCCGTCGTGTCTGTGTCTTCCAGGCGGGACTCAGGAACATCGAGGAGGAGGCGCCTTCAGAGCTCCACAGAGCCATTTCTGGAGACCTGCTAAATGAAGGAGATTTTAACAGAGCTACTGACAAAGCTGCGGAGGAAACTATTTTCAGGGTAAGAAGAGGAGGGAGGGAGGGAATGGTCGATAGGAACAATTGTACAATCTTCATAACACAGAAACAAGTACATAAATAATAATATTATTATTAATATTAAAATGATGAAATGAAAATGCTGGAGAGGTAAAGGAAACCTCCCTAATAGTAAAGTTAAAATAACAAAAAATAAAATATTCAAAGGCAAAATCAACAGTATAAAGAGTGAAGTGAAATAATTTATTAGAAGATGTAGAGTCTTGGTGCATACGATAGGACTGTAGTGAAGACCTAATTTAATCAAATATAGTTTTCCTAAACTATATTGGATTACAACATCTGTACACTGAAAAAAGATAATTGGTTGAAACAGCATAAGATATAAAATGTATTTATTGAAACAAATAAGTTAATACAAATATTTTTTTTAATTAAAAGAAGGGGTTCACCAATGTCAGTAGAATTCATCACCATGAATGCTTCAAATATTCTGAAATACACATCAAGGTGAAAACTTTGACCTGCCAACAGAACTGTATGTAAAATAAAATCATAAGGATTCATCCTCTGGGGATATGCAGAATTTACAACCTAAAAGAATATGGAATTTAATATATTCAGATGAAGTGCTGTATTAAAGTTTATAAAAATGAAGACAGATTTCTAAAAAATGTCCTGTAATTATGTGTCGTATTTTTGTTTTAACTTCTGACGTTCTATATGTTTTAACTATGTCTATATTATCATCTCCCTGGCAGAGGCAGGGCAGTCTTTTTGGACACTCAGACCCTTTTTCCATAGAGAGTGAGGTAGCCAGCGCGGGCCAGGCCACCAGCCAGCGGCCTCTGCAGATGGCAGAGGGCGTCCTCAACCACAGCGTAGCAGGTCAGCGAGTGTGTGCATTATTTATTTATTCATTACTACAGGTTTATTACTGAAGAACTGTCTACCCCAGCAGGGATATTATGTGCAGAGCTTCTTCTTATCATCCCAGAGCATGAAAGTTAGATTAGAATCTGTGACTCTGAATAGTTTCTCATTGTTGTAGCGGTCCAGTCGATTTCTGCCTCTCTGCAACCCCTAAAGAATAAGTGGATATAGCAAACTGATGTGAAGCGATAGACACAGAGATAAATAAAGATCATTTTGTACATATATTCGTCCTGCAGGAAGATCAGTGATTGAAAGTTGCGTGAAAATCATTTTGTTACACTACTTTCAATCACTAATCAATTAATCACTCCGACTTTTATTTGTATAGTAGCACCTTTCATATGACTAATACAAATAATAACCTGCCTCCATCAGTCATGGGCTCACAGGCATATATAAAGCTCAATTAATAAAAAGGATACCTCTGTGTGAAAAAAAGTGCATTATTTCACTTATTCCATATTCAGTCAAATATAAGCTATTTACTTCTTTTAAGAAGCAGATGAAGTTATCAAAACTGACTTTAAATTTGTGTGACACAATGTGAACTGGTCAATTTTTTGTCAATTATTTGCACAGTCGTCCAGTCGGCCAGATTGGACGCTTTATCAGGCCAGTTCTGGCCCCCGGGCTGCATGTTTGACCCCCCCACCCCGGTTATAATACATCCATGCCACAGCTACTCTCCTGCTTGAAAAAACACTGAATCTGAGTTTAGGTTCTCGTCTAATGTCGTCTCAGGGGCAGGAATTCACCTCTCTTTCCTCCTCTCCATAGGACACTGAGGTTAACGCTCACGCCCGCTGCTACGGATGCAACCTGTTCCCTAACAAAGTTTCCCCCACAAACGCACACAGCAAGCAAAAGAACTGCAAGCGAAGTCCAAGCCGGACACACCAGCCAATTATTTCATTAATAAATCGTTATACACACGTTTTGTTGTCGGGGTGGTCCTTGCTGGTGAATAACTGATTCTGTACAAAAAAAAAAAAGAAAACAGGCTATCATGTACAAATGCCAATATTATGAGGAGAATTAGCTATCATTGCCATTCCCAGAAGAAAGAAAGTATTAAAAATGTATATAAAAATTTTCACTTAGGTCAGATCTTAGAGTAATATTAACACATGTTATTGAAAACAAGTGTTTTCCTGCATTTTTTTTCAAATTCTGATTTAAATTTGTTCTAAATTTAATGTATATATTCAATTATTTGGAAATATCTTAATTAATTGGCATTGTGATTATTCTACGTGAAACTTTTTCACTTTTATTTACAAAAAAATCATTAACTACAGTTAATATTGTTGAAATAGAGCATAAAATTTAAAATATTGATATTAAATCAAACACTCTATAGATTACAAGGAAAACGCAGGAATCATCTAGGAAAGACACCATGGGAAGTATACAAATTTTAATTTATTAGAGTTTACTTTAATTCATGCTATATATTAGCTTACATTTATCTAAAGCTATTTTTTTATTTATATTTGTTCATGGCTATACTCAAACCGTCCACTAGGTGGCGGTAAAACGCGCCTTCAAACCTGTTTGACAACAACCAATAAACCCAAAGAAGAAGAAGATAAAGCCGACTCAGGAAGGCAGAATGGCTGCAGCTACTTTACCCGAAGAGATGGAATTAATTGAAAAACACGAGGAAATGTGAGTGAGTCTCTTTATTATCTGGCCCAGGTTCGGAACCAGTTAGACCGGTAACAGAGTCCGTTGTGGTGCGGTCGACCCACGACGACAGACCGCGGTTCGGTTTCCGGGTAACTAACCGGTCTCCGTTAGTTACCTTCTCCAGGCTACGCACTCGGGAGAGTCTCAAAGCTACCCCGTCAAAATGAGATGGGTGTTCCATTCATTCCACCCCTGTCCTTCCTACCTGTACCAGTCGCAAATAAAATAAAGCTTACCTTAAAGCGACGGTTGTTGTCCCAGCTGACGGTGTGTTTACTTTATGTGTATTGCGTGTTTATGTAAATTATAAATGTGTTTCCTCTCTCGCTGTTGCACAGGTGAAACTTGGAATAGTTCTTGAAAGTATTTCAGATACTTGGGGTAGAACAGTAATAGTACTGCCTCATAATAGGGCACATAAAGTGCAAAGCAAAAAATAAAAAAATAAATAAAAAAACAGAAAAGTAGTTCCACTCAATTTATTTTAAATATAAAAATCTACATATATAGCAGTATGTAGTACATTATTTGCTTCTGGAATTGTATAGGGGCTTATAATAAATATGCAAATTACAAGTACCTTAAAACTGCACTTAATTACTGTGTGTGTGTGTGTGTGTGTGTGTGTGTGTGTGTGTGTGTGTGTGTGTGTGTGTGTGTGTGTGTGTGTGTGTGTGTGTTGTAGTTTAGGAAGGAGGGCCCAGCTGCTGCAGCAGATGGAGCTCCACAGGCAGCAGCTGCACGTCCAGAGGAA
This sequence comes from Eupleurogrammus muticus, assembly GCA_036785175.1. NCBI lineage: Eukaryota > Metazoa > Chordata > Actinopteri > Scombriformes > Trichiuridae > Eupleurogrammus > Eupleurogrammus muticus. The sequence continues at coordinate 7,935,195 of JAYKQN010000023.1, read as the reverse complement.
GCAGCGGCTGACGGCGTCCGAGGACGCTCGCCACCGGAACAACGCGCTGCTGCAGGTGAGGAACGACCGGTGACCCCCACACACGTGCATGGAGGGGGGTGCGTTCACACCACGGCTGGCTGACACTTACCTCTTGTGGATAATTACATGATGTGCAAACATCACCCAGAGCTTTCCCAGCTTTTACAGTGGCAGCAGAAGTGTGAACGTAACAGCACTTTACACTTTACTACTTACTATGTTCAATGTTCAATTCAGCTTGTGTTGTTTATCAACTGTTTATAGGTTATGTATTATTCACCATGTCATTGCATAATTTTAGGTGTATTTAGTTTATTTTATTGTATTTATTAAAAGTCTGACCAGGGAGACAAGCTGCAAATTAGCTGAAGCTCAACCTCTTATGTGCATCACATTTTCCCTTTTTTTTTAATGTGGCAATGTTGTATGCATCGTCCCTATTAAATAAACATAAACATACAGGTCATTTAAAGTGACATTTGACTGAGATTAGTTGATGAACATACATCTCAGATATGCTGTGTTACTGCAGGATTTACAGAAGATAGAGGAACGTCTCCGAGGGAATCTGCTGCCCCACCCGAACCTCCTCGCTCTGCAGGTAACGGCCGTTTGATCCGTGACGTCTGACACTGGACGCAGGAGCATCTCACATAACGAGAATATGGTCAAAAGTTCAATATTCATTGTCAGTTACTTCAGAAAGCAAATTTTTTATTAGAAATAAACACCTGAAATATTTCTCACGGTGCACAATGAATCCATGAATTTTAATATTATTGAATTTTCGATGATATTCTAATTATTTGAGATGCTCCCGTAGATCCTGTTTTGATCACAACTTCTCATGTGTGGCCATAATCAATAATCCTTTATCTGTCCTACAGTGGGGAAATTGCATTAGCAGCAGGGACAGAAAAATGCCAGAAAAAAACGATTGCATATCAAAAATATATATATATATATATATATATATATATATATATATATATATATATATATATATATATAAATATAGGATATAATGAAATATTGCTGCATCATGTATTTGATTTATAGCAATGTTTGTTGTAAAATCCATTCCAGCTCTCATCATTTCTGGTGTAGTTTCTACATCTTACAGACAGATTTTATTCCACACGTTACATCAATTTTGCACTTTAAATGTTAAAATCCTTCTCAATTTCGAAATACTTTGCGATTAATGTAATAATTGGCAACGGACAGATTGTTTGACTAATTGTTGCAGCTATAAATCCTCAGAAGTTAATATGGTAGTTAATTCCTGTTGATTCTCTCCCTCTCAGACCAGGTACTGGGCGTCTGTGGAGGAGTCCGCCGCCGCCTGGGAGCACTTCCTCCTGGGGAAAGGCCCGCACCCCACCGACGACCCGGGGCGGCCTCACAGGACCGGCAAGCAGACCCCTGGAACGCCACGGGACCAGAACCAGGGCCGGCCCCCTCGCCCCAAACCCAAACCCAGACCTCCGAGATAGACGGTAAAACTCTGAACTCACAAGAGAGAAACAGGCGGCTCCTAATGAAAGTCTATAGGGAAATGTAATTCTCAGTGGAAGAATTCTCGCCATTTTATCGTTTCCGCCTCCTCTGGGGTCAAACATGCAGCGCGGGGACCAGAAACAGAAAAACACATCCTGTTACTTCATAAAATATGTGAAGCGTTGGTGTCTGTTGTTTTTAGTTTTGCAAGTCAGAGGAGACGAAATGAATGTGAAGTAAAAAAGAGACACATGACGTATGTTCTTCAGACCTCTCACTCTTCATCACCTGTTTGGATGTTGTTGTTTTTTTTAACAGAACTGTTATCTTATGTTTTATTTTTCTCCCTTGTCTGATGTAAAGCACTTTGAGCTGCATTTCTGCATTAAAGCTGCTTTCAAACACTGAGGAGGAGTCATGCAGCTCCCTGTAACATCCACTAGAGGGAGCAAGTGTCGAGGATAAAGGAGCAAAGGTATACACCTATGTACATTATGTTCAACTGCTGGTTTTGTCCATAGTTTTAGCTTAAATAATAAAAAATGTACAGTTTTACAGTTTGTCAAGTTACCAATACAATATTATAATAGTTAGGAGTGTGTTCAGCTTTGTGTCTGGAACTTTACATGTGAAACACTGAGCAGTTGTGTTTCACATGTGTCAAAAACAGTCAAGAAGTAAAGTGTTTTTTTGTTGTTTTTGATCATTGAAATATGTACATAAAGAGACCAAGTTGTGTTGTCAGGCTTTAAGAACTGTCTGCACTTATACACTTTTACACCTTCACTTTTAAGGAAGGACACAATTCCCTTTTTTTTGTTTTTAAACGAGAGAATTTAAATGATGGCACAGACCATTGCTGTGATATTAACAGATATTTCTGATACTGGTCATGTCACAATATGATAAATGTTTACAAACAGTGATATAAGATACTAATGACTATTGGTTGTCACTGTTCTTGGTTGCTGGTAAACTCTGGTCGCTCTGTTTTTTATTTACTGTTCAGTAAATGTTTCAGACTCTAATCCACCTATTAAAGCTGGATCTGTTTTCTGAATCCAGTTTAGATTTGCAACAATTAGTTAATTAATTGATCAGTTGTCGAATGTTACATCAATCACCAACTTTGATAATCAATTAGCGTAATTTTTTAGAAAAAATGTCCAAATTCTCTGGTTCCAGCTTCTCAAATCTTAAACTGATGATATTTAGATTGAACATTTTTGGGAAACTGATTTGCATTTTACACTGTTTTATGAACCACATATTATTATTGATTATTTTCAACTATTATTTTCAATTAATCAACTATGAAAATACTCGTTATTTGAACCCCCTTTTAAGTTTAGGATGTGATCCAATTTCCTTTTTTATAGATTAATAGCAGGTGAAATCGACTCAAAGTAATCATAACTTTGTTCTCAGCTCCAAAATAATTTAGTAAATTTTCATTTTTACACAACAAGTGAATTTCTTTCTTGACGCGCTTCTGTCGTATCTGTGACCCCGAGCTGCACTCTCAGGTGGTTTTGGAGCCTCATCGGCTGTGGTACGGCTGCTTCCTTTCACACCGGGGGGTCACGGCATCGCATTGCACGTAATGTCTGATATCATCGTCCTGGGGTGCGTTAAAGCACGAAAGAGTCGCAACGAGAGGAGCATCCCACCCATGCAAAAAAAACCAACAAAACATGGCATTTGCTTCTTCTCGGCCCCCCCCCCCCCACACACACACACACACACACCATCACGTTACCTCCTCTCCCCTCCCAGGAGACGCCCCCCTCACACTTTAGCCCCTAATTGTGATCAGACCTGCGCCGGGCTGACACGGAGTGGCGGCTTGACAAACGCAATCATCCGGACGGCCGGGGTTGAAGTGGCCGGTGGTTGGCAGCTGCCCCGGCTCCTCAGCTGGGGCCCCAGCGCTGCAGGGCCCTGGGGGGGGGACGTGGGGGGGTCCGCCGGCCGGCCAGCCCGGTTGCCGCTCGCTCACTGGACCAGCCTGCGATGATAAGGGGGCCGGGTGGCGGGGTGCCGGTTTGGAGAAGGACCAGGATGGGAGGAGGGAGGAGGTCAAGGACAGGATTTAAGGAAAAGGGGGAAGGGTATTAGGGTTGTGCATCCAATCATGGGTGACAGGGTTGGGTGAGGAGGGAGGATGGGGGGTGGGGGGGTGAAGATGAAGATGCGATGGAGCAAATTATCTAAAAGGTTCTTGAAGAGCACGATCTGGACTCCTTCCAAATGGCTAGGCCCGCGTTTACGCATTCTAATGGCAGGAGGGAGGGGGGGCTGCAGGGCTGCGGGGTCGACGCTGACCAGACCCCCCCCCCCACACACACACACACACACACACACACAAACGCCTCCTACCGTCCCCCCGGTGGCACGGATTGGATTCCGGAGCGGCGAGATTACGCAACGCGGCCCCGGCCATTGAGAGCCCACTGAGAGCCCTGACGGGTAATTGGCCGAGCCCAAAGCCTCGCAAAATGGTTAAGTGTCGACTCCAGTTGATTGGATAATGGGTAATTGCACACCGCATTTCATTCAGGCGACGTGCTGCGGGTGTGTAGCGGGGGGCGAGTGGGGGGGAAAGGGGAGGGGAAGAATGGAGGAGGAGGGAAAATATTTTGGTGTGCTGCATTTTTTGCAGCCTGTTATTTCACACTTTTTTTTTTTTTTTTTTTTTTTTTTTTTTTTGGAGGCTGTTGCAATTGTTCGCATCCGGAGCCTGGAGGGGATCACAGATTCGGCCGCCGGTGCAATTTAAATTGCTAATTTTTGTGTTGAAGAGTACAAAAAAAATGTTATTTTTTCTCAGTTGAAGCGTTCCAGGTTCTGCAGATTCCGCGCGTCCTGCCCGGTGGTGCCGTTGGAGGCTCTCCCCTTGACCCCGAGCCGCATCGGCAGTCCCGAGTCTCTCCTTTGATCACGGCACGTCACCTCCACTTAGGAGCCCCGGCTGCCAGCTCTTTGTCTCCCCCCCCCCCCCTCCGCAGAGGCCTTGACTATTGTCACGTTGTCTCACATTAAACAGAAAGGCTTCACGTCATACGCTAAGAGGAAGCAACACTGGCCTTAAGGTAGGCTGGCGCCGCTCCAGAGGGACGTTTCCTCTTTAACTGTAATCACACACCTCTCTGCTCTCCTAGAGCTCCACAAAGAAGGAAGCTTATTCTTTTCTTTTTTTTTTCCAGATTCAATGCACTTAAACTTTCTTCAGCTCTCGGGGAAATCTAAACGTGGAGAAGTCTTCCCCCTAGCTAGGCTCCAATATACTCGAGCCGCGTTATATTGCTCTTAGAGGAAGCCCTGCGGGGGGTAGGGGGGGGGGCACCATATTGATCTCGCCGCCGCGGACGTCTCTCTCTGCCGTTGCCTGGTTAGAGTCAGACGGTGTGGCGCTATTCACATTGACTGACGGGTTAAGTGAAGGCGGCTGAAAGGACGTCGTATGAATCTCGCGGTCGCTCTCGCGCCTTTTGTTGCTTTCTCGGCACGGATCCACGCGGTGGACTACTAGAATCTAGAAGACTCTTAAATAAATTATGTCGCTAAACCAAAAGAAATCCCTCTCAGGCGTCACTTTGGATCCACTACGAAGGCCGTGGTGTATTCACCACAGCGGTTGTAGAATTGGCCGTGAAGGTACTCAGATACAACATAGGATAAATTTGCACGCTGTCAAAGTCAAGTCAATTTTATTGTCAATTTTCACATGTACTTGACATACAAAGGAATCGAAATTACACCTTCAAGATCCCAGTATCCTACGTGTTTACATGCACAACAGTAAAGTGCAAGACAAGACAATCTTAAACTAAGTTATTATGACAAATACATAGGGTGCAGTAGCTTATAGCTACTTTTACCTAGTGTTGCTGAAAATAAACCAGGTATGACAAGACAAGAACATACGTACCTCAAGCCCACTACTCAACACTGTGTGTTCCAGCATGTGTGCATTTTAAGCTAGTTGTAAATGTAATGGCTAGTGCAATAACAATATAACAGTTAGCAGTATGTGTGTGCAATTTTGCATATGCAGAGTCTCAATACCTGCAGGTCTAATGAGTAGTTGTATGACATCAGTCGTGTGTTATGTGTTTTTTTTTTTTGGGGGGGGGGGGTTTGGTGAATGCTCAGTCAATGCTGTAGCGATGCAGGCATGTCCAGTTTAATTCAGTCCGAGGGGGGCTTTTAATTGTGTGAGCCGGGCAGAGTGGTTCTTCATTAACACGGTGGCCTGAAGTGAAGAAGGAGAAGACATTTCCCAGCAGGGCCAGGTCAGGTCAAAGGGATTAAACCGTGGCACCGGACATCCCCAAATCAGCGGATCACCCTCAACAATGACGCGCTGCTTTAATGCCACTGAAAAAAGAGTTGAGTGCAGCTTGAGAGTGATAGAGAAAAAAAAGGATCTTTGGTTTGCAGCGACAGACTGAAATAATTTGCTTGTAATTAGCTTGGACAAAGCTTAACGTGTTTGAAAAGATTGTGTCATGTGTGTCTTGATTCGTCTACAACCACCAGGGGTCCTCTTATTTTGTTTGTTGGCCCACATCTTATCAAGTAAGAATAGATTTGATGGTGCATTCTTCATAATTGCAAATCTGGCTTAATTTCATTAGGCCTGTGAATGATTACATAGGTGTTTCTGTTGCAATGTTGGAATGCACTCATGTCATGTGCTGAAACAAGATTAAGAAAACATAAGTTTATAGTAGAGTCTCATGAATGAAAGAATAAAAAATACTCCTGACAGGTTTCCAAGAGACTGAAAGAACGTTCTGCTAGTGAGACATTCATTATCCTCCTACAGACTTATGGTCGTATGGAGTTTTATGAAAGCAAGAAGATGCCGGGGAAGCCGGTGCATGTTAATGCATACACGTACTGCTGAGGGTGTTTTAAACAACTGGTGCTGGGTCTTAAAGATGAATTCCTTTAACAAAAGCAAAACAAAAAAACAGGTGGTATTAGGACCATTGCTGTTGCAATGGCCAAAATTCAGTATCCAAAGAAGGTAGCTGCCCTCCAGGAGGAATCATACCAAGCACTTTCTAACCCTAGTTTCATCCCACTTCCTTGGTCAGTGGGAAACGATGCATATTTCCATGGCTTATAGGGGCTTATATCTGCTGCAGCTGTGGGCAACAAGGACGCACCAATTTGGAGGGAAAGCTGCAGCAGGTGCAGGAAGATGGTGTTTTAAAGTCAGTGTTTAAGACGATTCTGAAAAGTCTATGGAATAGCAAAGAGCCACACCAAGCATATTACCACCCCCAGGGCAACTCTCGGTGCGAGAGGCTCAAAAGGGACGATGCATGTCATGTTGAGGACATTGCCGCCTGAGCAAAAGAGAGACGGGAAAACACATCTACCAGAGCTGGTGATGGCCTCTTATGGTCACATGCACTCCTCAGAGGGCTGCGTTCTATCTGATGTTCAGCAGATAGAATGCCCACGGATCTCCTTAGAAGAAGGGATCTGGATGAAACCTGGATTCTTGGTTGAAGGATCACCATGAAGGCCCAACAACAACGGCACAAGGTGCATTCACAACCATAGGGGTAAAAATAAGCAACAGGACAAGCAATTTGAAGTGGACCCTCCCAGATGGACCCGTGTTTCCTAATAGACCAGAGAAGAGAGGTCCAGACACAGTTGCACCCAGAAGCTCTGCACCTTCCACTCACAGACCAGACCACAGACAGAACGAGTCAGGCCTGCAGCATAGTCAGAAAATGACAGTGACTGCACGAGTGATGTCTCTGCTCCAGTCCTACTCTGTGATATCTGCACCTGACCTTGAGCGGACTTCATGGACCAGAAGCCAGGTGTCTTCACGTCAGACATGCATTTTGCGGTGGTTGTACACCTCTGATCATTCCAGCAGATGTTGTTCTTGTTTCCACTGATGTAGGTCAGAGGTACATTGATTTAGTGCTTTTTTTCAGAATCTTTTGACTTTATGTTTTCTTACCCGTTGTGTAGTGTAGAGCCCACTACTGTGCATGGCCACTAAGAAGAAAGTCTAGATGATGGACAAATAAGTAATATCTGTTTTACTCTGTAAACTCTCCCACATTCACCGGTGTGGTTACAACAGTTGTGTAAGTAAGCAATAGTCGTTTCATTACAAAATGTTAGTTCGACAAATGTATTGAATAAGAACAAAGCGTAAAGCCATGCACACATGCAGTGTGTAAAATGACTTGACCACATCAGTCCTTGATTATATTTTATATTTCAGTGTTTGACGCTCGTGGTTATTTTTTTTCCAGTCATCACTTCATGATAACAGTGTAAATTAAATGCATTTGAGCACAAAGATCTGCCCCAAACGTGTTTTGAGATTTGTACTATCATCACTGCAAAGGGTTGCAATGTTGGAAGATTCCACTCCACAAGATCACATCTTCAGGACCCCGCAATCGACGACAGGCCGCGATGCAGCCAGAGCTTCCTGTTTTGTGCCGAATTTGTTACCGTATAAACAAGGCCTTAAACACCAACACCTAGTGGGGTCACTCTCCTCCTCCAAGATATTCGGAGGTTTCCCCCCCATCTCGTCACCCTGCAGCTACACAGATAGGAGGAGGAGGGACGGACGGACGGAGGTCAGGGAGTGGAGTCTGTCAACAGATCAGCGATGAGAGCTCCCTCCCTGCTCCGTTCCCAGCAGCCCACCACTTCCCCTCCCAGCCACAAAGCACCTTCTCCCCGGCCCGCCGTGCCCTTGACATGCCAAGGCAGGCACATCCCAGGGACAGGCCGCTCGCCGAATGTCTTTAAGACATTCTGATGGGATTTTGGTGGAGAAAGGCTCGGGGTTTGACTTTGTAAAAGAATCTAAATGAGGTGCGAGTGAATGGCGCGGCTGTTTCATTTTAATCTGTGTGTACGGCCGCTTCTCGAGTGGCTCATTTTCATGCATCGCACTCTGGGTTCTCCGGCGCTCGGCCCCCGCCGCATTCACCGTTTTTTAAGTCGAAGCGGCGCGCCCTGTTTTCTCCTTAAGATATGCGACAGACCCGCTCTTGATAAGACGTATAAGACGGATTTTATCAAAGTGTGTTTAAGCATGACATCTCATAATTTCTAAACTCCGTTGTGGGCCGTGCTACGTCCTTTCAGCCGCTTCTCATTTAAAGCAGGAATGGAGCCAAGGAGTGAAGTGAAGCCACTGCTCATTAACCCCTCAGCGCTTTACAATGAATCCTGGAGGCTCATTGTGCCAAAGGGCCAGTGCTTCCCTAACGAGGGCCAGAGGGGGGGGGGGGCAGTCCCAGACTCTTAGGGACAGGATTCAGTTTGGTTTCCTGTTTTGCGGCGTCCTACCAGCGAAAAAAAAAAAATAAATAAATACAGGAAAAGTTTTCAGTAACACTTTCTATGACGCCATGTTCATAATCCATTTAAACATACTTATAATGCATTATAACACACTTAAGGTGCTATAGAGCTATATTTATAAGCAATTCTCACATGCACAGTGCATTTCAAATGATCATGAAAAGGTTCCAATATTCTTTTTGTCAATCATTTCAGAAAGTTTTATGTTCATTACACAGAGGGAAGAATTCAGAGCCTTTAATTGTGTGATTTTGAGGATTACGGTTCATGTACAGTAAAAAGCCTAAACTATGCATCTGTATATAACACATATATATTTATTATATTTTCCCTTTTTGTGCATATGACACTTTGACTCTTATACACATAAAACACTTAATGACATAATTATATCTGTCTAAATCTCGAGAATTTTATCAGTTTACTTTGTATTTGTTGCTGATTTCAGATTTTTTTTGAGTATGAATTTGAGTATGTATTTTAAATAGACTTTCATTTTTCTGGCTGCCTCTATTTTCTTATATCTGATCAACGACACTGATTTTGCCATTTGGAGGAGAAGATCAGCTGCAAATGCATACATTACACCTTTTAAGAAATTACTTTTCAAACTGTCAAAGTTGCCTTTCAATTAATTTATAATAAAGTTGTGCCACCCAGCCTGTGCATTAATGGTGAGCATGCTGTTGCTTAAAGCTTTCCAAAAACCAATCTTGCACTGAGTGTAATTCTAAACAGGAATGGCTGGTGTGGTGCTGCTGTCCAAATGGCCCACTGCAGAGCTGTATTAATGTTATGATATGTTGTGGGAATGTTGTCTGCTGGCTGCTGCAGTGACACCAGCCTGCCCCTCCACCCTGCTCTCCAGAGGGGGAGGGAAAAGGAAAAAAGCTTTAGAACAGGGACGCTTTAATTGGAATTTCATGTGGGCTAAACTGAGGGGAAACTGATGTAAGTTAACATTTGGTGGACTTAATTGGTCCTTTTCTCTCCCTCCTCCTCGTCGGGCACTTGCGGCCGCTGCTGAAGCTTCCCGCTAATCTCCCATTTACAATCAATTCAATCTGCCAGACAAAAGTCCGCCTCTCGCTTTTCTTCCCTTCCTGTCTCAAACGAGCCTCCTTTGTGGCTCGTAAATTGCCTGAATCCCCGGTGATCCCCCCGGTGGCGGAGGGATAGAAAGAAAAGATGTCCTCATGTTGTTGACAGCTGATTAGCGCGCTCCCGCCCCCCCCCCCCTCCCCCACCCACCTTAATCTTCTCCGCGCGCGCGCGCTCTAATTAAAGCTCCCGACCGTCAATTAACGTGTTTGTGGACGCGGAGGCGCGTTGCTCAGATGTTGCTCAGATGCTGCAGAGGTGCAGAGGGAGAAAAGGAAGAAAAAAAAAGGGAAGAAGTGCAGAGAAAAGGACAACCTGCAGCCTTTAGGATGTTTACTGCGCTGACATTGTTGTTCATGTTCTGCAGCCTGCAGGGTGTGTGTGTGTGTGCATGTGCGTGTGTGCGCGCACGTGCAGAGGCGCTGCCAGGGATTTTGTCAGTGGTGGAAGAAGTACTAGAAATAAAATGATATTAGTGTATAATATTTCATAGCACTAGTAGAAAGGGGACATTTATGTCAGTAGAGTTTCAAGAGTGAGTATTTTTTTGTTTAAAAAAAAAAGTATTATTAATTATTGGCATATTCCACATTCTTCCTCCAAGAAGTAAGCTTTTCATTTATTATATATATAGTAGACAAATGCATTTAAGGCATTTAAATGAATTTATTGCATTAATTCATATTTGGTTGTTGGTGATGAGAACTGGAAATGATTGATTAAACAATGAGGAATCTTTTATAATATATTATAATATAATATAATAAATCTAACTTGAATCAATAATAACCCTTCAATCAAAATGAATTCACAATGTCATCTATATAATGATATAACAGGCAAAAGAATAATTTCTTGGTGTGAGGCTGAGCCTGAAGCTGCATCTGTCTACATCAGGAACAACTGATTTATTATAAAAAAAAAAAAAGCTTTGCTAAATATATATTCAAACGTTAAGATATTTCATAACTAATGTTCGGGGAGTAAAGCAACCTGCTTGTACTATCCTCTGTCACCCGTTATTTAATTGTCTGTCAGTGTGTGTTTGTGTGTGTGAGACAGAGACAGAGACAGAAGGAAAAGCTGCTTCTATGATACTGATCACTTCTGTCATTATAAAGGCTGGACTATAATTGTTATGTGAATGGAAATATGCATTCAGACTAAAACTGCACATGTATGCATCATCTCCTCTAAAGGAATGTGGAGGTGGTGATGATGGTGATGATGATGATGATCGTAGACACACTGAGGATGAGCTCACATCTCAGCTTCTGTGGGTTTAGAGGTTTTGATGACTTCATATTACATATTTTTGCATGTACAGATTTTTAAACAAAATCCTTTTGTTCAATCCTGGTGAATTTTTTTTGCATCAGTTTGTATCTTTTTGCATCACTATATGGTGGAAATACCATTTACCTGAAATCAGCTGAGTCAACATATGTAGAGTTACTCTTTTATGATTTTCAAAATAAAAGCCTTTTTGTTTTTTACTGGTGGTAAACATATGTCTATGCATCTGGATATAAGATAGAAGAAAACCTGCTCCTATAACATTGATCACTTCTGTCATTATAAAGGCTGGACTTTAAATGTTATGTGAATGGAAATATGCACTGAAGATGTGTGCATCATGTCCTCTGGAGGAATGTGATGATGATGATGATGATGAAGGAACCAGTTGACAATCAATAGCATTGGAAGAAAATGCGTTCAGACATTTATTTATTCTTTTGTAGGTCAACTTATTCCCATTTGGAATGCTTCCTGCTGAGTGAACACACTTATAGAAATGATTAACTCTTTTTTTTTCAAAATAAAAGTCCTCTTCCTCTTCTTTCACGTTTTACTGGTGGAGAAAAATGCATGTTTGTGCATCTGGATAAATCACCAGGGACGACAGCATGTATAGAAATATTATAACAGTTGATTTGTGTGTTATTATTATTATTTTGCAAAGTACTCCCCTGAACACACTGATCTCACCCAAAGACCCAAAGACGACTCAACTGCGAAAATATAAATGACTCTAAGGAACCCCAAAGTCAATGCAAGCCTCTGATCTCCTCCTCCACCCACATCTCATTATCGCTTCCACCAAGTGGAAACCTCGTATCTCCACACTGTGAAAGGGTTTTTTTTTTTTTTTTTTTGTTAACAATTGTAATTTGAATTTATCCACGTTACACGCTGGTGGACTCTATCCACGCGCGCGTGTGTGTGTGTAGTAGTAGTAGACTGCAGCAATAGGTGAGCAGGGCATTCATCATTCATCTGGCAATATTAGCCCTGCAGGCTGCTGCAGGCCCGGCCAGCCCGGCTCTGCACTAATTGGCTGTTAATAGAAAGAGCGCCATTTGGGAGCACGGAGCTGCCTCTCCACAGAATGTGTGCAGGGATAATATTGTTCCAGGAGCCGTGCGGAGAATAACTTGTGCTCGATTAACGCGGAGGCCCGAGATGAGGAGCTGCGGCCCGAGTGCTCCATTATCTCCAGCCCTGATGCTCCGGATGAGCCCGGGCTCCCCTCTCCACAATCAGGCCTCCCGAGGCCGTTTAGCTCCGCTTAATGTAATTCGCTTTTTTTCAAGGGTCCACGTTATCTCTGATCATTTGCGCCATTACGCCGGAGTCAAGTGCAAATGCTGCATTATTAAGATCGTGTCTGTCAATAAATGCTGAGGGCGAAGTGGCTGCAGAGGGACCGTGTGTGTGTACAGTAGAGTCTATATGTGGCTTTCTGGCGCGCCTTCAAAATAAAACACCGGTGCCCTGACGCACGCGCTCGCCTGTTTAAAAACACACTGCAAAAAAAATAAAAAAAAAAGTGGAAATATCTTGTTTTGGGGGACATTAATGTAATATTATTATATAAAAAATACCAAAATCGTAATTTAATTCTGTTATTTTAAAAATATATTTTCTTAAAAAGACAAGATTATATATTGACAATAATATTGAAATAAATATTAGAATAAGAAAAAAAAGATCTGCCAGTGCAATAAGATAATTTAAGATGATTGTACTTAATATTTGACTTATTGTAACGAGCAGGAGATTGTTTTTACTTTATTGGGAGTGGGTTTGTTTTGCAGTGGAGGCTCATGCAGCGGTTTATTGATCCTGAGGCTTCACAGCAGCACATGTGATAAAGGAAGAAAACAAACAAACACACGTAAATGATCAGGGAGAAATGCCAGGAAACACAGCAGCTCTCAGCTGTGGAGACATGTGTTCTGATGAGCATCCACCTGTTTGTGTTATTTTAATTCCTTCTGTGTTTTGCACATTCAGGGAAACCAGCACTCAATCACTTCAAAATCCAAATGAACATCTTTCATCATAATTGTTCAGTTTTATTTTTTCGAATACCTTCCAAAAAAAAAAAAAGAGACAAAATAAAATGGAAACAGCGTGGCTCAAACATTCAGTGTATTCATTATAAGTTATAACTTATTTATTCACATTAACATTTTTCTGTGAAATGCACGACATAGAAAAGTGCTTCCCAGACAATTCACATTTTAAATAACATTTTTTTTTATTATTTCCATATCTTTTTTTTTTGTTTTATTTACATGGTAGAAGGGACCATTCTTCCTGCAGAAAAAAAAGTTCTTCTATTTTTCCTACAATGTGGATCCAGTCTTTATTCCTAACCTTCAGTCGTCTTTTTTTTTTTTTTTAAAGGACCGTGCCCAGTTTTACTGGACTGTCCCCACCCGGTCCATCTCTCAGGACCTTCACAAACTCCTCAACCTGGCTTACAGATGCCAGAAAGTCCGTCTGACACACACACACACACACACACACACACACACACACACAGTCAGCGGTGGGGTAATCGGCTCAGCTCTGCAGCTCTCTGGAGGCCTCTGTGGACGAGGAGGAGGAGGAGGAGGATGAAGAGGAGGAGGAAGAGGAGGAGGAGAAGACGTTGCTGTCGTGCAGCTTCCGGATGTGCTTCTTCAGGTCGAAGTTGCGGCAGAAGCCTTTGCCGCACGTGGCGCAGGTGAAGGGCTTCTTGTCGTTGTGCGTGTGCATGTGGAAGGTCAGGTTGTAGATCTGGTGGAAGGCCTTGTTGCAGATGGAGCACTTGTACTGCTTCTCCCCGCTGTGCGTCAGCTTGTGGTTCTTGTAGTTTCCTGGGAAATAACAAACAACAACAAAAATGCGTGAATAAAATAAAAAATTCCAGCAACCCAATGTCGCAATCATGCATAAAACACTAACACTGTTTTTTGCTCCAAAAATATAATACGCAGAAACAATATTGGATAACGTGTGTGAACGAATTTAAATGCACTGTAGCATTAAGTAAAATAGATAATTTACACAGATTGATTTAAAAGCCTCTGAAAAACATCTGTAATTTTTTTTTTCATTCATGCATTGCAATGAAATAAGTGAAGCATTATATGCAAATCTGGATTTTGGGGGTTTGCATGTGTTTCAGAGGGCTGAGGAGGAGCAGCAGGAGGAGCAGCGGGAGGAGCAGCGGGAGGAGCAGCAGGAGGAGCTGCAGGAGCTGCAGGAGGAGGAGCAGGAGAAGCAGGAAGCTCAGTTTTCTGCACAAGGTCAGCGGTTCACCGTGAAGTTACAGCCTCCTCTGCACAGGCCTTCGTTAATCGAGGTTTTGTGTGTGTGTGTGTGTGTGTGCCGAAGTCAAGAAGTTGTCAAACTTTGTCAAAATCATAGTGCGCCGACAACCCCACGCAAAGGATTCCCAAACGGAGCCGGGGTCCTGGCAGCTGACCCACAGCAAATGCTGCGTCTAGAAGGAGAATTAGTCCGCGCGGAGTGACACGTCCTATTTGCACTGATCGCTTCATGCTGCAGTTATTCCCCCTCTGTTCCTGCCTTACACAGATAACCGCAGCATATGGAAAAGCTGCTGTTTGCAGCTGGATTCCTTCACAGTCTCTTCATCCCCAGTAAGAAAAAAATGCAGAGGACTTTTATTTTGAAAAAAATACATATGCATGGACTCAGCATTGCAATTTAAAAAAAGGAGAAACGGAGAATAATGATTTTAAAGCAGTAAAGAATTCGTATTTTTTGTGTTTTTCGTGCATTTGCAGGTGATTCGATGCAGAAATGCACACATGTTGTTAAAAATTCAAAATCACCAGAATGCAAGAAATGAAGCGTTTTGTGTGTTTTTTTTTTCTGTCCTGATGGGAATTAAACTTCCACAGACAAAGCAACCGGATATAAAAAGAGAGAAAAATACAACTAGAACCACAGCGACACAGCAGCAAGTGTCAAATCAACCTAAAGGTTATTATTGTCTGTCTGTCCAATTGGAGTTTTCCACATGCAATAATACAAGGAATCTGTCCAAAATGTCACTATTCAGCAGAAAAAAATGCAAAAAGAAAAAAACCGACTAATTGACTACAGGGGTTTGATAAATTAATCGATTGATTGACTATTTCTAAAAAAAAAAATCCGGTGTTTTTATTTCCCAGCAATTTTGCATAAACTGCCCCAATCCCGAAATATCTTCAGGAATAACACATTTAATCATATGATCATAAAGGAAATAATTTCAGCACGTGAGAATATTTTTTTTTTATTTTAAGAGAAAATTGATTTTTATAATAAAAGACGAAATAATTTGTCTGACAGTTTTGGAACTCGTTTTATGGCAGGCAGAGAGGAATTAATAAAACGCACCTTTCTGGTGGAAGCCTTTCCCGCAGAACTCGCAGACGAACGGTTTGTATCCCGCGTGGATCCGCACGTGCGTGTTGAGCGTGGAGCTCCTGTTGAACGCTTTGCCGCACTGGTTGCATTTATGAGGTTTTTCCTTCGGTGAGAAATAAAGTGTTAGAAAACACACAAAAAAAAAATTATACGGGGAAAAAAAGGGGAATCAGAGTGCGGGATGTTTGTGCGTTTTTTTTCTCCAACCGTGCGTGTTTACCTGCGTGTGGATGATCTTGTGCCTGCACAGGGTGCTGGCCTGCCGGAAGCCTTTGCCGCACACTTTGCACACGAAGGGCCGGGCCCCAGTGTGCACCGGCATGTGTCTGGTCAGGTTGTAATGCGCGTTAAAAACCTGCCAGAAAGAAAAAAAAATCCAATGATTTTTTATTTTCATTATAAGGAATAATTCTGAAATAATAAATTTTATTATAGTCTAATTTATTTAAAGTTATCCTGGCATTTTTTTTAAATCTCACCTACTCAAATAAAAGAACTACAATTAAAAAACCAAATGAAACATTTATTAAATCCACGTTTACCTTCCCGCACACTTCACACGTGAAGTTTTTGGGTTTCCCGTCCGACGCGCCGCCGCTTCCGCCGCCGCCGCCGCCCAGCTTCCCGTGCGCCTTCACGCCGTTCTTCTCCGCGCTCAGGCCGTGGTTCTCCTTCACGATCTGGTCCAGCTGGCCCGGCAGGTGCTCCTTGTGCGGGTACTGCGGCGTGGGCAGCTTGTCGGCCCCGGCCCCGGCCCCGGCCCCGGCCCCGGCCCCCGCCAGCTTGGCGTTCTCCAGCAGCAGCAGCCGGTGGTGCGCAGACAGCGAGGCCTGCGCCTGCGGACTGGAGAACCAGTGTCCCGCCAGCAGCTCCGACTGCTGGTACGCGGAGTCCAGGTAGTTGAGATAGTACAGGGAGCCGCTGCTGGGCACGGCCAGCGCCTGGTGGATCACCTGCGGCTTCACCACCCTGCTGCCAGGAGCCGTCAGCGGCTGCTGCGGCTGCGGCTGCGGCTGCTGGTGTTTGGGTCCCGGCTCCGCTTTGCCGCACACGCCGCAGCTCCCTTTGCACGGCGCGGCCGCGGAGCCGCAGAACGCGCCCCGGAAGCTGGCCCTCCACAGCTCCGAGTAGTTCATGAGCGCCTTGGCCTGGAGGTCGTAGCTGAAGGGCTGCAGCGGGACCATGCAGGGGATCGGCGAGCACAGACCCAGCAGCCGGCGCTCCTCGGCCCGCTCCTGCGCGCTCCCCTTCGGCTCCGAGCTCTTGGACATGATCCGGTCTATGGAGAAGGCCAGGCTCTTGGGAGCCGCGGAGGGTCCGGTCCGGCCGCAGGACATCACCGTCTCCAGAGAGGCAGAACTTGCCATTTTGTTGCTGCTGCTGCTGCTGCTGCTGTTGCTGTATTGTTGTCAGAAGTTGGGGTGTGAAACAAGTCCGACGCGCTCCTGCGTCTTTCTCACTCTCCTGCGCTTCCAGCAGAACAGACAGGAGGACACATCAGTTTAATAAGCACCTTGCTGTCACAGTGTCACGCATTTGCATTCAAATGGCCAATCCCCGCCGCAACAAAACGCATCCAGGGGTGATGGATTAATGCTCATTAACTAGCGCACACAGAATTACCGGCGCAGCGCACAGCTCGTTAGGGAGAAGCAAGAAGCAGAGAGAGGGAACAGAAGAAGGAGAAAAGAGGAGGAGAAGGAGAGATGTTGCAGGGCTGCCGGAGGTAAACAAAAAAGAAGAAAAAAAGAAAAAAGAAAGTCGGGCGCTTTTGGGAGTTGTGAGTTTTTACCTCTCGGACGGTCGGATGTGTTGTGGAGAAACGCGGCTCTGCTCCGTGTCACATGTTGGCAGCAGCCCGCCTCCTCAGCAGCGGATCACTGTCTCCTGACATCAGCGGCACCAGAACTCCTCAGCTGGTGACAGGGAGCCGCCCTCAGCCTGTCAGTGTGGAGGAGGAGGAGGAGGAGGAGGTTGTATAGGCTGAAGTATATCATCAGAAACATTAATATCAAACCGCTTCACAAAACACCTGAATGGAAATATCCTGATCAAGACATGCATTTATTATATCATCACTACCATATCCACTTTTTGATTCATCTGCACTCTTAAAAAAATGCATTTATTCATATAGTTGTTTAGTTTTTGTAAATTGAAAAAGAAATTATATACAACTTACAAAAATTTTTGGGAATTGTTAGGTTGTGTTAAATCACTTAGAGTTGCAAAAATTAGTCAATTAATCAATTAGCTTTCAACTATCTACAAAGCAATCAGTGAATCGATTAGTTGCCATCTATGCAAAAATCACAGAGCTGCAACAAAAGGTCAATTAGATCATTAACTTTCTACAAATCACACAGAACTACAACGGTTAGTTGATTAATCGAGTCGTCTACTATTTATAAATGATATTGAGCTCCAACAATTAGTCAATAAATCAATCAGTTGTCATCTACTGTCTAAAAGTCCCATTGGACCATGATGACTAGTCAATTAATCAATTAGTTGACAATTATCTACAAATCACATTGGACCATGATGATTAGTCAATTAATCAATTAGTTGACAATTATCTACAAATCACATTGCAGCGATTAGTTGACTAATCGATTAGTTACCAACTATTACATTAATCTCTGTCTATATTGATAATTAGTTAATTGGTTCTTAATTGGTCACGTTAAGAAAAAAATGTCAAAATTTTCTTCTCAATCATCTTCTGAAATCTGATTATTTTCTGGTTGAACTGATGATCTTTGGGTTGTGGATCATTGGTCTGGACAAAGAAAAACATTTTAGGTGGAGTCTTCATCTTTTTTAACCACTGATCATCATTTTAGGCCATTTAATAAACCTAACGTCTGATTAATCATTTCAATATTCAATAGATTAATCGAATAGTTGCAGCCCTATATTAACACACACAATTTAAATTGATGTAATTATGGATTATTACATCAACACAACTCATTAAATATTGTTTGCCTCTTAAAATGTTTATCTAAATCAATAAGTTGCCATTTTTTATCTTCCAACCATGCGTTTTATTACCCAGCGGTAGAAGGTCCCCTCAATTACTTTTTAGAGTGTAGCCGACTAATCCTCTGAGATGGGATCCCTCCTTTTCCTCGCCGGGTTTATATACTTACTTACTATTTGTATAAATTCGAGGACGTCCAATTTCCACCTGTTTAAGAGCAGAGACTCCCTTTGAATCCTATTAAACGTTGTTCCTCCTTCCCTCTATTCAAAAGAAGCAATTTTCCAGAGCGATTCAAGGCTCAACTCAGCGCAGGGAGGGGAAAAAAAAGAAAGACAAAACACAGGCTCTTTCACTTTTAGCCACTAAAGCACTGCGTGAACCTGGTTTTGTGTTTTTTTTTCCTCCTGAAATAAGAGGGACGGATTAAAGAGGGAGAGAGGAAAAAGAAAGACTTAGCTTGGCCAGAGGTATACAAGGACAAATGAAAAGAGAGAGGCTTTTTTTTTCCTTCCTCTAAAGAGGCAGACAAGAAGTTTGCTGGAATCCACAGTGTTGTGTGGGAGCCACAATGAGCAGCAGCCTCTCTTCTGTTTGTCACAAGGGCCCGTGTTGAATTCATGTGTTTGCAGGCCATTTTACCTGACAGACTCCAGCCAGCCAGCAGAAGAAAAGAGGCGTGTAATGCATGGGGGAGGGGGGGTGAATATGGCATGCATTAATTTTGTGATAATTATGTTAAAATTACTAATACGTGATATATGTGGCAACAATTTCTATGACGAAGCCTATGTCTATAATGCATTATACATGTTACAATTTGTTATAATGTGCTTATAACTGTGTAATAACCACTCATAAATATTCTTAATTCTTCATAACAATAACTATTACAGACTTACTGTCACATGACGTCATCAACTTCCTGCCCCTTTGTCCTGATAACATGGTAAGCATGTTTTTTTTCTATTATATTGTGTTATAATACACTGTAATGTGATCAGAAGCTGTGCTAATTTGACTGGTAAACAGGCGCTTTAAGAAAGTCATTAATTCCTGAATTATATAAAATATTAAATAAGTAGTCATGTATGCCATGTAATATGGCAGCCTGTGGCAAAGTCTGGATAAAACTTATTGAGTTAGTTTTCCATAATTTGAACCAGTGGCAGCATGTTATTGTTAAACATAAGAGGACCCAGAATGAAGCCCTGGGGAACTCCGCGGGTCATATTTGTATGTAAAATGTATATTATACCGATTACAGTAAAATTTTTGACAAAATTCAGCAGAAATCTTCTCACTTCTTATAATCTGTTTGTTTTGTTTATGCACTTAAAAAAAAATTGTTGTTCATAGACCCCCTGTAAACGGAAAACAAACACAGTGGCTCCCACTGAGCCAACAACAATACTCCAGCCAATCAGCAGCAGGTAGCTTTCCAGCATGGGCACAGGCACAGTGAGGGGGAGAGGAGTTTTTTTTTTTTGGGGGGGGAGCTTACTACAACTAAACTGCATGGGTTATTCAGCACCTAATTTCAGAAACACTTTTAAGTGAAGTATTGGTCTGTCTTTAATGTCTGGTTTGAAACTGGGGAGCAGAGCCTGATCCCAGTGAAAGGGCTCGTCCAATCCGGTGCATCCAGGAAGTATGTTGTAGGTGTGTTTGTGGTCAGTCTCTCTCTGGTATTGTGGACTCTACCCTTAAGTAGGATTCCAACCAGTTCAGTGTTCCTGCCAGAAATTCCCACTTAGTTTTCCCATGGTTAAATAGTACGTTGCAGTCCACTGTACTTAAGGAAGCACTGAGCTCCAGTTACACTACTAATGTTCTGGAATTGTCTGTTTACCTGGATGTCATTAAAGACATTAATTAAAGATTAGTCATTATAGAGCTAACCTTATTAGGAATAAAAAAATCATTCTGTATAAGTAGGAACTATGGTGGGTGGGGAAGCAATTACTTTTTTTTATTCTTTAGCACTAAATCAATATATTATAAATGAGGGATGGGAACATGACAATGTAGTGAATAAACCCATAATTAGTAAAGGGATGTTTGGCCTTTTGAGGGGAATTTCTTCTTCAGTCAGAAATGTCATATAAATCGTAATGATTTGCCCTACTACTGTCTTGTTTGTCCAAAATTGCATCGATTGCCTCCAGACTTTCGCAAAAAAAAACATGACTTTGACACCAACTTCATGAAAAATCCACATTTTAATGGGTTGACATGGCTCCCGATGCCATCTGCTGTTGACCATGTCCAGTTGGTAGCAGTACGAGGCGCCTGGTGCTACCACCATAATAGTCTTTGGCTGGACTATTGTCTGTTCTGTAGTTCTCCAGTGGTGGAAAGTTACCAAAGCCCCTTTCAATCTTTAGTATTTTCTTTAATAATTGTTATTTTTTTAAGAGGGTTTCTAGGATCTCTATATTGTGGCGGGGGACTAATGGAACCAGACATACTTGGACTCAAGCGGATGGTATATTATTGTTACTGACTAGTACTTGTATTGTATTAATGGATATATATCTATATAGATATAGAGAGATATAGATAGATAACATTTGTTTAATATATTGAAATTAACTCTGGTTGCAATTTTATTGTTCAACTATTTTAATAATTTCACCACTAATTATATGAATGGTTTAATTCCTGCATAATAAAATTAGGCTGATTCTAAATAAACATGCTTTAGTTTGTATTAGTACCTTGAAACAATTTCAACATATATATATATAATCTGGCATTAATTAAATAATCTAAGCGGACTTAAATAACAAACAAATGTCTAAGAAATAAGATTGATTATAACGTGTAACATTTAACAGGGTTCAAATCTAACTAACTTTTAACAGTGTATTATCTCTTAGATGAACAATACACAATACTTTGGTTGTTGAGTATTTTACAGAACAGTTTGTAATATGTATTACAGAGAGTTACCATGTCCTGTTCTGCTGATACTCAGATATTCTCATTTGCTCAATACCTCCCCTTCTGTTTTTAATCACTTCCGGCCCGTGTTGTAGGTGGAGGAAGGTGACGGTTTACCTCAAACCCTACAGACTTAGCAGCCCAGCAGGTTGCCATCCTTTAACACTACTTTTCCTGTTAATAACCTTAAAAAACGTCCCTACTCTGCTTTGTTTTACACCTGCAGCTCAGCATGGAAGGATTAATGCCAGTTGTCTGTGTGCTAGTCATATGTAAATGGGGCAAAAAAAAAAAAACCCTCTAATTTGAGTTTATTCAGGCACAATTGGCGGCACATCCACACAATAAACATTGATCCTATTGCTGTAACCAGCTCCAACGGCAATTAGCTCAAGCATTGATTTTAGGGACTTTTGCTTCTTGCCTGCAGGCATGCGAGGGTCACAGATACGGGCTGCATGTGACCAACCTCCCCACAATGTAATGACTTTGCTTTTGTAATGCTGTTTTTTTTTCTTCCCCAATTTAATTAGACATTATCATATATGGATAAAAAAGACCCAGACAGTAGATCTACAATCTGTGGAGTGGGGGGTTTCCAGTCAGATTCATTCCTACTTTTTGTCCATCTATTTTCATTAGGTGATAAAATAACAGGCATTTGATTGTTTGTCTGTGTTTCGTTAACTACATATTACTAAAAAATTCTATAAAAAACTTTCTTATAATAAAAATCCAGCATTTAATTTATCTAAACAGCTTCTACTAATTTTATCTTTTTCTGATCTCACTCCCTCATTCACTATTCCCTACATAATAATTCACTCATATTCACATATAATGAATATTAAACAGCAATTCTGGACACATTTTGCATCTTCGTGTTCATGTGCCTGAATTTCTCTAATTTGAAAATCAAGTATCGCAATGGGAATAATTCTTGAATTTATTTTTGCCATCCTCAACCGTCTTTAAGTGTGTAAATTTTCATTTGTCCTGACTTAGTGTTGACTATTTTTTCCTTTTTAATGGTCTACACTTGTTTGCCAAACAGTACTGTTACTGGTTCAATCAGAGAGAGCTAGCACCACTATTCCTCATTTCAGCAAGGAGCCAGGATGAAAAACAAACTCCAATCTGTCAGCCTAAACTAAAGAGTTTTCCTTAGCAAATCTATTTGTGGGGTCTTAATAATTAGCTTAGCAATGTAACTGGTAGAAAGCTAAAGAAGTGATGTCAATCAGTCATTCATCATGTAAATATCACTGGATACAGCCTCGTCAAAGTTTGGATTTTTTATAAATCGTGACTTTTTACAGACAATTCAATCAATTCAATTCAATAAATCAATATTCTGGCATCATGTAAGTGTTGACATTATTAAAGGGGCCCTATGTTTAGTTTTCATGGCCTATTTATACAAGCGTGCACATGTTCATGGTCCAAAAGTATCTAGTTTAGACCTGTAACAGCAATGCAGTCTGCCCTCAGACACACATACTCTGAAAAAGAAAAGGTTTATGACCCTCCCCTCTTACCGTAGGCCTACCTATTCTTGGAAAGTTGGGGTCAGATTGGCAAACAGAATTCAAGTACAAGCACTGCAGGAGGAGGCGGCACCTACCTGGATCCACAGGTGTCTACTATTAACTTTAACTCCTGTTGTTTCATCATAACAGGAGCCATTTCTAAATGGCCTAATGACAGAGGAGGCCTATTTTATGTGTTATTTAGTGTTATTTTAGGTGTCTTAGCAGGAATGCAGACCTAAATATTCACACACAAGCACTGAAAACATAAATTTTGTGATAACTATGTTAGAATTACTAATACATTATGTATTTGGCAACAATTTCTATGATAAGGCCTATGTCTTTAATGCATTATATGTGTTACAATGCTTTATAATGCGCTTATAACTGTGTAATAACCACCTGTCAATTGTAATAACGCTTCATAACAACAATCAATACAAAAAGGTTTCCTTTCATACTAGGGTCCCTCTAACCGTGCTATTGGGATAAAAATCAGAAGAGTGTTTCTGCGGGTGGAACCAACTGTAAGTGCTGACTTCATAGGCAAAGCTCTGTCTGCTTCTTTCTCGTGTGCTGAAAGAAGAAAAGTTTTTAGTGATTTGGTGCCAACAAAGAGGAAAAACCTGGGGTGTCACGGCGATGTCGCGTGTTTGTGCTGGGAACAGCAGAACTGACTGTTTGACTACGTTCCTGCGTGAGTCTTTTTGTCAGCCCGAGTTTCCGTCCCGAAGCGCCACGGAGGTTTTTTTTCAGCCTGTCATGTCTTCACCTGTCCTCCTGGGCACCACCACCCCCAGCTGCCATGTGGCCTGTCACACTGCCTCACCTCTGCCGCCACACACACACACACAAACGCACACACACACACCAATGAACTCACATTTCTTTTACTGTATTTGTGAGGAACTTTCAAATCAAAGTTTATTTTTTCTTTTTATAATAACAGGTTAACTAATCCATTGCATTCAAAACAAAAACGCTGAACTGACGCTGAACCTGAACTTATGTGTGTTCAAGGTAATCAACAAAAATGCCAAATTGCATAGAACTACAAATTTAACACCCATGGAATAAGCTGTTTTGTGGACATTTACACTCAGCATAATAATAATCATGTTAGTTTTTGCAGTTTAGCCATTTTTTGCATTACTTAAATAACATATAATGCCATTTGTAGTATGTGTCCACTCTTTTCCTCGCCTAGTATTTTCCTTCTGACAGGCTCAAAGTTTTGCCACCAATCAATAATGACAACTGGTCACCATGACTGTGGAAAACAGACGAGAGACAATTCTTCACCCTCGGTTTCTGGATTTTCTGGCGCCCCTCCAGGTCTTATTTGCAGCACTGGCCCAAACTGGCAGATTTGAGTTTGAAGATTATGGAACAACTCCAATTTCTCAGAGTGAGAAATTAGGAGACCAATCATAATTGCTATCACCGCTTTTTTAATTGGTGATAGCATCAATTAAAAAAAATCTCTGAAACAAGGGAAAATAGCCATAAAAATATAGTAATTTCCCATAAATATAGTTCAAAGCTTTCATTTTTACATGAAGTCACATTTTGTTGGCTTTTTAATGATTAATGAGGGTATTTCCACGTATAAAATGTTTCTATAAAATATACTAACAGAGATTTCATTAAAGTACTTATCTCTTGTTCAAAATGATTTAACATTAAATCCTTTATATTAATCTATGTTCAAAGTAATTGTAGTAAGACATGTAAAACATGTATTTATAATTATAATTGCATCAATCTATTTAATTGTTTAATTATTATTTTATAAATTGCATACATTTACAGTATTTTTGTACATTTTCATATATTTTTAAAATAAAGGAAAAATTAAGAAATAGAAAAAAAATCAGATAAAATTATGTTTTCTCCAAAATCTGATAAAAGTATTAAATGTCAAGGTTAAGCGCTTTTTTACATCAATACTGTGAGTACTAACATGAAAATAATATAAAAAGTAAATATATGTATTACTACCATAAGCTCCTTTTTAATGGTAAATTTAACAGTCATTGTAGACATAACAAGCGCTAAGGCATCAACTTGTTGAAGGAAGTAGCAGCAGAATGACCTCACTTTACAAAAATGTCCCAAAACACACACACACACACACACCCACACACACACACAGACACACACACACACACACACACACACACACACACACAGTGTGTGAGCCCATTTTCAGTGTAGTTTGCTGAATGTGAGAGTGTGGAGATAACAGACGTTGGTTCAATAAAGCAACCACTTGGGCAACCTGCCCCTCAGTTCACTTCAGGCCTCTTATTTCCTCGGCACATTGTCGGCACACATTTCGACCCCCACCCCCCCCTTCAACATTCACCCCCTGGGTCACTTTTACACTCCAACCCCTTTTTTTCCTCCCCAAACATCCCTGCTCACATCTATTTTTGTGATCCCCTCTTTTCCTCTGTGCAGTTAGTAGGACTGGCCCACGGCTCAGTGTGTGTGTGTGTGTGTGTGTGTGTGTGTGTGCAGGAGGGCCAGTCTTTGATGCCCCCGCCTCCTCGAGTGCTGATGTTGAGATGAATGCAGCCCAGAGACAAAGAACTGAACATCCAAAGCCGCCCTGACAGCTTTACAAGGTGGCACACAGGATGGGATGTCAAACATTATAAGATGAGTATTTAGTTAGATGCTTTCACGTGTGTCCCTCTGACTCTCAGGAGTTCAACGCTATCACATTAAAAAAAAAATCATCAAAGACGGACATGGTGTTCACATCAGTCAATTAACAGATAAAGACCAAAGAATTCCATTTCACTCAGTGTGGGCAGATCTAGGAACTCTACCAATGTCTGCAAAACATGTTAAATACAAAACCTCCAATAACATATAGAAACACACATTATAGTGGTGAAATACATGCATGGAGTGCATAAACATATATTAGAGTGAGAAAACATGTCAAAAACTAGATGATGCTTTACAAAACTCTAAATTAAAAGGCCTGATTGGTGAAATGTGCTACACAAATAAACTTGCTTTGCCTCAAGATTGAGGAATAATCCTGATCTTGCCAATGGCACCGACAACATCCAGGGAGAGCCACATCTGTGCGGCGAAATCAAGATGCATTTAAAATTATTGCACTTGATTTGTTTATTGGCTGTTTCATTGGAGTATGTCCAAGTCGCCAGAACTGTACATGACAAAAGGGTCCAAAGACTTTAGAAGTCTCAGGGGTGGCAGCTATGGTGGTGGCCCTAACTCCTAAAATTTTCTGATGAATAAAAAATTAGTACGAAAAAAAATTGAAAAAAAAAAACATTTGCCCGAGAGCAGTTTGTTGAATATTTATGAATGTGAATGATTGAGGCAACTCTGTTTTCTGTGATGTAAGACTATAATAGATCACAACAGGTTTGTGTGTGTGTGTATGTGTACGTGTGTGTGTGTGTGTGTGTGTGTGCAGCTCCTGGCTTCGTAGTGAGTCAGGTGAAGACAAGAAAGCTTCGGGCAGTCATGTCGTGCATGAAGGCGTTAGGACTGTTTCGACTTGCGAGAATGAATTCTGGAGGATTTGAGTTGTAAAGACTGGCTGCAGAGCAGCAACTGGCGCAGGCATCAGCGTCTAACTGTATCTGGCAGAGAATATGTAGATGATGCATGTATGTCCATGTTCGTTTGAGTCACTCAAAATCTGAAGCTCTATTGACAAGACTGGCTCAAGCCATTTTGGAGGGACAAACACAAGGACTGTAAACATAATTTTCAGTTTGCCAAAATCTGATGTTGCTGACTGCTCTATATAAAACTTATATCACTGAAATCTAATTGCCATGAGGGGTAATTTTAACATGAATTTGTTTGTTGTGAATGTAGAATTCATGTATGACCTGTGGAGTTCCTCAAGGCTCCGTACTAAGTCATCTTCTGATGAACATTCACGTGCTACCACTAGCTCAAAATTATGGAAATCAGCAAAAAACTACACACATATTGACATAACCATCGCTGTCTCCACTTTGACTATAATCCAATAAAAACACAGTGTAGATTATGCAGGTTAAGCAAGAATCCAATGGATATTAGGGATACGTTATGAGTTTATTGTTGTCTTCATGCATATATAAATAACAATGTGATCATTAGCTACTATTAATGGACAATTGCAATATGCAGTTTGTTGTTTTTCCGCAATAAAGTGCCGTAGTAGTGCTTCAGGCTTTGACATCACACTTGTGTTAATCCAATAATGGACCAGGATTGGTTCCAAATTATGTTTAAGTTACATTATCATGCTCCTAAGTCCGCCCCTAAAAGTTACACTTTTAGTGACCAGTTTTTGCAGATGACCTTAGTCAGAACAAGAAGGAAAAAGCACATTTTGAGTGAAAGAGAACTTTGGTTGCAGGGACTATACGATACAGAAGTGTAGTAGGAGCCATGCAACTCACAGGACAAAAGCTTGTGTCTGTTCAGAAGGCAGAAACTACACAAACTGGCAAGAGGCGGCCTCGTCCTTGCAAACCGTAATAGCCGTAATGGACGGATGCAAGCGTATCCATGGTTACACCTGTGTGCAAAGCGGAAAGGACGCGTTGCATCACAAGCACAACAAGACAATTGACTAAGTTGATTGATCCTGAACACGGGAGGATGTAACTCTCTGAGGATGTAACACTACGCACACTGGCACATGACAGGAGTCCTTATTGTTCCGACTTTATTGTTTTTTTATTTTAATATTGACTGTATTCTCAAAAATGCAAAATTAAAAAAAAATAATAATAAAAAATCTTGTTTCTCTCATTTAAAAATACAGCTGAGGATAACTTTCCCCCTAATTGCATTTGGTCCACTTCCATTGTTTCATTGCCCAGGCCTGTTATGATCCTTTGTCTTAAATATTGTCTTTGTCTCACCGCTCAGTTTAAGCTGTAGAAGAAACGGTAAAAGGGGAAAATATCTGGTTAACAGAGAGGTGTGCACAATCAACTGTGCCTGCAGGGGGGGGGGATTAACTCCTGACATCCATCTAATAATAAGAGAGGCCTCTCTGAGTCTGTGATACTGTTGATCCCCGTATGGGCTTTTACTGTACACCACCATGAACCAGGACAAACAGTCCCGTCTCATATTCATCCCTCCAGTATAACACAATCTCATGTCTTTGCTGGACATTGTGTGAGATTGCTTTAAACTATAAGCTACTATTTTCATGGAAAAGATCTAAAATTAATCAGCAGGCTTGTTGTCCCCTCTTAAGGCCGCGATAAGAAGGGTTTGGTGCACGGGCAGGGAAACATAAGAGGCTTTGGGGGCCGCTTTTATTAAAGGGATCTGACATCTACCTGCCCTCTCAAATGGCAGCAGTTTTTGACACTTCTGGCACGCAAAAGCAGGCGTCCAAAAATAAGCCGGTCTCCCGGGCGGAGGGGGGGCCGACGCTGTTTACCTTGAAGGACGCCGCGTGAAATACCTCCCTCACAACAAATCACAGTCCAATTTATTTGGCGGCTTGAACGTCCAACGCTCAGGGAAGACTTCCCTCCTCATCTTTTCGTTTTCCTGTTGTCATTAGCGGCGCGCGCCTCACGTCGGAGGCTGCTCGATGAACTCAATGCGTCGGAACGGCTCGTTCTCACATCCGTATTACCGCCCTGGCTCCCCGCGGCACAGCGGCGCCGGGACTCAGGGCCAGTTCTTACTGTGATGGTCAGTTGGAGATTCTTTTTATTTGGATACAGTTATCATTTCCCATTTCCCCGCTTGATTGGAGCTTAAAAGCCAAAGCAGCTCAGATCGTGCCGGCGTAAATCTCCAGGCCCATTAATCCGTCCTGGTGTCGTCTCTCTCTCTCTCTCTCTCTCTCTCTCTCTCTCGCACAGAACTGCCCAATTGTTTTCTAGATATTCATGGGGAAATTAAATGAGTGATATTCCGAAGCGGCTCACTGATGCTGCAGATTGGATGTTAAAATAGGTGGCTGCTTTGTGCGTTTGCTGCTGATTGTTCTCATTGGTAGAGGAGATGAAGGAATAGCTGCTGTAGAGACGATTCAGCTCAAGAGCATGTGGGAAAAAAAAAAGATGAAAATAAACAACATTACATTAACTCAAAGGATCCTTTCTCCTTTTCCCCCTATGCCTCACATCTGCTCACAATGTTGGAGGATGAATTACTAGGTTTGTGAGAACCATGATGATAAAAAACATTTAAAAAGTATTAAACAAAACAATATATAAACACTGAACAAAAAGTTATGCAATTTGTATTTAGTAGAGTCTCACCCTGGTGTAACAATGCTTCTTGGTACTGCATTTATTGGAACGCCTGTTTATTGCTCGTATAAATGGTGCCGCTTTGTTAAGGAGCATAGCTGAGTATGTGGGTTGAACTACTACGCAACAGCTTAATCTGCTGTTTCTATAGACTCTTGTTTTTTTGTGATATGATGATTGAGGTTGATCAGTAACAAGGAAGGAAACAAGACATCTCCATGGTATTTTATGCCGACTACATACACACCATCACCAGTTGTAATGAACTGTATTCAAAAGACGTAGGGCTATAAGTGTTCAACTTTGTTTTTTGGACAAAAAAGAAAAATCGGGGGTGAATTTGCAGGAGTGTTAGTGTTTTAGTAGCTTTCAGTGGCTCGTGTTCAGTGGAACCTGTGCAGGCTAAATAATGCAAATGTGGTGAGGGAAATAACTCGTATGCAAACAATTACATGCATGTTTGTTTTTGTTTTTAATTAAAAAGCCTCATCCAGGGAGAAAGTTAAATTTCACTATAAATTAATATACTTCATTTTCTCCAGTCTTGTCCAAAATCGCTTTCTTCTCTATTCTAAGGAGGATTTGTGCCCCCCCACCCCCCCCTTCTATGAAATAATTAAAAAAAATATCCTGTCTTCTTTTAATTTGGGACCATATCTAATCCTCCTGACTTTAGTCTTAGCTCCCATCTTGGGCTCCTGATTTGATTTTTGAAAGAACTGCTAGAGATCAAATCAGCAATCTCCTTCTGGACGGTAATATCAACTCTCAAGATGACTGATGCGTTAATCCACAGCATTAATCTCAGACTCTCTTTCTTAAGAAAATGCTGCCGTTGGGGGGGTGGGGGGAGGAGGTCAGGGCCACGGATTAACAAATATGTATTTTTTGCAGTCTACTTTCACAACAGTTTACTCAATGCAGTGTTTAGCTCTTTGTGTAAACGAGTAACAGAATTAAACATAAAGCAAATGCAAATGTACATCTTTGACTTGTTACTGAAAAAATCATCATAAACATCCAATATGAAACTTTCCTGTGTGGAAATGACTAAACATACGTTAAATACATAATTTGAATTCAAATTTAAAGGGTGCACACACACAAAGCCGTGCCTAAACCATGCATACAAACATTTGACACAGCAATTTGGGATTTTTACGTTTTTTTTTAGCTGAGTTTGTTTATACTCTGCAAATTTAAAGACCTGCCTCTGCAGCCTAAAACAAACACATTTCCTTATATATAGAAATTCAAAAGGTTCTGATCATTAACATGCTAAATGCACATATAGTATGCTAATTTCTTTGCACATGTGCACTAATTTGTGTGGGTTCTTGTGTGAGAATAGCATTTCTATGCCAATAGTCAATTAAGGCCCAATGTCTTTTCCAGTTTAAGCATTATTTAATATATAAATTTAACTTGATGAAAGGTTTTAGTTGCCAGATGCCTGATTCTTAAGATATTAGAGAAAAAACTGAGCAGAAGAAACACAGATTGTTAACATGAAATTGCTTCATTTAGTGTTTTTGCTGGTTTTAAACACCATTTCTGCTCGTTTTAGAGACAGCATTCTCTGAATCTCCTGATTAAATACAGCTCCCATGATCCCACGCTACTTCATGACGTCATCAATTGGATCTTTTGTTAATGCTTTAATTGAGCGACCCCCAAGCAGCATAAAATTACATATCGTGCATTCAAATCAGTCAATTCACATCCGCAACTACAATGAATGAGGTCGACAAGTGTGTTCCACGTTTGCCACATTCACCTTTATTCAAATGTTCTTGGCCTTGGTGGGTTCTCCTAGAAGGCAGAAGCATGACGAACCCACCGGTAACTTCACACACGGAGCAAGAACACTTTGGGGTTTGAACACCGGGGGGACATGCAGTACTTGCACACAGGGCAGCACAGAGCTCTAGGAGTACAATAAAGAAAACAACATTGACAGAGGGAAAGTACAGGCAGACTTCACTTCCCATCATCCATTATAAAAATGAAAATTAGCTTCAGCATTCATCCTGGAAGAATGAAGACCAGGGCACATAAAAGAATGTGTATAATAAATGGAAAATCTAATATGTTTCACTAGAACAGAACATGTGTTTTAAAAATTTTAGATGTGGAAAAACATGAACATGTCAGTGTGATGAAACCAAGCTATGTGTATTGCGTTGCTCTTATCTAGTAACCAAAATAAAGAAAGGAGCGTGGAAGAGGTGTTAGCTTGATGTGGAAATCAAAGTACTGACATTTGAAGAAGTGAGACCACAGGCAGTTAGTGTTTATTCCAACAACAGCTTGTGTTGTCACTGTTAGCTTTATCTGCAGGCAGTTCCACGCTGATTTTTTTAAACGGGTGACACGGTGTCACTTTCTTGGTAAAGGATAGATGCAGCACTCTCACGCTCTAAATGGAAGAACTTGTGGCATTCGCACCAGGTGGGAGTCGAGGGAAACGTACAGTTCCAGGCCGACAGATCCGAGATCCATTTCCGATACATATAATTTACACATTTGCATTCACTTTAAATGTGTATGCATACCATAAGTTACACAAATAATCAGAAACACTTCATATATAGGTCCTTGTTATAAGCATTAGTTAAAAAAATAATAAGGTCCTCATAAGATGCTTAATAACATCATTATGCACTAACATACTGTTAGTAATAGCATTATTAGCATAGTTATTGTTAGATTATAAGACATTTATACGAACTTGTAAGAAACTTGCTCACAGTTTAAGGTTAAGAATGTTAATTACAATTATTGTGTTTAACTGTCTAACTATATTATGTCATTTTAGACTTTTAATAAGATTTATCAAGGTTAACTCCCTAATTAACAGTTTACTGTGCTTTTTGTATCTGTTGTTAGAGCAATGCCTTATTTATTAATAATTGTTAACAAGTATTTTAATGTCTTAAAGTTTCTATTATAATGCTTATTATGACCTATAGTCTGATTAATGCATAATAATGCTAGAAACCATCTTGAAAGGACATATAAGGGCTTTTTATATATTAACCATCCAGAGCATATGTTCGTGTATGGTCTGACTTTGTTATTACAGAGAAAGTTTATGGACGTCTGCTTCATAGCTTTACACCAGAAAAATCTCAAAATTCAGTTGGTGTCTGTTGACATCTCTACTGTTTGGAGCTGGGGATGAGGAATATCCATGACTACCGCAGCGTCATTTCACCCAGGAGTGAGTCCCAATGGAACCTTTTTCCACTGAAAACAAAATCTAGATAACAATAGGCTTTATTAGGCTCTTGTCTGTTTACTTTACATAGAGGTTTTATTTGCAGCCATTTGTCTGTTTATCTGTGAACAGGATTATAGAAAAAAACACCAGATTTGTGTGAAACTTGGTGGTAGGATGAAGAATTGCCCCCAACTTATGAAAGTTGTGTAATGTTAGTTTTGTTTTAGTGGCTATTAGTGGCTCCTGCTGAGCAATTGAACTTAAATAGTTGACACAGAATCTGCCTTGGTGATTTCAGCTAGGCAGGATTTCCAGGTTTTGGAAAAATAACCAAACATATTGGTTACCGGTGTTGCCATAATTTGCTTGATGATACCATGATGCAGAAGGTTCTTCCAACTCTAACTTGTGATTTGTGTTGACCAAAGCAATGCCACCCCTGGTCCAGGTGGCTAGCATTTTATTTGTAGAACTGGTGAAAAAGAAATCTTGCAGGATTGAACGCCCACTTTGGACTTACACATATCCCAAAACAGCAAGGATTTACCCAGCCAAAGCCATGTACCAATGTGAACACTGCTTGTCAGAATATTGTCAGAACATCAGGAAACACAGAGTATAATCTCCTCATACAACACCACGTATGAGAGGTGACGTTTGTTGGTATTGTATTTGATGCTGTATGTCCATCTCTTTATCTGACTGATAAATATGTGTTTATCTGCAGGATTACAGAAAATTTACTTGGCCAATGTGCATGAAACTTGGTAAGGACAATCTTATTAAATCCTATTTGTGAAATCTGCACAACTGTTGTACTGTTTTAGTGGCTATTGGCCATAGTGGCTCGTGCTTGTCAATGTAGTGTTACTAGTGAGTAAGCATTTGAAAGAAATCTGCCCTGGTGATTCAGCTAGGCACCATTCCAATAGTTTTAAAAATGTAGCCCCACATTTTGGTTACTATTGTACAGTTGCATGTCAGGTAGAAGACTGACCATTGGCCTTGGGGAAGGCATGTGCTCTCTGCCCTTCTAGTTGGAATTGGATTCATTTTGCTATGTGAGTTGTTGCGATCTTCATGGGAAAACATCAGGCACAAAAAAATCGTTACTGTGCATTCTCTGTCCTGTCACATCATACCAGCACCTGATTGTTATGGATGAGAAATGATGCAGACCCATTACAAGGAAAGAAATACGAGACCAATTTCACATACTTCACGACAATGCAACATACAATAGCTGCACTCACTTTACATCACAAGGAGACAACCATAGCCTTGTTCATAAATTTGGGGACAAAATAGTCATCCATATTGCTTGAGGACATTTAGGGTTAATTTGGGAAGAAATAGCTCATATGCATTTTATGTTTTAGTTTTAGCTGTTGTTTTATTACTGATCATTTTGATATTAAGTAAATTGCTAATAGTAAAATAAATTGAAAAGTTGCTCATGCATTTGGTATCAGGCTTAAAAACGTGTGTATAAATTTCACTGTTTCACCTACAACCACAGGGTAGTGGCCTGAATTACTGTGCTGCTTCCCAGCGGAACTACGTAAAGTACAGAGAATGCAATATGTACTTTTCAAAATATGAAAGAGAAATCTTAGCGACAAGCAACAGCAAGGACAGTAGACACTTTGGGTTGCACAACATGGAAGTACAACATAATATAGTTCATGCCTAAATGAACCCCCTATATATTAAATGCAATCACTTGTATTTCTTTATCATATTTATAAGGCTGTTTTGCATGTTAAGTGGTCACAGTCGCACTTGTGCTCATTTCAAACGCTCCTGTCATGTTTTGGCCTCTTTTCAATATTCTGGAAGTTCATTTTCTCACATTCCAGGGGAAGTTGATCAGTGTGTTGATTTATTACAGGTTATATCCTTTGTTACTTGGCTGTTATGTATTTTAGGGAGAATTAAAGCTCCACAAGCCTCGATGGGAGAATTTCAAAATTAAGAGCATTTGATAGGACGGACTCATGCCTTGCAGGTGTTTATTCACACAAATGCACTTTTTTTCTTGTCTTCATTTTGACAGAAACGTGGAACTATAACAGGAACAAAAACTAACAAAGCAAGAAATGGAGGGAACAGGTTGAATGTTAGGCCAGTCTGTTTCGACTGCATGGAAAAGGCTGCATGGGTTCTCAGGCAGTACACCGCTCACCCTCCCAAACCGTTTGACATTCTCGTAGTTTGGAGGCCCTTTGATCTAGTTATCGTTGTCCTCTTCGTCGCTGTCCTTCATGGAAATGCCTTGCATCCCCCCTTCCCTCACTGATGCAGTGGCTTCCTCCAAGGTCAGGCGATTTCTCACCGTTTCATACATCTTACTGTTTAATGTGGAGTCCAGCACCCCTTGTAGGCGGAAGTCACGGTACTTTTTCTAAAGAAATCAATGAAAAACGGAAGAAATTGCAAAGATAAGAATCATAAATAGCTGATAAGATGTTCATTATTTCACCTTTTTCGTGAGATAGATTGTAGCCTTAGAGTTCATTGGTAATGATAACATTACAACATTAGCTCAAGGTGTGCGTACCAAGTGTTCCTTTCATAACCTTGTCATTGGGAACATTCATATACATGTAGCCTTAGTTGTTGGAAACTTTGCAGTTTGACAATAGGAAAAAGGACTTTTGTCTTCACCTTCACGACCCTGATGAGAATCTTCAGC
Organism: Eupleurogrammus muticus; assembly: GCA_036785175.1. Classification (NCBI taxonomy): domain Eukaryota; kingdom Metazoa; phylum Chordata; class Actinopteri; order Scombriformes; family Trichiuridae; genus Eupleurogrammus; species Eupleurogrammus muticus. The sequence goes on along the minus strand of JAYKQN010000023.1, from coordinate 7,899,839 downwards.
TGATAGACATGCAGCTGCAGGTCCATACGGTCAGTCAGCCATGTTCCTAGAAGATTCATAGTGCTGGTGTACCATTGCTGTAACAAACAAACACACAGATCACCATCTGGTTCTCCATGAAGTATAACTGGTTAACCTATGAACACATTAAATGGCTACATTTCAAAACTGATACACAAGCAAATACATTCCAGAACAATAGTGTATTAAAGTATTTGATGTTGTCCTTGCAGTGTATAATCATGACAGGGAGAGGCCAGAGGGGCAAAGCTGACAAGTAAATCCCTGTAGAAAGATGTTGTTAATATGAAAACAATCATGTTCTATCAGCAGCACAGCCTCATCAAGCCCTTTGAAAATGACACGCAGTACAGAGAGGGCTGTTTTCTATAGTATTGCTGCATATTTTCAGGATCTGTTTACATGGGGGCATACCACCAAATTCTGGGCCCTGTAGGCTCTTATGCCCCATTTCCACTACATGGTATGGTACATGAAGCAGTACTTAGTCCTGTTGCCTTGTTCAGGTACAAGTTCAAAATGCTTTGGTTGGATAGACCATTCATGTCATTTTACAAACCTACATTTGAAGCTGCTAATTCAGACAAACTCCTAATGTGGCAATGCTCTCCTGGTCATATCTAAACCTAAGGCTAGTGTACAAAAGATGCCAAATCATCCAGATGCAACTGAAAAATTTGGTCTTTGATCAAAATATGAACACATTTTTACTGAATGAATGTTGTAATTGTGAATGAAACCAATATCCATTAGGCCTTTTCCCTCTGTTATGTGAAAATGCTCCGAAGGGCACCAGTCCTATGTGCCAAAAGGGGTTACTAAAATGTTCCCTAATGTACTACAAACCATGTCTACTACACAACACAACCACTTTACACTAACCACACACATGCACTTTTCTAAGCCACAAAGTCACCCTACTACCCAACATGCCCACTTTGGTGACTAAAACACCTATTTGACTACACAAAACACCCACATTCCTGCACAATGCGCCCAGCAAATGTATAATGAATAAATAACTATCCTTTTTGAAGGAGGGCATACTAATATGACATAACATTTGGTCATTCATACAGTCTTTCAGTGCTTTCCAATGTAACAGACATCATTCAGCCTGCACTCATAAAGTACCAGAGGTACCAAAGCCAGCCCTAGTCCTGTTACTATCATTTACACAGGTGTTACAGGCTTCAACCTTGAGATTCTGCCGTAGCTCTATTTAGACCAGCTCTCTCCACAGCGACCTCTGCGAGGCACAGCGAGCTCAAAGCATGGCAGCTATGCAGAAATGAAGCCGAAAGGCTGCAGATGTTTTTCTGTGGGCCCTGGCTGTTGCCAGTCTAATTGATGGATAATGATGAGTGCGGGCTGATACTAATAGAAGCCGACTGACTTTCAACAATCAGGGTCACAGAGAAGTGGATGGGGGTTTGGGGAAGAATGGGAGGAGAAAGAAAGAGGAAGGAGATATTAGTGTGTGTATGTAGCGCCTGTATTTAGGGGAGATGAGACGCCACTGGGTAATTGCTAAGTCTCACAAGATTGTATCCTTGAAACTGCACAACATTGTTTTATTATGTTGAAATAAGACCTCCCATTGTTCATTAAATTGGACAAACTACAATGTTAGAGGCAGATTCTGCTTGTTATTAACCAGTTTTTCCAACAACAATATCCATGTTTATACCATACTACCAAAATTGCATAGATATTTAGAAATAAAACACACTATAATCAGCAATATGTATATTGTGTGTACTTTATGTCTGGCTGGCCATCCAATACAATGAGTGTGAGGGAAAATACTAAATTGTGGATTAAAGATCTGTGTAGGAATTGTCCTCTATTTGGTTTTTACTTTGAGTTGATCAACAATGTCTTCAGGCCCTTAATGACATTTAGGTTTCAGCTTTTCAGCCTGTGGGAATGACTCAGATATCCATGAAATAGGAACTTGTTTAGATGACAATGTGCTAGAAAACCTGAAACTTGCAAACTTTAGCTTTAGCTGCAGCCCTTTTATTTCTCATGATGATGGAAAGGTTTTGATACTATTCCTAATGCTTGTTCCGTAAAGTGAATTAAAAATGCTGTAGTGTGCATGCCAGGCCAGTAGTTGGTGGTGTAACTTCGCTGAAGTGCCGTCACACTTGCTGAAAACGACATAGCAATGCGTAAAGTGGGGCTGTGTTGTTGTGTTTTCATGAGAATTGCATTTGCTAGTCCTTTTTTTGCATTTGCTAGTCCTTTTTTATTTGATACTACTATCAAATAAAAAAGGGCCCAAATGTGACAAAAGTTTTCCATTTTGTTCCAAAACCATTGTTATATTCACCTTATTTTTGAATGTATATGAAAGCCGTTGGTCAACTTCCATTTTTTTGTCTTCTGTTTGCAACACTTCTGAGATCTGAGAACTAACTTACGATTAAGTAACTAACTAAATAACTACTGATGATGCTGCTCCAAGCAAAGTTTACTTTTGTACCAGTTAGTATGACAACTTCTAAATGCCCAAACAATTCCACTTTTTCTCAAAGCCATAGTTGTTCACAGAGTTGTTGTGTTAGCTGCTAAACCTGTGAAGCTAAGGAAGCTAACCAACGACCAGAAGTTCTTTTCTGAAAGTCTTTGACAAAAGAAAATTGCTTATATTTTCATCAATAATTAATTTGACTTGATAGGGACCTAAGAAATGATACCAAATTCATGCTGTAGCCTTGCACAATCATAATTGTAAGTTGAGCCTTTAAATCCTAGACCAAAAGACACAATAGCAACCAAAATAAATTGCAACTCGATAGGACATTTGGCAACGTTAGACGTGAGCTGCTCAATCAAACCCAAAAGAACAAAAACCTGCTCAGTGGGACACCGAGATCAGCACTATCTGAGACCTGCTGAGGCCGTAAGAAGAGGAAGAGAGAGCAGGTCAAGCTCAGCGAGGGGAACATGGGTGAAAGAGAAGACGGCAGTGCCGGGGTGAATCAGTGAGGTGACCTGGTGCCAGCAGCTTCCTATCTGTCGCTGTGTGCCTGTGAAGGCTTCAGCGTGGCAGCAGGCCTGTGATCTCGCCCCGAGCACAACCCCCTGCCGAGAGGCCAGGCCTGGAGTGACTGATCTCTTCCTCTTTTCCATCATCCGCTCCTCCTTCCCTCTCCTTTTTTCCTTTAGATTTTTTTGCACGGTGTCATGCAGCTCCCATCTGCAGCCATTTTTTGCAGCAGCCATTTTGTGTCCTGTTCTACTTTACTCCTCTTCGGGTTTTATATCAAAAAAAGTGTCTCGACAGTTAAGTCACAAGTCGTCTTGATGCCATGACTGGCATTTTGGAGGTCTGTCAGGGACATCTTGTACACACATAATGCCTGTGATTTTTATCAACTTTAAGATCTTTTTAATGCCAGTTTGAATATACTACCAGATTCATCATTCAAAATAAAATGAAAATGAAAGTTAAGAAAACTGCATGGTATAAATGCTTGTTTTTCATCTCTAAATGTAAAAACAGAGGCAGTTTGTGCGACATAGAAAGTGCTCATTTGGGATGAATACACAAAATTGACTATAAAACATTTTTTATTATCATTACCAACAATAATCATCACATAATGCTAAGTGAAGCTATGTTCTGTTTTCCTGTTGGATTTTATACATTTGCATTCTAATAAATTCCAAGGAAATTTTGTTGTTGGTGTAGTTTTCCTGTTTGTTATCTGCAAACAGGAAGTGAAAGTTTTTGGTAGGGTGTCCAAATTGTCCAAGGCCAATCCCATAAAGGGGCCCTATAATAAAAATGTTAATAATAATAATAATAAACTATTTTGTCCTTCTCTGTAAATATTTATGTTGTTGTTTCCTGCTAACAGAAAAAAAAAAGTTATGAATTGTCTTGTGTTGATCCCTCAGATTAAATAACCACTCCCTCACCCTAACTTGTTTTGTCTATAAATAATGTACTGTTCCTTTAAATGACGGCACATGACATCTGAGTCATTGGTTCATATCCTGAACATTCTTTCATATTAATTATACGTTGTTTTCCCATGTAAGATGGGAAGCTTAACACAAATATCAGTATCAGCTTACAGAGTACTGAGGACACAAAATAATAACTAGAAATAATGTGAAAATATATAATATATCATATAATATTTTTTTTACTTTTTGAACATTTGTAGCACTGTAGCATCTCATGAAATAACTAAAAGGATTGTACATTCCCAAGCTAGTCATGGGGGAATACCTACATCTGTTTTGCCCTGAGCGCTACAGACCTTCCTGCCAGGCAGAATTCAGCCTCCATTATTCTGCACCAGTCAGCTGGCTGGGGGTGGATGACGGCACATTCAGGGGCAAAAACTTTCCCACAGCACTTGCTGCTCATTAAGCCTTTTGCCGTGAGTCAGATGTAGGTGTCAGAGACTCTTATCACCTCCTTTCTCTCTCTATGAAACCATAGTTTTTTTTTTGTTTTTCGTTATTTTAGAATATTCTTAAAGATTCTTGAAGATCGCCATTTGTAAACACAGTATTCGAAGTTGGCCCCTCCTCTGATGGTTCTGCACATTAAAATGAATGAAGAGGGGGGACCAGAACAACACTGTGAAACAGAGAAATAACATTTTCTTTTTTAAGTCTGCCACACAGGTTATGTTCTAAAGCACACAGAAAATAACCACATGAGAAAAGTATTTGAGGAATAAAATCACTTTAATCACTGCATATTTTTCCGCAATATAGTGGTTATATCATAAGTTTTTCTTATCCTAATATGTAGTTGTTTCTTTTTCCATGACCTTATCCCCTCTTCCCCTCAATATCTGTTTTTGGAACAATCTGAGCTCTCAAAAGCAACTATGTCGACTTCCAAATAGCCAAATGTAAAATCCACACATACAAGGACAGGTTGACAGTCCCGTGGGTAGGATTAAAACGTTTTGGCGCCCACATGAAGAAGTTAAAGGCCACTATGACGCTCGTTGGGCTTGTCAAGTGACCAGGGATGGCCTCTCTAGCTTCGTTCCTTTTGGGCAGGAACTAACAAAAGAAAATCATCAGAACAGACAAATTGAGCCGAGCCTCTCTTCTTTAGGCTGCATTGGGATCAGCGGGGGGCTAGCACTTGCTGACAGCCAAAACAAGCGTAACATGGCTCTGAATACATAATGCCATAACCCGACAGGGATCAAATCTGTGACATTCTAACGAGATCCATCTGAAGGAAGGAAGGAAGGACTTGATTCCTTCAACCGGGTTATCTGTGTGTATACATTTGTGTGTGTTTTGTCACCTCACGACAGGCTGATGAACCCCTACCTATACACAGGCGACATGTACACACACACACACACACACACACACACACACACACACACACACACACACACACACACACACACACACATACACACATATACATCTGCTGGTCCATCCCCCTCGAGCGAGAGCTGGGAGACAGAGCGACCTCCTGCCCCCATCTGACACCAACCCACCCATCCCACCCTAACCCCTCACCAACCCACCCCCCCACGCATGCACACACACACACACACACACACACACACACACACACACACAAATACATACACACACACAAACTTCGCCTTGAAGCCAGCATTCACACCCAAGTCTTCACATGGCGCTTGGCAGGGGGGGGCTGCCACCAGCAGGATTTGATGCAAAAAAGTGGCACACCTCTCCTTCTTCCCCCTCCACCTACTCACCTCTTCCATGACCCTTTTTCATATACTGCATTTGCTGTGTAGCGTAATGAAATGGCCTTTTTTTTGTTTGTAGGGCAAACAACACTGTGTGCCTTAAAAGTTTTACCAGTGCTGCAATGTGCTGATATCCAAACACCACTCGCACTCCAGTCTAGGAGCAGAAATTTGCATCAAAAGACAGCTTTAAACATTCAGAGACCACTGAACAATGACCAGGTTCTCTGGTATTTGTTAGTAAAATTCATTTAATTAAGTAATTTCTGTTTAATTCTATAAACTCCTGACAACATTATGTGTCAGTTATGTTGTACAGTTTGGAGAAAATGACACCTGGTAAATATAAATATAAATAATGATTATTTAAATAATTATAATTATATTGTTTAAAAAAAAATAATAATAATAATGGTCTGGAGACTGCCATGACCAGGTCTTGATCTGTTGGGTGATTTACACCATCACATGGGAGAACATGGTTAAAGGAAGGGAAGAAGAAGTTTTTTTCCCAGGCATATCCTTTACATATGCACTTAATTGTTTAACGCTTATATGCTGTCAGTTTATAAACTAAAATACTATACCAAAAAAAAAGTATACCAAAGTATGTCCCTCCCAAAAAAGGTCATACTATGCTATGTCACTCACAAAAGTTCAAAATCGAATCAAATCAAAAAGCATGCATTCAGATGATAACAACACAATAAAAAACTAAATCCCTCATTACAGATTGGTAGTCATTCATTCAAAGCTTGCTTTAAATGCCAGCACCTAATATAAAGATGACAAATGCACCCAAAGAACCAGCATTGCTATGAAGTGGATTTGTGGCGAATGTGGTAAGTTCTCCGACCCTGAAGATGAGTAATGCAGGTTCGAATCATACTCTTGACATTCTGAGGCTCTGAATTTGAAGACCAACCAAATGTTAAATCTGCTGGAAGAACATCCTTGAATGATGGAGCATCTTGTTTGACGCCTGCAGAGATGGCTCTTGATCAAATGTATAAATCTACGGAAGCAATTACGGGGAGGGGCTTTTTTAAGTTTCACAAATGTCGTTCAAAAAAAGTCATATTATACTACGTTGTGCAAAAAAGGTCATACTATAGTATGTCACTCAAAAAACATCAAAATCAAATCAAATCAAAAAGCATGCATCCAGATGAGAACAACACAACAAAAAACTAAATCCCTCATTACAGATTGGTAGTCATGCTTTCTAAGCTTGCTTTAACTGACAGTATCCAAAATAAAGATGACAAAAGCACCCGGAGAAGAGCTGTTGCTATGAAGTGGACTTGTGGCGAAGGTGGTAAGTCCTCTGACCCTGAAGTCCAATGATGCAGGTTCGAGCCTCACTCTTGACATTCTGAGGCTCTGCATTGAAAGACGCTGAAAGATGAACCATCTTGTTTGGGCCTGCAGCGAGGGTTCTTGATAAAATCAAGAGCAAAGATCAAAAAAGGTCATACTATAGTATGTTGCTCAAAAAAGGTCAAACTACAGTATGTTGCCCCAAAAAAGTTCATATTTGCATTATGTTGCTCAAAAAAGGTCATAATATACTATATTGCCCAAAAAAGGTCATACTACAGTATGTCCCCCAAAAAAAGTCATACTATAGTATGTCGCTCAAAAAAGGTCATACTATACTATGTCGCTCAAAAAAGATCATACTATAGTATGTCCCCCAAAAAAAAGTCATACTATAGTATGTCGCCCAAAAAAGGTCATACTATAGTATGTCGCTCAAAAAAGGTCATACTATACTATGTCGCTCAAAAAAGATCATACTATAGTATATCGCTCAAAAAAGGTCATATTATACTATGTCGCTCAAAAAAGGTCATAATATACTATATTGCCCAAAAAAGGTCATACTACAGTATGTCGCTCAAAAAAGGTCATACTATACTATGTCACTCAATAAAGGTCATACTATAGTATGTCACCTAAAAAAGGTCATATTGCACTATTTTGCTCAAAAAAAGTTCATACTATACTATGTCCCCCAAAAAAGGTCATACTATACTATGTCCCCCAAAAAAGGTCATACTATACTATGTCGCTCAAAAAAGGTCATAATATACTATGTCGCTCAAAAAATGTCATATTATAGTATGTCGCTTGAAAAACGGTCATACTGTAGTTTGTCGTTCAAAAAAGGTCATACTATACAACGTCCCCCATAAGAGGTCATACTATAGTATGTCGCTCAAAAAAGGTCATACTATACTATGTCCCCCAAAAAAGGTCATACTATAGTATGTCGCTCAAAAAAGGTCATACTATACTATGTCCCCCAAAAAAGGTCATATTATACTATGTCGCTCAAAAAAGGTCATACTATACTATGTACAGGTCCAGATGGCATCAGTTCCAGGCTCCTGAAATCCTGTGCAGACGAGCTGAGCAGGATTGTAGGGCATATCTACAACTTGAGCCTGAAGCTGGGGCAGGTGCCACAACTGTGGAAAACATCCTGCGTGGTACCCATCCCCAAAATGCCACACCCCAAGGACCTCAGTGACTACAGGCCGGTGGCACTAACGTCCCACCTGATGAAGACACTGGAGCGCCTGGTCCTCGACCATCTCCGCCCCCTGGTGAGCCCACTGATGGATCCGTGCTCTTTCCCACCTGGAGAAGCCTGGAGGAACTGTGAGAATCATGTTCCTTGATTTCTCCAGTGCCTTCAATACGATTCAACCAGCACTCCTGGGGAACAAGCTGGAGAACACTGCGGTGGACCGTCACATCACATCCTGGATTCTGGACTACCTCACCAACCGTCCACAGTATGTGAGGACACGGGACTGTGTTTCGAACACAGTCGTCTGCAGTACGGGGGCCCCACAGGGAACGGTCCTGGCTCCATTCCTCTTCACCCTCTACACTGCAGACTTCACCTACAAGTCACCAACCTGCCACCTGCAGAAGTTCTCCGATGACTCTGCCATCGTTGGCCTCATTGAGGATGATGACGACAGGGAATACAGAGAACTTACGCAGGATTTTGTCAACTGGTGCCAGCGGAACCATCTCCAGATCAACACGGGGAAAACCAAGGAACTGGTGGTGGACTTCCGTAGGTGGGTATGCAATCCCCCGGCACCAGTGAACATCCAGGGAATGGACAACCCCCCCCCCCAACAGAAAAAATGGACAGTGCAATATTTCTATAATCATATTTATATATACCTGTATATACCTGTATATATGTATATTGTTTTTTAATTTAATTCTTTAATTCTTTTTTCCTTTTTAAATTTTTAAAAACATTTTTGTAACTTTCCTAACTGCTGCTGTAGCACTGTAAATTTCCCCACTGTGGGACAATAAAGGAGCTATCTAATCTAATCTAATCTAATCTATGTCACTCAATAAAGGTCATACTATAGTATGTCACCCAAAAAAGGTCATACTATACAACGTCCCCCATAAAACGTCATACTATACTCTGTCCCCCAAAAAAGGTCATACTATACTATGTCCCCCAAAAAAGGTCATACTATACTCTGTCCCCCAAAAAAGGTCATACTATACTATGTCACCCAAAAAAGGTCATATTGCACTATTTTGCTCAAAAAAAGGTCATACTATACTATGTCCCCCAAAAAAGGTCATACTATAGTATGTCGCACAAAAAAGGTCATATTGCACTATTTTGCTCAAAAAATGTCATACTATAGTATGTCGCTCGAAAAACGGTCATACTGTAGTTTGTCGTTCAAAAAAGGTCATACTATACTCTGTCCCCCAAAAAAGGTCATACTATACTATGTCCCCCAAAAAAGGTCATACTATACTATGTCGCTCAAAAAAGGTCATAATCCACTATGTCGCTCAAAAAAGGTCATACTATACTATGTTGCTCAAAAAAGGTCATAATCCACTATGTCGCTCAAAAAAGGTCATACTATACTATGTCGCTCAAAAAAGATCATACTATAGTATGTCCCCCAAAAAAAAGTCATACTATAGTATGTCGCCCAAAAAAGGTCATACTATAGTATGTCGCTCAAAAAAGGTCATACTATACTATGTCGCTCAAAAAAGATCATACTATAGTATATCGCTCAAAAAAGGTCATATTATACTATGTCGCTCAAAAAAGGTCATAATATACTATATTGCCCAAAAAAGGTCATACTACAGTATGTCGCTCAAAAAAGGTCATACTATACTATGTCACTCAATAAAGGTCATACTATAGTATGTCACCTAAAAAAGGTCATATTGCACTATTTTGCTCAAAAAAAGTTCATACTATACTATGTCCCCCAAAAAAGGTCATACTATACTATGTCCCCCAAAAAAGGTCATACTATACTATGTCGCTCAAAAAAGGTCATAATATACTATGTCGCTCAAAAAATGTCATATTATAGTATGTCGCTTGAAAAACGGTCATACTGTAGTTTGTCGTTCAAAAAAGGTCATACTATACAACGTCCCCCATAAGAGGTCATACTATAGTATGTCGCTCAAAAAAGGTCATACTATACTATGTCCCCCAAAAAAGGTCATACTATAGTATGTCGCTCAAAAAAGGTCATACTATACTATGTCCCCCAAAAAAGGTCATACTATACTATGTACAGGTCCAGATGGCATCAGTTCCAGGCTCCTGAAATCCTGTGCAGACGAGCTGAGCAGGATTGTAGGGCATATCTACAACTTGAGCCTGAAGCTGGGGCAGGTGCCACAACTGTGGAAAACATCCTGCGTGGTACCCATCCCCAAAATGCCACACCCCAAGGACCTCAGTGACTACAGGCCGGTGGCACTAACGTCCCACCTGATGAAGACACTGGAGCGCCTGGTCCTCGACCATCTCCGCCCCCTGGTGAGCCCACTGATGGATCCGTGCTCTTTCCCACCTGGAGAAGCCTGGAGGAACTGTGAGAATCATGTTCCTTGATTTCTCCAGTGCCTTCAATACGATTCAACCAGCACTCCTGGGGAACAAGCTGGAGAACACTGCGGTGGACCGTCACATCACATCCTGGATTCTGGACTACCTCACCAACCGTCCACAGTATGTGAGGACACGGGACTGTGTTTCGAACACAGTCGTCTGCAGTACGGGGGCCCCACAGGGAACGGTCCTGGCTCCATTCCTCTTCACCCTCTACACTGCAGACTTCACCTACAAGTCACCAACCTGCCACCTGCAGAAGTTCTCCGATGACTCTGCCATCGTTGGCCTCATTGAGGATGATGACGACAGGGAATACAGAGAACTTACGCAGGATTTTGTCAACTGGTGCCAGCGGAACCATCTCCAGATCAACACGGGGAAAACCAAGGAACTGGTGGTGGACTTCCGTAGGTGGGTATGCAATCCCCCGGCACCAGTGAACATCCAGGGAATGGACAACCCCCCCCCCCAACAGAAAAAATGGACAGTGCAATATTTCTATAATCATATTTATATATACCTGTATATACCTGTATATATGTATATTGTTTTTTAATTTAATTCTTTAATTCTTTTTTCCTTTTTAAATTTTTAAAAACATTTTTGTAACTTTCCTAACTGCTGCTGTAGCACTGTAAATTTCCCCACTGTGGGACAATAAAGGAGCTATCTAATCTAATCTAATCTAATCTATGTCACTCAATAAAGGTCATACTATAGTATGTCACCCAAAAAAGGTCATACTATACAACGTCCCCCATAAAACGTCATACTATACTCTGTCCCCCAAAAAAGGTCATACTATACTATGTCCCCCAAAAAAGGTCATACTATACTCTGTCCCCCAAAAAAGGTCATACTATACTATGTCACCCAAAAAAGGTCATATTGCACTATTTTGCTCAAAAAAAGGTCATACTATACTATGTCCCCCAAAAAAGGTCATACTATAGTATGTCGCACAAAAAAGGTCATATTGCACTATTTTGCTCAAAAAATGTCATACTATAGTATGTCGCTCGAAAAACGGTCATACTGTAGTTTGTCGTTCAAAAAAGGTCATACTATACTCTGTCCCCCAAAAAAGGTCATACTATACTATGTCCCCCAAAAAAGGTCATACTATACTATGTCGCTCAAAAAAGGTCATAATCCACTATGTCGCTCAAAAAAGGTCATACTATACTATGTTGCTCAAAAAAGGTCATAATCCACTATGTCGCTCAAAAGAGGTCATACTATACTATGTCGCTCAAAAACGGTCATACTATACAACGTCCCCCATAAAGGGTCATACTATACTATGTCGCCCAAAAAAGGTCATACTATAGTATGTCGCTCAAAAAAGGTCATACTATAGTATGTCGCTCGAAAAACGGTCATACTGTAGTTTGTCATTCAAAAAAGGTCATACTATACTATGTCCCCCAAAAAAGGTCATAATCCACTATGTCGCTCAAAAAAGATCATAATCCACTATGTCGCTCAAAAAAGGTCATAATCCACTATGTCGCTAAAAAAAGGTCATACTATACTATGTCCCCCAAAAAAGGTCATAATCCACTATGTCGCTAAAAAAAGGTCATACTATACTATGTTGCTCAAAAAAGATCATAATCCACTATGTCGCTCAAAAAAGGTCATATTGCACTATTTTGCTCAAAAAAGGTCATACTATACTATGTCGCCCAAAAAAGGTCATACTATACTATGTCGCCCAAAAAAGGTCATATTGCACTATTTTGCTCAAAAAAGGTCATACTATACTATGTCGCCCAAAAAAGGTCATACTATACTATGTTGCCCAATAAAGGTCATACTATAGTATGTCGCCCAAAAAAAGGTCATACTATAGTATGTTGCCCAATAAAGGTCATACTATACTCTGTCCCCCAAAAAAGGTCATACTATAGTATGTCGCCTAAAAAAGGTCATACTATACTATGTTGCCCAATAAAGGTCCTACTATACTCTGTCCCCCAAAAAAGGTCATACTATAGTATGTCGCCCAAAAAAAGGTCATACTATACTATGTCACCCAAAAAAGGTCATATTGCACTATTTTGCTCAAAAAAAGGTCATACTATACTATGTTGCCCAATAAAGGTCCTACTATACTCTGTCCCGCAAAAAAGGTCATACTATAGTATGTCGCTCAAAAAAAGGTCATACTATACTATGTCACCCAAAAAAGGTCATATTGCACTATTTTGCTCAAAAAAAGGTCATACTATACTATGTCCCCCAAAAAAGGTCATACTATAGTATGTCGCACAAAAAAGGTCATATTGCACTATTTTGCTAAAAAATGTCATACTATAGTATGTCGCTCGAAAAACGGTCATACTGTAGTTTGTCGTTCAAAAAAGGTCATACTATACTCTGTCCCCCAAAAAAGGTCATACTATACTCTGTCCCCCAAAAAAGGTCATACTATACTATGTCCCCCAAAAAAGGTCATACTATACTATGTCGCTTAAAAAAGGTCATAATCCACTATGTCGCTCAAAAAAGGTCATACTATACTATGTCGCTCAAAAACGGTCATACTATACAACGTCCCCCATAAAGGGTCATACTATACTATGTCGCCCAAAAAAGATCATACTATAGTATGTTGCTCAAAAAATGTCATACTATAGTATGTCGCTCGAAAAACGGTCATACTGTAGTTTGTCGTTCAAAAAAGGTCATACTATACTCTGTCCCCCAAAAAAGGTCATACTATACTCTGTCCCCCAAAAAAGGTCATACTATACTATGTCCCCCAAAAAAGGTCATACTATACTATGTCGCTTAAAAAAGGTCATAATCCACTATGTCGCTCAAAAAAGGTCATACTATACTATGTCGCTCAAAAACGGTCATACTATACAACGTCCCCCATAAAGGGTCATACTATACTATGTCGCCCAAAAAAGATCATACTATAGTATGTCGCTCAAAAAAGGTCATACTATAGTATGTCGCTCGAAAAACGGTCATACTGTAGTTTGTCGTTCAAAAAAGGTCATACTATACTATGTCCCCCAAAAAAGGTCATAATCCACTATGTCGCTAAAAAAAGGTCATACTATACTATGTTGTTCAAAAAAGGTCATAATCCACTATGTCGCTCAAGAAAGGTCATACTATACTATGTCGCCCAAAAAAGGTCATACTATACTATGTCGTTCAAAAAAGGTGATAATCCACTATGTCGCTCAAAAAAGGTCATACTATACTATGTCGCCCAAAAACGGTCATACTATACAACGTCCCCCATAAAAGGTCATACTATACTATGTCGCCCAAAAAAGGTCATACTATACTATGTCACTCAAAAAAGGTCATACTATACTATGTCGCCCAAAAAAGGTCATACTATACTATGTCGCCCAAAAGAGGTCATACTATACTATGTCGCTCAAAAAAGATCGTACCATAGTATGTCGCCTAAAAAAGGTCATATTGTACTATTTTGCTCAAAAAATATCATACTATACTATGTCGCTCAAAAACGGTCATACTGTAGTTTGTCGTTCAAAAAAGGTCATACTATACAACGTCCCCCATAAAAGGCCATACTATACTATGTCGCCCAAAAAAGGTCATAATATACTATGTCGCTCAAAAAAGGTCATCATCCACTATGTCGCTCAAAAAAGGTCATACTATACTATGTCGCCCAAAAAAGGTCATACTATAGTATGTCACTCAATAAAGATCATACTATACTATGTCCCCAAAAAAAAGTCATACTATACTATGTCGCCCAAAAGAGGTCATACTATACTATGTCGCTCAAAAAAGATCATAATCCACTATGTCGCTCAAAAAAGGTCATAATCCACTATGTCGCTAAAAAAAGGTCATACTATACTATGTCCCCCAAAAAAGGTCATAATCCACTATGTCGCTAAAAAAAGGTCATACTATACTATGTCGCCCAAAAAAGGTCATACTATACTATGTCGTTCAAAAAAGGTGATAATCCACTATGTTGCTAAAAAAAGGTCATACTGTACTATGTCGCCCAAAAACGGTCATACTATACTATGTCGCCCAAAAGAGGTCATACTATACTATGTCACTCAAAAAAGGTCATACTATACTATGTCGCCCAAAAAAGGTCATACTATACTATGTCGCCCAAAAGAGGTCATATTGTACTATTTTGCTCAAAAAATATCATACTATACTATGTCGCTCAAAAAAGATCATAATCCACTATGTCGCTCAAAAAAGGTCATATTGCACTATTTTGCTCAAAAAAGGTCATACTATACTATGTCGCCCAAAAAAGGTCATACTATACTATGTTGCTCAATAAAGGTCATACTATACTATGTTGCCCAAAAAAGGTCATATTGCACTATTTTGCTCAAAAAAGGTCATACTATACTATGTCGCCCAAAAAAGGTCATACTATACTATGTTGCTCAATAAAGGTCATACTATAGTATGTCGCCCAAAAAAAGGTCATACTATAGTATGTCGCCTAAAAAAGGTCATACTATACTATGTTGCCCAATAAAGGTCCTACTATACTCTGTCCCCCAAAAAAGGTCATACTATAGTATGTCGCCCAAAAAAAAGTCATACTATACTCTGTCCCGCAAAAAAGGTCATACTATAGTATGTCGCTCAAAAAAAGGTCATAATCCACTATGTTGCCCAAAAAAGGTCATACTACAGTTATTAATATAACTACTATAGTTATATTATTGTATTGCAAAATCAGGTGTTTCTCATTACAACAATCCTGAAGGGAGCTGTACAGTACAGTGCATTTGAGTGAAAGGGGTTCAAAAGACATGCATCTTTACACACACACTCACCCACACACACGGACACACAAAAAACACACACTCTCTCTCTTTCTCCCTCTCACACACACACAAAACCCCCAAAAAGCCAACCGATTTGTTAGGTCAGAGGCCCTCTTTTGTGGGGCCGCTCAGGAGCTTTTGTGCTGCTGAGAGCCAGGAATGTTGGAGCTGGGGAGGGGCCTCACCACAGGAGGTACACAGGGATTACAAGCAACCTGGGACTCTGCCTCTTTCTGCCTCTGCTGCCACTCCTGGGAGTGTGTGTGTGTGTGTGTGTGTGTGTGTGTGTGTGTGCATATATGCATGTGTGTGTTTAAAATTTTGACCTGAGGAGGAAACCTTAATACTCATCATGTACTGATTGGATTTATGCCAGTAAGTTGCAGAACAGTGTCAAGATCTGAAAGTTGGTACTGAATGCTTGGCCATATTGTGAGGCACTAACTAATTCAAATTAAAACTATTAAGTTTCTTTTATTGTTTATTTAATTCCATGAAGACAGAAGACAACCTGAGAACTGGCTTTTTTTGATTAGATAAAAAGTTGTTAAAAGTGTGTTAATTTTGAAAATAAATTGAATATAAATTGGTGCTAATATGTTCTTTTTTTATATTTTAACAAGGTTTTATTTAGAAAATAGTTCCTGTAATAAAAAAAACATGATTATAGTTGGATATGTAGTTGAAAGGGAAAGGGTAAGACCACAGTTAATAAAACTCCTTACTCATGTTCATGAATGTAGAAGACAAAAGTGCAGGATGTTCCTTCCCTTGATTGTGAGATTCCATCTCCAGTAAGTAGCACTGGATAAT
Source organism: Eupleurogrammus muticus (assembly GCA_036785175.1). Taxonomy (NCBI): domain Eukaryota; kingdom Metazoa; phylum Chordata; class Actinopteri; order Scombriformes; family Trichiuridae; genus Eupleurogrammus; species Eupleurogrammus muticus. Next base: position 7,883,541 of record JAYKQN010000023.1, on the reverse strand, counting down.
ACACTATTAGTATGCTGATGATGATGGATCTACAATAGTCTCACTAATCCTCAGGGCATGCTAGAAAATAAATAGTTTGCACGGCAAGCTTGTCCGACCACAATGGAAGGGAATATTATTTCGTTTTTCCTGATGGCCACACTCAAAGACAAGTTGAAGGCTGTTGACTGTCTTTAAATACAATAAATGTGACATTTTCATACTCATTCACAATAGTGAATTGCTATGAATGAATACTTTGAACCTATTTTATAACTGTTAAAACTAAACTAAACTCACTAGTGGCACAATCGTGTGTACAAGTAAAACTAGTGTGACCATCCCTGTGCCCTGACCTATGCTCACTTTACCAGTCTTGTTGATGAGCTCTGAAGCATAAAGTTGAAAGAAAAGCTCAACAGAGCTGTTGTCTGCCTTAGCCAACCAGTGGCCTGGCATGCATACTACTGCATTTTCCATAGACTTTGTGAATCCTTTTGCAAAAAGAACAGTAGAGACAACTTATCATTTATTGCAGGGGATTGCAAGAATACGGTCATCAAAATAAAGCTATAGATATGCCTTCGATGAAATCACCACTGTGGTTTTCTGTCAGCGAGGCAACAGAAAAATAATGTACAATGTCAATGCATAAAAAAGCCCATATTAAAAATAAATTCATGGTCTCATTGGCAGTTGAATTACTGTTGAATGCAAACAGACAATCAGAAGTAATGGCTATTGATTGAGATCCCCTTTGTCATGGTCATGAAACCATTTAGTTGACCACTTGGTGTGGATGTCTGAGCTTCTGCTCTACGCAAGAGAGATTAGAAGTCTGTATTGTCATTGCTACACTAAGGCCATGTATGTAAGCTGAGTGTGTGTGTGTGTGTGTGTGTGTGTGTGTGAGAGAGAGAGAGAGCGATAGAGAGAGAGAGAGAGCGAGAGAGAGAGAGAGAGAGAGAGCATGTCCTGCTGAGACCCAGCTGTGTCTGCAATTAGCAGGAGGCATGGAATGATGATTGCTGGTGCGGCAACACTAATGCCAAGTGACAGGTTTCCTTTTGAAGGAGAAGGAAGGCCGCTGAGTGCCATAAAGCAACACTACTTTTTCTTTCAAACACACATGGTTATACTGGTGTACACACACACACACACACAGCATTTATATATATATATATGTGCCTGCGCACACACACACATACACACACAATGAAACAAATAAGGATAAGGTTGGTGGGGGTGGGGGCTTTAAATCTGACTGCAAGACATTATGCACTTTGGACAATAGGTTTGTCTAATCCTACCTGCTCTGCTTTTCAGAGCCCACCGCTGGCCTATTCTAGTCCTGCTCACCAGCTCAGCAGAGAGGGGCCCATTGATGAAGACACTCAATTACCATAGTAACTCACACAGTAGGTAGGAAGCCCCCCCCCCGTCCTCCCGCCAAACCCAATCTCAGCACCGGCACAACCAGGCCCCCGTTCTGCCAGCTCCGTGCTCACCTTACCCAACCATAGGCACTGAGCTTGACCCTTCAGAGCGTGAATGGAGCTTTTTACAGGCGACTAACGGGGTTCAGAATCTTATACTGGGTGATGTCATCCCTGAGGTCACATCCACAGGGATTAATTTTTTATTTTGCAAATGTTGGGTCATTGATCAGTGTGGACATAAATGCACAGCTCATCATTTTAAATATCACTCCACGAAGGGAAGTCGATCGTCACTATCATCATCATTATGCTGGTTCTACATATGATCTCAAAGAGTTAAAACAAACTCATTTACAGCATTTGGCAGTGTTTTTATTCTTTACTAATACAATAATATTAATTTAAAGTTATGAGTTAATACAATCTGTCCTGTCTGTCTCATATCTAATAAAAACGATGCCATGAAATTAACTACTTTGGCCATGCAGCTAAATTTGACTTCATGTATAAGTCATGTAAGTGTTTTGTAAATGATGAAGATTGCTGTCATGACAGAAGCGTGGGGAAGGTCATATAATGCCCAAATTGTTTTCACAATGTACAATATTATACATGAACACTACCGTTATTATACCAATAGTTAGCATAAAGCTTATTTTCTCTCTTTCTTTGTTTTCTACCCTTGTCTCCTTCACATATCAGATTGACCTAGTGTTTGGTGGGTGCATTGCAGGCATGCCCCCTCTAACAGTACTGCAAGTACTTCTTCCAGGGGCCAAGCAATTGGCTCACCGTGAACAGGCACTACACTCGTTTAGTAAAACCGAAAATTATAGACAACCATACCAGTGCAGGATATGTTGTCGTTTTGAAGGTAGCTCTTATAATGGTTCATGCTGGATTTGATGGTCTAGAGGAAGAGACTCTTGCTTGAAGTTAGAATATTTAGGGTCAGCATACAAATCAGGTGAGAGTTCCATAATTCATCCCTCCATACATTCTTGAACCAACTTATGATTCCTAGCCTCCAGTTAAAAAGGCTATACTTGTGCAGTTATCGGACACACTCTCTTTAAAGCCTAGCGGGGCCTTTTTCAGAGGGATTGCTTTATACCCAGAGAAAATTATTATGCATGCATGTGCATACTGTAAAGGTACTCACATACTCGGGTGGAATGTACGTGAAGTAGACTTGGTGGACAACATGTGTGGAGTGGGCTAAAAATAGACATGCAGAGCCCTGATTTCACAACCATGAGGTTTTTCTGCACAAGTGTCACACAAAAGACTGCTCGATATGTATTTTTTCACATTGATCTTCAGTGGACGAGGTCTCTTGTAGCATTTAATGGCCATATAAACCAACATCTCTTTCTTCTATTTGCTTGCAGAGCAGCTCCTCTTCCTCCGTGTAGCATGCTATGACTGCAGATTGTAAAGTATGCACAAAAAATCACGAGTTTTTACAGGCACATTTACAGAAAAATGAAATGCTGAAATGCACTTGGGTATGAAAGCCTGAATGACTGCAGAGATTCCTTGCGGGGTCTGCTCCACGTACATTCCACCCAAGTCTGTGAGCACCTCAATAGGACGATCTCGCTAAAATTTTTTCTTAATCATTTTCCTATTATTTGGTTATTGTTTTTTTTGTGGTTTGCAGATTTATAGACTTATTTGCAGGGTAGCCTGTTTGACTCATAAACATGTTTATAAATGTATCTGCCTCAGTGTGGACAGACAAGAAAGGGGCTTTTCATGGGAGCTGAATGGGGCTCAGCATCTTGAACTGAATGTTGTCACCCTGTGACTCACTCTCTCTCCCTTTTCTTTTCACCCGAGGAAGTGGGCATGTTAGGGGGAGGAGGAAGGAGCCGAGGGGCTCTGAAAGTGGGACCAAAGTAAAGTTTTTGGGCTCAACGAGCTCACAGGTCTCAAACTGTTTTGATTGTGCCGCCGACACAAAAGGTGAACCGCGGTTGACCATTGACCGCCCGTCTGAGCACAGCTGGGACAGCGACAGAACGGGCACAGTGGGCATTTCAGCCAGACAGCTGGTTGAGGAAGGAGTGGGGTGGGGGGTAGGGGGGGGGGGCGAACAACCCTGGGCGTGACATCGAACTGGAAAGGTAAATGTTTATCTCAGACCTCGGTTTCTTGTCAGGACAGCAATCTGGGTCTCTTACAAAACGCCCGTCTCCTGTTCGCCGCGAGCGTCGCCTCGACAGACAAGAGACACCAAACAAGGAGCAATTTAATAAAAACACGGCGGTTTGGAGAAGGCATGGGTGTATATTTGGGACAGTGGTGAGTGGAGGGGGGCGTTGGAGGGAGGGTGGGGGGCATGTTGTGAGGAACTAAACAGTTGGAATTACGGTCAGCGACCAGTCATTGAGTAAACACACAATGAGAGACAGAAAAGCTCTGTGGTGGACAATAAAAAAAGAAAAAAAGCCGCCAGCTCTGGGCCCTGAGAAAAGTGAGCCATTCTACTTACAAAGAGCCGCTTAGGGGTGGATTGAGGGAAGGAAAAAGAGGGCTAAAACACTTGTGGGCTCAGGGATCTCTATAGGGGGAGTGAAAATGGAATAAGCCAGCAAGCACTTGAGGGTCCCACCGAGCACCTGAATGGGATTGAGGGGTGGAGCGCCAGAGGGGGGTCCGGGGAAGGTGAATGGCCTTCTTTTTGGGTCCAATTTGTCTCTTTTCACCCCGCTCGCCCTGCTCCGACTCTGACAGATGTACAAAGAGGGAGTGGCGCTGGGCCACTCATCCACATACGCCCGTGAGCAGCTGTCACTTTTGTCGGACAAGTTAATCAAACAAATGCCACCGTACCTCCCTTTTTAACAAGGTGGAGGGAAAAGACGGATTGGAGGGGGGGGGGCTGTAAAAGGGTGATAGAGACCCGAGAGATGACGTGCGTGTCCTCGATCAATTCACCCCAACGGCCCTCGTCAATAAAGCCGACGGGACCCGACAAAGGAGGAGTCTCCATTAAACTTGTATTTTCCTCCTCTCTGGGATGATCATGGCTTTAGCGTCCTTAGCCGCTTCCTCCCGGCAACATGACGCTGGGAATGCTCACAGAGGATTTAGACCCCAAAGAAACGAAGCAGGGAAACAAAATGCTCTCTCGGTAATTATTAAGGACTCTAAGCTGCTTACGGACTTCATTAAACGGAAGTGAAACCTTTTCAGAACATGTTTTGAACAGTCACACTGCCTAACCCTCCCTGCTTGGCTGGTCTTTTTTTTTTATTGTTGTGACCTACAACTATGACCATTATTTTCCTCCCTATTGGTTTGCGTAATCCTTTTACAATTACTTTACCTCAACCTAAAAGAGATTACTGGCTGGCATGAAGAACAACAAGAGGACACCGTCACAGTATTGCAGCCATACTGTTGGATGGAGGGTGAAAGACAGATGGACATTTCTCCTCAGCAACCAACAAAAAACACAACCGTTGGTTGACTTAATAAGTTTCAGTTTTCTTCTTTGGGTTTCAGTATAACTCTTTTCCATTTTATAAAATCCTGTTGTCGGACAAGCGACATCTCTACAATTATCAACAAAAAATCTGGTTTTATTTCATTTGTAGTTGGTGGTAATGGGCTCATTTTGCATTTGCCATCTTGTTATTACAGGGGGGGGGTCTTTCTGACTATTTATTTCAGGTCACTTTACAATGATAATTCAAAAAATCAGCAAATTATCATATATTTTATATAAGGTAAAAAATACTTTTTATCCATTATCACCATTTTTTTTTTGTTTTAAGATTTTTTTATTACAGCTGAATCCTCCGAAGTTATATAATGATAGCAGTCAAACAGTCAAATTAATATTCCCATACTGATTTCAATCACATAATTTAACCCTAAAAAAGAGTCTCTTTTGACCAGAACCGATTTTACAACTTCATCTCTATTATTATAAGGATATAAAGTTGAATCAATTATGCTTCCATTTTCACATTAAAAACTATTACAAAATTAATAAATGACATTTTCCATATTAGGAACAAAAGAAATTTCTTTTTTCCATTCTATATTAAACGAGTCACTTGAGCATAAGAAGACGTCCGCCTGGCTGAGGGAGTTAAGTTTGCATGTTGCCTGAGCTCAATGTTGATTAAATTGTTCACTTGGCGTGGCTGCAGGGATGGCAGTTCGTGACCGGAGCCGGCAAAGTGGTGAAGTGTCCCCAGACAGCCAAGTGGTATGACGGCAGTCCCATCGCCCGCTAGTCCGCCGGCGTCCTCTGCCACCGCTACGACCCCCCCCAACCCCCAACCCCCAACCCCCCTCCCCAAACCCACCCGCTGCGACCAAAGTTATAGCGCCGGCGATGTCAACAATCTTAAATCCCCCAATCTGCAGCTCAATCTGACCCCTGCCCTCCCCCCCGCCGCGGCCCGCCCCGTCCGGCAGTTGGCGAGCGGGGCGAGACGGGAGGAGCAGCAGCGGCGGCGATTAAAAAAGCTCTTTAACTTTCGTCGCACAGAAGTGCAATCTCGCCACGCCTGCGGATCTGATAACTATCCAAGGTCAACGGAAATACTTCAAATCAATCAATGAGCCGCACTGCTAATCCCCTCCGGGCGAAGGCAGATTAAGTGTATAATTGACCTGTGTAATCCCTGTATCTGCAACTCCAGCCCTGGAGGGAGGGATGGAGGAAGGAAGGGGGGGGGGCAGCCCTGAGACTCACGGGCACTGCAGCTCCATCCCTGCCCTCCCCGCCTTCCTCCGACCCGGCTGGCTGGCGTGTCGGCGGCCCGGGCCGGGCACAGTGGGAGTGTCATGTGGCAGGAAGCCGCGGCGTATCAGCGCCGGGGCTGGATTTGGCTCAGGCTAAAGACGCGGCTTTTTTTTAATCAATGATCCGGGCTGCGCCGTGCTAAGTCTCCCCCTCCAGCATCATTTATAAGCACATCTGTTTAAATCCGGGGCCTCTTCAGCCACTCTTTCAAGAGCTAAACCAGAGTGTGTGTGTGTGTGTGTGTGTGTGTGTGTGTGTGTGTGTGTGTGTGTGTGTCCTCTTGATGAAAATACATCCCAACAGACACAAAACACAAAAGCAAATCTTTAGCAATTTGGCAGAAATTACATCCAAACTATTGGGTGCCGAGCTCAATCAATTACTCATTCAACTGTTAACATTCCATCGACTCGCAAAAGCCACAAATAGCCAATAAAACACTAAATGGACAAATTTTACAAGTGTGACCCATCCCGGATTGCAAAACGATCGTCATTGTTCAATTCTACATCCCATCACAAAGTTTCAATAAAATCTACCCCATAGTTTTTTCTGTAATCCTGTTCACAGGTAAAGAAACAGATAAATGGTGCAGCTTTATGTCTGACCTGGGTAGGGCTGCAACTTATTATTGATCTTATTGCTGATTCATCTATTGATTATTGAACAATTATATAATCAATTGTTTGGGTCATAAAATGTTGATGAGCGTTTCCCAAACGGATGATGCTCAACAATTTTAAAAATTAACCAAAATAATTGGTGATTTATCTTATAGCTGACAACTATTTGAATAATCCACTGATCGTTGCAGCTCGAGTTTATTAAAGTTAAATATTTGAACAATTTGATCAGAAATGTGATCTAAAAGGATTACATTTTTTTGTTATTTTTGGTGGACTTAAAGGTTATTGTATAAGCCTCATAAGAGTATTGAGACATCAAATACAGTATGACACATTTTAATTGTATTTATGGTTTTATAATTGTTGTACATTGACTATGACCTTGGGTGTCATGAAAGGCACCTGTTTTAATGAATATATAGGTATTACGTCCATAGATAATTCACCTTTCTTCTTTTAGTGAGAACAAACACCATACCCAACTTACAAAAATATGTAATATGTAGCTGGATTGACTGAATATAAATCAAAAACACAAAGTTTGTTTGTTAATGTTTTTTTTTTTTCTGTCAACACTATATCGTGAAACTATCATTACTTTTGCACCATTTATTTGTCTATTTGTTTGTTTGTCTGTGAACAGAAATACAGAAAAAAATAGTGTACCAATATTTATGAAGCTTGATGATAAAAAAATAACTCTGTAGAGGTCAGAATATTTGGAGGGTTAGATCATGCACCAATGAACACATTTACTAGACCAATTTTTTTAGGATAGCTTAAAGTGATGGAATTTTGCAACTAGGGGCCTTCAATGCTAAAAAAAATATGTTTTTCAGTTGGGGAGAATGATGTCTCAATATGCATGGAAAGATGTTTTCAAATGTACAGTATCTGCTAAATATGGATACGACCCAGTGCAGCCGCAGGTCAGAATATACAAGCAACGGCCACCGCTCCGCAGGGGATTTTCACGGAAGTTTAATCACGATGCCGCGGACCTGTGCCCTCGGAGCAATTTCCACAACAACAGAAAACGTAATATTATAAATATTCCGTGATTGGATTGTTGGTTGCCCCACGATTGGCTGGCGACCATCTGGGGTGTATCCCTGCCTCTCGCCTTAACGCGCTGGGATAGGCTCCAGCAGACCCCTGCGACCCCGAAAGGGAATAAGCGGGATAGACAATGGATGGATGGATGGATGGATGGATTGTTGGTCAGGATTGTGTTAAGAAAACGGCATAAAGTAAATCTGATTTGTAACGCCCAAAAAACGTAACAGGTTTCTAGCAGAGTTAACACCCACCAACACCACCCCCATGCTCCAAGTGCGATTAGTCAGTAGAAGTGGGTCAAATATCAATTAAAAATGTCTTGCTCCTACAAGCCCCCTGCCCGTCAATCTATGTCAGAACATGGGTGTAAGCACTTGTTAATATGTCTCAGATTATGGTTCGTTTCTTGAGACACTGTTGTTTGTTTAACATTATCGGCATTAGGCCACATATGGGCCTGTCTGCTGTCACTCTATAGAAGTCCAATTGTGAGTGTTGACACATATTTAATTATTAAGAGGCCATAGGGGAATAATCTTCTTACTGTGGCTGATACTAGAAGGCGTCTTGGGATAAATGTATGTCATAACCCCACTTAAAATGACATGTAACCGTAGGCTTACTGTCCCTGGATAAGAAATCACAACATGTTTAAGAAACCTAAATCACTTCGAGGCACATTTAAAGTGTCTCCTGCCGTTAACTTTCAGTTTTATAAGGACTCTGTTCTCTTCTGTTGGCTGAAACCTGGCCAAACATGAGCGAAACAGTGCTGTTCATCTTCACATTTGGCAGGGACGTGTGAAATGAAACGCGTTGCGTGTGTTGATGTGATTTCAGCTGGAATCTCTTTACGATCCACCATTATGGGATTGGGATTCCCCGATGGGACTTCTTCCATTCTACATTACGGCCCGTTGAAAAAAGATTCTTAAGACTTTAATCTTGTCAAGCGGCATAAAATAAAAAAAATGTGTCCTGTCAGGTCACCAAAACATCATGCAATGTCCTTCTATTTTTTAAAAAAGCAGATGGATTATACAATATATGGTGAGGTGAAAAAGTAGATTTGTTGTCTTGCAACAGTTGTGGCTGTTGTTTTGATTTCTCTCCTAACAGGGAAAAATGTACCTATTGTTTAAGATGCAATAGAATCTAAAAAATCTCTTTTTATGCTCATATGTTCCCATTCTTGAATGTGTATGTGCAATTTCTAAAAAGAATAAACCAATTCCCATTAGAAAAAAAACATGATCTTTGCCCTAATGACACCTGTCAGATAAAAGACAATTGTGGAACACTCTTAAGTCTCCAGCCATATGATAATATTCCTATGTACAAAGCTGCCCTATTGTGAACATGCATGGAACACAGGTTGTAATCTTCACCAGCGGAAAACCGATAAATAAACGGAGTCTGCAGCATACAAAAGGAGGGGAGGGGCCACCTAACAAAGCAAAGATTAAGGGGGGGTCCACCCTGACCTTATTTTAAGAAGACGACCCCCCCCCAAAAGACACACACACACACACACACACACACGCTGGGGTATCTGCTTTGGTGGCCGGTCACACTATAATTGGTGGGGGTTCATGAACATTTGCCTTCAACCTCCACAGGATTTAATTCAGTGTCTTCTTCCACAGTGGAAATCTGACTTTTACACTCAGATGTCAGATGGGACATTTTTGCATCCACAACAGAAGCAGTGCTAACTCCTATTATGTCTTCAATATTTGTGACGCCTTTATTCACTTAACCCTTCCTGCATGTGTTTCTTCCAGGAAATCACAGCGTAAGCACAGAGGCAACTTCTGTAAAAAGTGCTCACCTATATTGCTTTATATATTTGATATATATGAAATGAACATTTTTTTGTGCATTAGATTGAAAAAAAAATTATAGATTTTACTTTGAGGCCAAATGGCCCAGCTTGACTTCAGGTTAATTCAGGTTGACTTCACAAAAACAACAACGTCTGCTCCTGTTTCATCTTATATGTTGTTATTCTTAACTCTTGTATTGTATTGTAAAATATAAGTAATGGATTTAAAATGAGCTGGATTGAGAAGAAAAGCACAACCGAGCTGCAGAGGCAGCTTCTACTGGCCTCTGTGACACCACAGGCAGAGCGGATCTAGAATGATAAGAAAAAAAAAAAAGTAGTCAGGGTGAGATGAATCCTGTGGAACGAAAAACAAAAAAAAAACAGATTCGTGGGGAAGCTACAGAGGCAAACACCCAGCACTGGACACTTCTCTGTCAGTCACCATCAAGGCCGACAGGGAGGAGGAGGAGGATTAACACCTCGAGGCCTCCGTTAAAAACACCAGCGCAGACGCAGACGCCTGCACGTCTGCACCGGTCTGTTGGCACAGGTCCTACATCATCATCATCATCATCATCATCATCATCATCATCATCATCACGCACAGTCAGGATGAAGAGATCACATGTTACACCTCATCACTCATCCACCTGTCAGCCTATCAGCCCTCAATAAAATTACTATTTCTTAAAAAGTGGACGAATATATTTCTCTTCCAACATTGTTTCTTTATGCATTAGACTTATTTATTTATTTATTTTTTTGTGATGGCACTACGGATTACCTCTGGGGAAAAACTCCAAATATTTGTGTGCATCTGGTAGAGCCAGTGGATATGAGCAAGCCGAGCAGTGTGAATGTGAGTCGATATCAGTGATTGATGATTGGGGTGAACATGGAGGGAACATGTCTTGGTGCGTGTTGGAGGTGGAGATGCTCCTGTGTGTAGTCGACCGCCCAAACCGCATGGACAATGCGTCACTGCGGTTTCATGCATCTTATGACATTCTTGATGGAATTTCAAGTCGTGCCGGGTGTGTCCAGCTGGTTCTGGCTATGGAAACGAGGCATAATAGACAATAAACCGCTAATATACAACTTCCTGTTCATTGATTTAAAAAAAGTACCTTTGGTTAAAATTCGTAGAATACCAAAAATAAAACACGATGACCTGGCTATTTGGACGTCAAAAGAAAGGTTGAGGTTATTTTTGATTCCAGCCAGTACTAGGATGTCCCCCAGGAAGTTATTTAGCTGAGGGGTAAAACAGCGAGGGACTCTTGATCAATGGAATTTCTAGATAATCCATCATACGATCTCTCCTCTGCAGAAAGGCAGAAAAGGTTCCCAGACTATCCCGTCTATTTTTTTTTTTCCCCCCATCTGACGGGGAGTCACGGAGCGAGCGGCTTCGAGGACACAACTGTGGTTCTGTTCGCCCGGGGGCAGAGAGTAAACGAGTTTCAGGAGGTTGTGATCTGTCGCACAACGAGCTAGTGAAGCTGTAAACACACACGGGTTCCTGCACAAGTTCAGCCTCTTTCTGGTGAAGCTGCAACTCATGCATTGCAGCGCTGATGCGCTTTTAATCGTTTTTTTTTTGGGCGCGTCTACAGCGCAGAAGATGTTGTTTTGTCAGAGGGGCACATTCAAGGGTGTTTCCTGCACTATATCACTGCCTAATGCAAGATGCACACATATATGAAGATACAGACTTTACCATTCTCACTCAGTGTTTTTACTAAATAAATCACAAGTAGCATATACATATTCTAAACCATGCAAATTTTACAACAACATTTAGTTCACTTTTTGCAAGCAGGATGAGCAAATGTAAAGAATGAATAGAATCAGTGTAGATTAACCTCTAGCAGGAAGTCAGTGCTATGTGCAGAACCCCTTAACATCCTGACTGCAGCAGAGACACATGCATTCACCCTGTGCTGTTTTGTACGTATTCAATACATACCTAGGAACCTTTTGCAAGCACTGGTCTGAGTGAAACCTATGTACATCTGCTTTATGGAAATGCATGTAGTAGATAGCAAAACAAATATTTGGAAGACATACCTATATATATTGTATAATACTTATGGTAAATAATGCTGTAATTACAGTGATTTCTTCAGGGAATGCCATGGTCAAGTTCTATAATCAGTAATAAAATACCAAAAAATGTAAAAATGATAATGTGTGGCATCGGAAAAACTAATAAATCATTCTATTCATAATTATAAATTGTATGTGCTAAAGACGAATGAATAATAATAGGCATCAAGTCTGTAATATGTAGTATTTTCCCTCTTTGCCAATCGTTGCAGACCTCATCATAATGTCTGTGTGTTAGAAATAGAAAGTGTTTGGCTCTTCAACTTACTCACTAATGCAGAAACAGCAGCATTAAAACACATAGACACTGCGACACTGACAAACCAATATAATCAACTTGGATACAGCGCCTGATATTCTGTTTTGTGAGAGTTGTAGTGGTTACCTACCACGAAAGGAACAATAAAATACGATAATTCACGTGTGTGCATGCGTGAAAAGGTGGACTGATGAGGTGATACGATGCCACACGCAGCAACACGTATTGTTGGCAGCGCGTCGCGTGTCGTATTGAAATTCCTCGTTTCACAGTTCGTCAGGCACGAGGCTGAAAAGTTTGTAAAACTTGGCCAACAACCAACCACCAAAGCTCTGTATGTGTGAGGAACGATCCACTGGCTTCTCCTGTGATCGTGTTCACCTGTTTTTGTTGCTGCGTTGTGTGTGTTCTGTATTTGTTAAAGGGCTCAACACTTTCTATTTTAAATGTCTAACAGGCAGGCATGATACAGAGAGGTTGATGTACATAGATTACTTTCATTCCCCGTGTTTTATAATTAAAAGGAATACTTTGGTATTTTAGATGTTTAGCCCCATTTCCCACATTCTTTACATGTATCCTATCTGAAATTCCACTGATCCCTCCTGTATTCAGCTTTGAAGCAGATTATTAATTTAATGGAAGTGAACAGGGCAGATTTTCTGTAGCTCTTTTAAAAACAGGAAGCTCATGGTTTAATCTTGCTTGTCGTCAATATGTCGTCCTAAAATGTAAAAGAAAATGAATTTCTCATTCTAATCTATTTCCCCCCCCACAGAAATGGTATAATTTAAAAAATATAAAAAATTAAAAAAAAAAATTAAATAAAATCAAAATAAATAAAAAAAAAATACAAAAATAAATTTGTCTGAATTTCAAAATTAAAAATAATTTATTCTTGTTTTTATTTTTCAAATATTCACAAATTTCTAAAATTGTATTAAAAAAGATGAAAACATTTTTAAATCGAATTTTAGGATATGAACTTGGCCTACTGGATGTAAGCAAGCTTGAATATATATATATATATATATATATATATATATATATATATATATATATATATATGCAATGCAAATTTCTCTCTCTCTCTTTCTCTCTCACAGACAAACACACACACACACACACACACACACACACACACACACACAATGAGAAAGTGTAAAACAGAGTGGGAGTCCTGTTTCCCACCATCAATATGTGTCATGTCTTGAAAGAAGCATGAATTCCTGCATCATATCTGCTGTCTGTGTTGGCACGTTGCAGCCATGAAGTGTCCAGCGTGTGTCACAAAAAAAAAGACTGAGATATGTAGGCTCTGTCTTTTCACAGTTCACCAAAACTCACTCCCCTCTGAGTTTTAATGCTCCTTTTAAAAAAAGTAGTTCATGTTTCGAAGTCCTGAAAAAAAAAAAAAAGCAAATGTAAATAGAATAATCTGCGGTGGGTGGCTGGAGCCGCCTGTAAACACGGAGCTAAGCCACCCGACAAAGTGATCTTTTGTGCCTCTTTTTCAATTGATTAACTGGTTGTTTGCTGACTCAGAAAGAGCGAGGATAATCCCTCCTCAAGATCAGTGCACACAAACACAAACAAAAAGAGACAAAGGAGCGTAACCGACGAGCGAAAGAGAGAGAGAGAGAGAGAGAGAGGGACGCCGGCGTAGCAACGCCAGCAAAGCAGAGATGATCCACGCGGCTCAATGTGCAACTCATCCCGCCGCGGGGATTGTTTTTTGGCACATTTTGGGGGGAAGCAATCCTTTTCCCAGTCTGACCCCAAGACGAAAGGCTCAGATGCCGAGGGCTTAGAGATTTACTGTTTCGCCGTCACTTGACCTCATCTCATGCCACGGAGGCAAATGGTGTCATGGGACCGCCGCGAGTTGATTACGGCTTGAGTTGATTAGAGTTTGTCGGCGCTACGGAGGAGGACGCTGATGCGTCAGGGCTGGCGTTGAGTCACGGAGAGCGGCCTGCGAATAGTGAGGAGGAACCAACCCAGCCGCTGATTCATTCGTGGGTTTGATACGTGTAAAACATTTTAACCCTTTGATGCACAACACGGCTACAAATCTATTAATTCCATAATTCCCCTCAGTTAATTTGGTTTTGGTCGTCACAACTACTTATTTTCATTTTTATTCTTTCCTACTCTAACTTTCACATTTCATGTGTCCAAAACAATTCCACATTCATTTGCTATGGGATTTAATGCAAGATTATTATTATTATTACTCATTATTTTGGTGGGTTTCAGGTTGTCCCAGTCTTCCAACAAAAGGAGAACCGTAGAACATACAGCCCTGGTAATTTATGCTATAGTTTTTTGATTTTTTTTTTTTTAATTATATTATGTTGTAGACAATTTAACAGTTCACTATATTTACACTACAGAACACTCAATATCATTGTTATCAGGTATCTGTTGTATATGCACATTGTGTGTTATGATAAACAATATTTCAAATAATGATGAAATATTTATTTTACATAATTATTGTCATAATATGTCATAACCTCTTTTAAATCACACATATTATACCTAGGGTTATCTTTGACCTAGGTGTGAACTTGATGTAGTAATATAAAACTAGTTTTGTTCATAAATTAAATGAATACTTGGTAAACTAGAGAATAAAATAAATTGATTTCAAAATGAATATAGACCCAGTCTAGTTACCAGGAATCAACATAGAACAGCTGACTGCTGTGTGACAATTTTTAGCTGCTTTACAGCGGCATTATCATGAAAAAAAATGCATTTCTCTGCATGTGATATATGTTATGGTCTCAGATGTGCCTACGAACACAGAAACTGTTGCTGCACTACTCCTCTACAATAGAGTTTTCCTCCTTATGTCCCCAATCTGATCTACTGGATGAAACTTGTTGAGGTGCACCATGCTCCTTCCTGCACGCCACCAGGCTTTGCCCCGATCATGGGCCTGGACCGGGAGATAGAGCAGCAGCTTGTCGACAGATGGCTGCTGAGCATGGGCCAGCTCTGGGGGAAAGAGCCTCTAAATAGAAAGGGAGGAATCTCTTTGTGTCGGTTTTGATGCAATTAAGATTTATATCAGTTTTATTCATCGCTCTGCCTACAGATTTGGAGCAATCATTACCAAATTTGATTTTGGTATTCCATACAGGTTTTCTGGAGTCAACCCACAAAACCGGCATAAAGGGTAGGACGTACATTAATATATAAGATCTTCTGAGTACTGTGGTATTTCAACCATACTTAGAGGACAGGATTTCTGTCTGCATGCATGCATGCAACCTAATGATTTTCAGACTTGGCAGGTGTATTTCTGAGGACTCCATGGCATTGCAATGGGTCCGCTTCAGACTAGAACACTTTCCAAATCCACTAGTGTGTGTCTGCCATATTTGAGCTTTTAGATGATGTAATGGAGCAGCTACAATGGCATCACAGCCCTATTTGATGTGACCTCCAGACCAGGGCTGCAACTAGCGACTATTTAGATAGTTGATTAATCTATAGATCATTACATTGATTAATTGATTAGTTATTTGTTCATAAAATGGGGTCAAATTCCTACCACTGCTTCCCAAAGCTGAGTGTTCAACCTGAATAGTCTTTTTTTTTAATCCAGACAAACAGTTCACAACCCAAAGATCATCAGTTTACTATTACTGAAGATTACAGAAACCAGAAAATCATCAGATTTGAGAAAATGGAACCATAAAACTTGGAGGCTTTCTTCATTCAATCTATTATTGGCAAATAAATGTAATAGTTGACAACTTATTGAATAATCGACTAATCATGTAGTTATTTCAGCCTCCCTTTAGTTCCATTTATTGCAGCAAACTCTAAGATTATTTTAGTCTTGCCTTGTTTGGGCAAAATATTACAAATGACATTTAGTTTTGTCGTGAGCATGGACTTCGCTGCTGTGTCTTCTCTGCGGCCATGTTCCCCAAGCCCAATGGTTGCCATGGCACAAAATGGCCCGCGGAACAAAAGGTGGGCGGGGCCTTCTGAACGCCACGAGAAGGCCGCCGTGGTGCTCGATCCCTGTGGTACTTTGACCAGAGCACGGCAGATACAGACTGACACTTTTGTCCCTCCGGTGTTACCGTAGCTGTGCACGCTCGGTGCTAGGAACCAGTAAAGCATCAAGTCCACTGCTGCTGATACTGATGGAAGCTCTCAAATAGGATCGCTACCCTCGACACATCCCATACATGCTGAATACTGACTGATCACGCACAAATAATTAAATATCAATTGGATTTAGCATACACTACTATTTCAAATCTATTTACTACGACATGATACAGTAGCATCTGGTTAAGAAGTTCTGCATCACATGAGGTGCAACGCGCAGTGAATATTAGTTAAATACTTCGATTAGATTTAGATTAGATAGATTTCTATATAGGTATAGAGGGCTTGATATATATATATATATATATATATATATATATATATATATATATATATATATATCAATAAAGTTCTATTTTATCTTATCTTAAATTTAAGAATATTGAGATTAGTAACCCAGGAACTTTCATTTTAAGGTCATTTACCGTATATCAAAACAGAAAAAAATGCCCTGAGCTTTTTATTGTAGATATGTTAAGTTGTCCTTAATAACAGGAAGTGGAAATATACTTCGTAGATTGAGATCAGTGTTTTTTTTGTGACTTTGAACATGGTTTCCACGTGTAGATCTACAAAATTCCTATAACCTTATTCGTTGCTTCATTATGAAAACTGAAAGATTGTTTTGTGAGACAGAACCACTGTGTATCATAACAAATGATGTTTTATGGATGTGTTCATGTAGCCTTTCAGTCAGTGAACCACAGGACTTCAGACGGATGCTATTTACCTGGGAATATTTTACCAAAGAGACCGGTCCACAGAGACTTGAATTCAATTCTTTCTCATTTAAGTTTTCAATGAACTGTCACAACATTCTAGGTTTCTACTGGGGTCTAGAGAGGGTTCAAATATCTTCCAAATCCACCAAATCTGAACTAAACCTGAGTGTGTTTGATCAAAAACAGAAGGCAGTTCTGGTATTTTTCACCCTGGACCTTATATTCCCACTGTTTGGGCTCTAAATGATTAATAGGGAAAAGGTAAAGTACAGCAACAAGTCACATACAGAATATTCATCATCCATGCAAAGAAATGCATTAAAAAAATCTATAAAAAATAAAATCCTGAAACAAGAAAAATCTGACAATGGAATAAGATAAATCTACTTCAATACATTTTCACCTGTTAATATATATTTTTTGTAGTGTGATGTTGTTCACTCTGGTCTGAATGTGTTATATCTGTATTTATATTTGATATCTTCAAATACATGAAAATGACAACAGTAGACTGAACTCTGTGTTCCATTCTGCTCGCATGCAGATTGAGTTATTAGTGATCTCCCTTTTTTTAATCTCCTACAAATGATCACAGGTGGAGTGGATGCTGAGCCTGCCTCTGACGGAGGAAGAGGAAGAGGAGGTACTCACGTCAAACAATCTCTCGATGTACACCTCCTCATTGACCTTCTCCCGCAGCATGTCCTGGGAGTGACGAACGAAAGTCACGTAACCGTCGGCCACGTCCATCCCCGGCTTCTGCAGGACGCGTGAGGACAAAGAGCAGAAGGATAGTACAAACTAAACTATGAATATTCATTTTGCAGCTTTTATCTCCAACAAATCACACAGCAGAGATTGGCCTTTGGTGGTTGTTAGCATCATGTTTTTTGGTTGCATCATTGGCAATTTAAAGAAATCTGCTTGTATCTTTATTTGATGATTGTTGCCATCTTGAAATTGTTGATTGACACCATGTACGAGCCAATCGAAGCGTGAGGTCAGGGGACAGTCAGCTAGAGAAGCCAATGAGGATCCACTATGCACGTTTTACCACCTCTGGTTTGACGGACAGCTGTGCGACCCAATGGTAATTTCCCATGATGAGGCCATACAAATCTGGTAGCCAACCGATAGGGCTTTTGCAAAACGTGACATGTGGGAACTATAACTTGGGCAAAACATTTTAACAAATAGGAACAAAAAAGTGGTTGCATCTTAAGAGGTTAGTTATGTAGTAAAACTATATTTAATGTGCATTATGCTAAATAAACCAAGCAGATCAATGAGGAAACATGTTTGCATGTTTGCAACTCAGCGGTGTGGATTCTTCTGGATTTACTAAACAACCTGTTAAATAGAAGATCGATTATATGACTTTTTTATTATAATGTGAGTTCATGCGCAACAATAGGAGCTGAGCTTTTTAATTGTCAAGACTTTCATTTTTTTTTAAATACCGTATTTTGTAATGTAAAATCTCATTGGTCAAAGCCACTGACTGATATGGCCTAGAGTAAATATGATTTTTTTCTTTACATTTCTAAAAATGGAAATATCCATTAGCCTCTGCAAATAAACGTTCAGGATGCGTTTCTGCAGGTGTTCGGTTCTCATCATTTGCAGAACGAGGATGTTTGTGGTTCATTTCCACGAATGAGGCTGCAGGGCCCTGGCGTTCTGCAGTCAGCTCGTGTCAGGCGGTCGAGCTTCACTGGGAACCGGAGCCCACAGTCTGGGCATGTGCAGTGTGTCGATCTGACATCTGAAATGTCCGCCATTCGTAAACTGCAGCGTAGTCTTTGTTCTTACATGACCACATCTCTCACCATTTAACCTTGTCCTTTTTTTCCAGTTTAGCTCACGTACATCCTAAAGTGTAAATGAAGTGTCTGTTTTACCAGTGAACCTCTAATTTTTGTACATTAAGGACACAATTAGCGTGCCGGTCTGGAAACTACGACCCCTGCCAGCGATACACGGCGCCACGTCGCATTCACTGACGAGGCCTCCATTTGAAATTTGGCATGTTGCTGCGGCCGAAGTGTTGGCAGCTAATACAGATCTGATGCATGCACACACACACACACACGCGCGCACACACACACACAATGGCTGCCACCCTGACAGCAGAACGGGCATGTGTTGTACAACACGGACTCACGACGTCGTACTGCATGAGGCGGGGCTGGCTGTCAGTGTCTGGCCACATGCTTCCGAACGGACGGAAACATGGGGACATTCCATGTGGAAATATGACAAGCGGTACCATCTGGATTATGATTCTGCATGTGAAAAGCGCGGTCAAATATTTGTACACACATCCAGAAACACCCACAAACACATCCCGAGGGGACGAGATTCCTCCACGTTGATTCTTCGAGACCACCTTAAATGTCCGGAAACTGGAAGTGTGCATGGGGTGAAACATCAGTAAAGTTGTTCTCAGTCTGATTTTACATTAAATACTGAGAAAAGTTTATTTTGCACGGTTAAATCAAGTTGAGCCATTAAAATCAATGTAAATTTAATTATTTCCTAACAATACTTTCCAACCTTCTACTCTGAATTTTAGTTTTATTGTAACATCAGGAAGTTTTTATTGTAACAATACGAATTTGAGGCATTTTTCTTAAAATTCTTCTTTTTACTTTGAGACACTTTAGTTGTAAAATGAGGACATTTTTACTGTATCATGGAATATTTACTGTATCAGGGGATTTTTCCTGCAATGTTGGGACATTTTTAATATGTAATTGAGATTATATTATAGAACATTCAGACATTTTACTGAAATTTTATTATACAATTAATCATTTGGTATTGTAACATTAGGATATTTTTGTAGCTTTGGCCCATTTTGTAATGTAATTTGAGCAAAAAAAAAATGCCATTGTATTTTATTTAACAATGTAAATGTATTTAACAAAGCAAATTAGTGGAGGACAGATGTGATTTTTAGGAAATCAGGGTTATTTGATGTGTTGATTGAGGGCTATTCGTAGCAGAAAACACACAGAGACCCACAAGAGATGGACACAGATAAATATACAAGTCTCACTTACAGGTACGTCCACATACTTTGAGGCGGCTTTCACCTGGACATAAAAGAGAGAGAGAAGCGAGTGGAAAAACAGGAATCCAGCTGTGGCGCCACTTTCCGGGAACAAAGGCCGCGGTAGTGAGGCCGCAGAACCAGAAACTGTGACTCACGCAGTGATTTCAGCTGCAAAAGTGCACTCACACATTCAGTGAACCCGGCTTTTGTCAAGACGGTGGCAAACCAGCTGAGATGTTAAGCTATTTGGTGGAGAGGAAGGTTTCAAAAAAGGTCAAACAGTTGACTGAGGGACATTCACAAATAAATAAACAGGCGATGATAAAAATCTGGTTTTACGGTAGGATTCTTTATAGATTCTCATCAGTTATGTTGATTATTATTTATTCATTTAAAGAGAAAACACCTAGTTTTCACTATAATGTAGAAAACCCAAAAAATTAAACTTGACCCCCAAATCCATTTTTTTCCATGTTTTTTTGAAATATTACATTTGCACCATAGGCAATCTTAACACAATTTAATTAAATAGAATACAATGCATATTCTTTTTGTCATTTTTTTAATTTGACGAATTATAATATAACATCTCAGCTGGTTTTATGACTTTTTCAAGCCAATTTTGACCTTATTTTTTTAATCCACAGAGAAAAAAACTGAATCATGGCCTAAAACAACACCATTACATATACAGGTGTTACTTACTGTGAAAGACAGGAAGGAAGAGAAGAGCGTTCCTTCGTCATATCTGGACAGTTTGGCTAACACGCTCTCCAGAATGACCACGAACTGGCAAAAGAGAAAAGGAGGCGTTTGGTCAGCAGCCGTGTCTCAGAGTAAATTACAATCAAACACGACAGTGCTGATGCGATTAAAAGTGGGAATGCAATGATACGCCAAGAGACGTTTCAAATCGATTAACTGTGATACTCGTTTAAAGCTGCAAAGAGCGCCATCTACTTTCGACTTTGCTTTTTTTTTCCAAAAGTCAATATTTTTGCAAAGATGTGGCCACATATATATATATATTTTTTATTTCATATTTTGTACTTTTTAATCAGAGAAATAAGCTAATTATATCCATACTAGATACTAGATATTTTCCCCAATAAAATTTGTATTGAGGTTGCCTTTGCGTGAAAGCTGACGAATATTGCAGGAGAACAATAAACGAGACAAAGAGCAGAACCAACATGATGCAGCATATGTTGTAGTTTTTGTGTGTGTGTGTGTGTTTTGCCAGTGAACAGTTAATAATCTTTTATTTGTCTTTATTTGTCTTTGTTAATGTTTAAAACATTGTAAGAATGTGAGTGTATCGTTACAATCTTAAAGCATTTTAAAAATCTGGAAGTATTAGTGATACTTAAGTATTAAAAGTAAAAGTAATTATAACACAAAAAGGTTATTTCAGCTGTAATCTGTATTGTTTTAATGCATTAACCTATGAGAAACGGTTAAGTCATAAATTATCTAATGTATAATATCTACTCAAATCTAATAGATGCTGTAAAAATCACATTGTGGAGACTCATACAGTGAATAATGTGTGTTCTGAGCTTCTCTCAGAAATAAAAACTTAACATGCAAAGCGAGTGATACGTGCATCTGTTCAGTGTGGAGCAAAATCATTTCCCCTCAGTAAAATGTAAAATCCACCCACTGTACTCGTATTACTGATGAGAATTAATTCATGTCCATATCTGCTGGACGCTTATGACGCCGTCTCATTGGGAAAGTCAGCATCACTGGGTAGACCAGTCACTGTGAATGTGAACGTCCTGTTTGGTACCTTAGCTACCAGCAGAGTGATCATCTCCTTCACCGTCTCATCGATGAGATTGTCGATTTGTGAATGGTACTGTCTCTGCGGAGGAGGAAAAAATAACAGCACGTTACTTCTCTCAAGCACACTCATTAACCCCAGGGGCAGGTTTGCTTCACTTTCTAGTGAATTCTTCTTTTCAAATTGGAGAAGCAGCACTGGCCTCATACAGGAATCAGAAACACTCGTCCTGAGCATTGTCAAACTCATAGATACCAGTTAGAACGGACATTTTTACTGTCATTTTTACTGTTATGTCATGAAGTTGGGACAATTTTACTGTATTTTTACTGTTGTACAACTATGTATATTTTTACTGTTGATACATTTCCTGTAACGTCGACGGATTTTTATTTTAATGTAACTTTTTTAGAGTAACGCCTGGACATTTTTACTGTACTTAATGTCAGGAAATTTTTACTGTTGATACAGTTTTTGTGGAGAGTCCATACATTTTTACAGTAATTTTGGATTTTTTTTAGTATAATGTCAGGACATTTTTACTCTTCCTAATGCCAGTACAGTGTAAAGTCAACACATTTTTACAGTCAATACGTTTTACAGTAATGTCGGGACATTTTTACTGTAACATTGGGACATTTCTAGTGTAATGTCAGGACATTTTTTTATTTTAATGTAACTTTTTTAGAGCAACACCTGGACATTTTTACTGTACTTAATGTCAGGAAATTTTTACTGTTGATACAGTTTTAGTGTAATGTCAGGACGTTTTTACTCTTCCTAATGCCAGTACAGTGTAAAGTCAACACATTTTTACAGTCAATACGTTTTACAGTAATGTTAGAACATTTTTAGTGTAACATTAGAACATTTTTACTGTAACATTGGGACATTTTTAGTGTAATGTCAGGACATTTTTTATTTTAATGTAACTTTTTTGGAGTAATGCCTGGACATTTTTACTGTACTTAATGTCAGGAAATGTTTACTGTTGATACAGTTTTAGTGTAATGTCAGGACATTTTTACTGTTCCTAATGCCAGTACAGTGTAAATTCAACAAATTTTTACAGTCAATACGTTTTACAACAATGTCAGGACATTTTTACTGTAACGTTAGAACATTTTTAGTGTTGGGACATTTTAATTGTGTAACGTCAGGATATTTTTACTGTAGTTAGTGTCAGGATATTTTTACTGTCAATACATTTTTAGTGTAATAGTTGTACAATTTTACAGTAATGTCAGGACAAGTTTACTGTAACATTGAGTCATTTTACTGTATCTTTGGGACATTTTTAGTGTAATGTCAGGAAAATATTTTATTTTAATGAAACTTTTTTAGAGCAACACCTGGACATTTTTACTTTTTTCTGTTGTGTCAGGAAATTTTTACTGTTGATACAGTTTCAGTGTAGAGTCAGGACATTTTTATATCAATGCTGTAACATTTTTAGTGTAATGTCAGGACATTTTTACTGTTCCTAATGCCAGTACAGTGTAAAGTCAACACCTTTTTACAGTCAATATGTTTTACAGTAATGTTAGAACATTTTTACTGTAACATTAGGACATTTTAATTGTGTAACATCAGGACATTTTTACTGTAGTTAGTGTCAGGATATTTTTACTGTCAATACATTTTTACAGTAATGTCAGGACACGTTTAGTGTAACATTGAGTCATTTTTACTTTAACTAGGACATTTTTATTGTGTAATGTCAGGACATTTTTATTGTAACTTAGGGACATTTATATTGTGGAATGTCAAGATTTTTACCGTCAATACATTTGTAGTGTAATGGTGATACATTTTTTAACAGTAATGTCAGGACATTTTTACTGTAACATTGTCAGCGGAGAGATGCAATGTCTTTTTTTTGCAATGGAAGGTAATTACGAAGCTTAGGATCTTCATTTTGACCCATGTCACTGAGTGAGTACTGGATGGCAGTATTAAAAAAACTCATAGTTTACAAGATCAGTCTCTGCTATTAAACTGAGATTAAATTGTCACAAATTTGCTTGGAAAAAAGGGTTAATTTAATCAAAGAACAACTCAACATTTCCTGTGCAAAGATATTTAACAATATGGATTTGAGTCTATATAATCACCATATTATAATAGGTATCCAGCCTTTGAAGATAATTGTCAATTTTCTATCAAAATATGCAGTGCGAACGCATTGTTGATATTAGCAATACTCCTCGTGTGCTCGTAAGTCTAGCACACATCCTGCAAACACGATTTTTTTTATTCTAGCAAATTTGGGAGTTTAATCTCGCAAATCTTCCCACACTCTTGCATACACAGTCGGGAGTGTGAGGAGCTTGCTAAAGAACTGCTGTCATGGACATTCAGCGGCGGAATCGCTGCGAGGAATCCTTTTGTTTCATCTGGTAGCACCAACCGAATAGCGAAGGACTTTTGCAATAATTAATTCATTATTAATTAATTCTGCGAAGTATGAGATCTCTCACTTCTACCCCATGTATATTCAATGCGATCTACACATATGCTAATGTTATCCAAACAATTCAAGAGGAGGAAGACAGACAGGGAAAACTGATGACTAATTATACACATGGGAGTCAGAGGGTGAGATTTCAATTGAATTTGTAGCCACACTTACCCAGTCTCTAACAAACTTTCACAAGACAGAGGAGAGAAAAAAAAGCAGCAGAAAAGAAAGACAGAGGTGACATGGCACATGTAAAATTATGTGAAAACTCAAAAAGTAAAAAAAAAAAAAGCTGTAAGCACCAGAGAGATGAGAAACTAAATAAAGACGTTGACACCTTTATTTGTCAACGCCACTAAAACGCAAACAATTAATCTCCATTCGGCGTCTTCCATCACCTTTAACTTACACAGCATTTAACAGTGAAACTTTGTGATGTTACGGTTCGCTAAAGTCAAGTTCTACCTCCTGTCCCAGGTCCATGGCGCAGAGTTTGGCCGACTGGACCTTGGCGTCCACCATGACGTTGAACATGGTGCAGATGGACTGCGGCACACGGAACTCCGTCGCCCGGCTGCTCTTCTGCAGCTTGGCCTCGAACGCCGCACGCGTCCTTCAGAGGGGAAGAGACGGCACGAGTTTTACTGGAGTCCCTCTAAAATATCCCCGAAGTAAGTCAACGTCTTCTTATTGATCACTCTCAAAGTCAAAGTCAAAGTCAAAGTCAGTTTTATTGTCAATTTCTTCACATGTACTTGACATACGAAGGAATCGAAATTGCGTTTCTCACTATCCTATGTGTTTTACATGTACAACAACATTAAAGTGCAGGTGCACATGTTCCACATGTTCCATTGACATGTTTCCATGTCATTGGAACATTTTTATAGTATAGTAACATTTTTATTGAGGTGTTGGGACACTTTTAGTATAACATCGGAACATTTTTTTTTCTGGATCGTCAGGGTATTTTTTCTAATCATGACATGCCTAATTTTAATGTGTACATGTGTGTATGTGCGTAATTATATGTAAATATGTGTGTATGTGCATGTATGTATGTATATATGCTTTGCTTATGCATACTTTTTTTCTTTTTTATTGCTATTTATTAGTATTTTTTCTCCATTCTATGTCCATAATGCATACTGTGAATGCTGATCAAAAAATTCTACGAATTTTATACATAGTGTTGTGTATTTTTTTTTATAGCTTTTATCTTCTTTAGCTTTTATTTTATTTTATTTTATTTACTCTGTACGCTGCAGTAACAGACAAATTTCCCCGTTGTGGGATCAATAAAGTCTTATCTTATCTTAACTCAGGCATATCGTTAGCCTCATACTGTAGCATAACTGTCTAAGTCATCGTTTTTACTCAAAATGAACTTAGCCAATGTGACGTCAGTATCGCCAAGCTTCTGGACAAATAAATGTACCTCGATCAGACCTGTCAACCTATTCACATTTTGCATATTTCCAATTCGCTGTTTTTTTTGGACAGTTGTTTTCAGGCTAGATTGAGATTTTTTTTTTTCCTCAGTTCAGTGTTGATGGGCCTTTTTGTCTGGAGTGGGCACTGATTGGAGCAGAAGGTGTCATGAGAAATACCTTGCAACACATTCCGGTATTATCACTGACACCTGCACTGAAAATATTAACATAGTACTAATTACTAATGTTGTAGCATAGTCTGGTTGACTCTGCCAACACCAGGTGGTCCGTGGTTGGAAGACTCCATGTTGTTTAAGCCCACAATGCTACGAGAAGTATTTAACCCAGGAGAATAAGGAGAACATTTATATACTATATCTAGTGCAAGGCTATCCCTCAACAAGCTTGCATGTTGCTTTGTGCCCCCATGTTATTGATTTTCCCTTTATTCCACCTGCAGGGTACAGCACCCACCGTTTCACACAGGACTCGATCATGTCGCTGGACATGAGCTTCAGCCGGGTCTCCAGGTGTTTGCCGAACTCCTCCTCTGGCCAGTGGAGATCTCTGATGAAGGTCTGCAGCGCGTCCAGCTTCCAGAAGAGGTCCTCCGACGTCCCAGAGCCGTTACTGCAAGGGTCAGAGGTCAAAGGGGTCACGAGGGTTTTCAATACAAGAGCAATACAGAAGGGAGGAGATAGGATCCTAGGTTAAGTGGGAAGAGTTTCTGCTAGATTTCACTCTGGCCATAGAGAGGATTTTATTTTTTTGTGGGAGTTTTATTAACATATAAATCAAAACTTCTATTTGTCAAACTCTTATACTGTGCAAAAATCTTAATTTTACTGGTATATAAACTTTGTGCTTAAATACAATAGGCAAAATCTGATTTTTTTCTAATACCTTTGAATATCAAGAATCAGGCAATTATTGCAATTAAAAAAAAAAAAAAGTTATTTTAATTATATTGAACAAATAAATAAAACATCTTTTATATTTGAATATTGTTGATCTTGATTTTTTTTTTTTATTCTGAATTTGTGACCGTTGAAAAATAAGATCAAATAAAAATGATTGAACATTATTGAACAAGAGTTTAATTCAGAGGTTACACATTTACACACATCATTTCTGATCAGTGCTACAATTTTACAAATAAACTATGTAATAAATCTTTTTTAAATAAAATCAACCTCGTGCTTAAACGGGCCTTTGCACAGAGCTGCACCACGTTATAAGTGGAGTATATGCAGGGGGGCCAGGATCCATCCTCACACCGTTGTACACACTGCGCTGTGACTAAAGGTGAAAATTTATGCATTTACACACCAAGCAACATTAGTGACTATGTGAATGTGTGGGGACAGGATTTGTACTGTATGTGTGAGTGTTAGTAAAAACACACAGTACCGGTACTGGGTACATGCCCAGAAAGCTTAAGATCGGGTTCTATGTAATTTATAGCTGATTAGAAAAAAAAAAAAAAAAAAAAAAAACAGACAGAGAGACAAACCAAACACACAAAGTGTTATTCTTCACATACAGGATTTCCCACTCATTCCAAGACATCACGTTCCAGGAAGTCCGGGAGGCTTTCCTATTGGAAACCAAACTTTTCTATTGGCAGATTAAAAAAAAACACTTTTCCAGGATTGTATTTACTTTTTTTTCCTGCTTTTTGGGTTATTTCTCTGGACCTTTTCCTGGGATGTGTGGGAACTCCAACCAGGAAAAAAGGCGTTTGGGTAAATTTCCCTGAGGAAGGAGCGCGGGGACCAGAATTATCTCTTATTACCACAAAGATGATTCAAATCTTTACTCCGTTCCACAGCTTTGAGCGACAATCCGGTCCCTGCAGCTCTGAGCAGCGACAGCGCAGGGAACAAACCAGACACCAGGGACCCCCCCCCCATCCATCTAACTAACCCCCCCTAGAGAAGCTTTGGGAGGGAAAGACACAGAAAGCTGCACATTCATAACAAGTCCATAAGCAGGAAAGCAATCTATAGGAAAACAGATTGAGAGCAACTTGTTCATAAAGTGCTCTGCACTTGGCTGGATGGACGGAATTTATTTATCATATTATTTAATTAAAAAAATACTGATGGTATATTCCAACTTTCAGTATTGGAATATAACTTTAGGGCTGCATTTGTTATTCTCTTCTCCATTTTTCATCTTTTTTTTCTCTACTTTCTCATTTTTCATGAAATATTGTGTCATTTTAACTCATTTACTGAGGAGGAACCATGTGGGACGTTTTACATGCAAACACAAATAGAGATTTTTCCCACTTTTTTGGAGTTCAGCTCATGGTTCCTGTTCTTAAAGAGCCTTGTGCATGTTTGTATTAGTTAATTAATAAACGCTGATTATCATCATCATCTTCCTCATCATCGCCCTAATGCCCATCGGTCGCTACTGATGATTTCTTGTAAAGAAAAATCAAACAGGTTGAAAAGTGCTGTTTTTTTGTCGACTACACACTTCCTGTTATGCCTTTGCATCTTTCTGGTTCATATGGATTTCACAGGCGAGGGAGACACGAGTGGAAAAAGGGATTTTATGTCCGTATCGCTGCCTCCTGTGCACATGCACACGTGCCCCATGCTGCAATGTTGGCATGAACACGGCTGTAAAACACCATCAGACCGAGATTATCACTGCTACTAAAATGAAGTAGTGAAAACTAGAATTTAATTTAAAAAAAAAAGGGTAACTCAAATACAAATTAGTCAAAGAGGCATTGCAAAAAACTCAACTAGTGTTGTGGGTTTAGAAAGTTAACTTAGTAATTAACTAGCTTCTCTTTTTTATCCTATGTGTAAGTCAGTTTTTTTTCTATACCGATGTATATAAAACTAACACTAAAACTAATAAAAACTAAACTAAAAAACATAATTACATAAAACCAACCAAAACTGCCAAACTAATTAAAACTAAATTAAAAACTATAATAACCTTGCAGACACCTACAGGAAGTTATTTGTTATAAATTCACCTCTGAAACTGTGTCACCAGCTACTTCTTTAGGCTTTTATACAACATTTGGCCATAGATAAGATAAGGAGTTCAAGTTTTATCAATATATAAATCCTGACTTTTATTTGCATATGGCTAAAGTTGCAAATTCCCCTTACAGATTATTATTAGTCTCGGTGATAAAGTTCATTTTTATTCAAACAACAGATTTTTGAAAAATAACCTAAATGATTTGTTAGTTGCTGATTCATCTTCTGTCAACCTCATTATTTTCCATCAAACTCTTAATTGTACTGGTATATACCATTCATAGAAAAAAAAACTAAAACAGGAAAGATGACAATATAGTGATGCATACATTTTAATATTTCAATAGGCCAAATTCAGATCCAGAATTCAGATTTTTTTCTAATATCCTTGGATACTAAGAATCAAGCAATTATTCCAAATTAAAAACACTTGAAAAAGTTGTTTTAATTATATCAAGCGAGTAAATAAAACAACTTTTTTGCAAAGCACAAATGAAGCAGCTCTTCCACCGAGCACATCGCTGAATTTGAAGTGGGAGTCGTATTAAGTGTCTCAACTTATTCTTATTATTTCTTCTCTCATTCCGATGAACACGCCAGAGGTGGTATTCGCTGGATGTGCGTCCCGCTCCCAGCTGAGCGCTGACAGCATCACACTCTGCAGGAAGCTGCAGCTTTTACACCTCGCCACCACCTCGCTGGTGCAGACGTTTCGCTTAAGTTTTCAGAACACTACGAGCGACGTGTCAAGAGTATATGGATCTACGTGGAGTTCTTTTAATGGCAGGAGCTCACGTACTGTGTCTATTTATAGAAAAAAAACACACTGAAACCACACAGCTCACACAAGTAAATCGTGTTTGCTTACACCACTAAATTAAAAAAAAGAAATGCGATGAAAACTCACTCAAAAAATCTTTTAAACAGCAGAAACTTTAGTAATTAGTAACATAAGATAACATAACATAAACATAAACCTCACTGTAGTCACTGTCACTTTTTCACTGGTCACTTTTTCTCCTCACACACACCCTGCACCTTAAGTTTGTGTGTGGATATGTATGTCCATATATATATATGCAAATATGTGTGTATGTGCATGGATGTATGTATATATGCTTTTGCTTATGCATACTTTTTTCTTGCTATTTATTAGCATTTTCTCTCCATTCTATGTCGATAATGCATACTGTGTATGCGGATCAACAAATTCTGCAAAATTGTACATTGTGTTGTGTGTTTTTTAAATTTTTATTTATTTTTTTTTATAGTTTTTTTATCTTCAGCTTTATCTTCTTCTCTTTATCTGTAACGCTGCAGTAACAGACAAATTTCCCCGTTGTGGGATCAATAAAGTTTTATCTTTTCTTATCTTAATTTAGTCTTAATCTCACATTATACTATACTCAATAATTTAATATAACGCGCTGTGCATATCAACTAAGTAGGTAGGAAAATATAAAGAAAGAAACTTATTTCCAGCATCTTTAGTTTCGAGACTAATTTCATTTACCTGACATTTGTTTAATTTAAGCCCAGTTAAGTTTGGAGTTTTCACTGTGGAATGAATGAGTTGAAAAAAATCTATATTATATATAATATTAGCTTCAGATCAACTTTTAAATACATGTTTGCACAGACAGACTACTTGTATTTTTACCTCTTAATAATAAATATGAATGAGTTGAATAATGGCCCCTGAATTGTTTTAATACACACTTAGAAAATTCTGCCCTGTCCTCTAAATCAGGAAATGTCTGCACCAGTATCTGTGTTAATAACACTTATTAATAACATTCATAATAAAGCATAGATTCAAAATTAATTAAATGTATTTAGAGTCCAAAAATTGTATTAATTTAAATTCTATTTTTTTTGGTGTTTTAAGTACCACGTTCATGCCAAACACATAGGAACACGTGTCGCGTGCACGGCGCAGACACAGACACACACGCAGAATTCTGACTGCGAACTAGCTGTCCTCCAGTGGTGTGGAGAGAAGCTGAGGCTAACGCTCGGCACACGGCCTCGATTTGGTACTTTGGGCGTTTGGAGGTTGACATTGGGCGAAGTTTTGTTCCTGTGAAGGAAACACAATGAGAGAGAAAGCAGAGATTCACAGCTGATGCCAATGAGATGTAAAAAAATACAGACAAACCTTCGTGAAGATGTTAAAATACCAGTAAGAGACTCAGATTTCAACCCTGCTCCAGCTCACTGAATATAAAGAGTCCAGACTGTTGACTTATGCTCATAGTGTCAGATCATGCAAAACTGTCACTGACATCACAGATAAATGATACTGATGCATTCATTAAGTGACGTTTTACTGTGTGTCTCTCTGCTGACACATTTACTGCATTATTTATTTGCTTTACTTTTTCCACCAGTACTGATGCGCTTAAAAATGACGTCCCCTTTTGACTTTATTTAAGAACATGGTCATTATACTGCTGCTGGAGTGCTTCTTACAGCCGTGTTTTTAGGTGTCATCTGTCAATTGGTACTTAACCTATGACAAAGTATTTGCCCACAGCACAATACCTGCCTTATATTGTGTTTAAAGTTATTACTTAATAACAGTTAATCTGCCACAGCCTCCAATTAATGAGAAAGTTGGATTCATTATTCAGAAAACCTGCGTTTGGATGCCAGAAATGTTTTGAAGGGACGTTTGTTATGATTATTATTATTATGCAGAACAACTTTGAATATAATATATAGAAAGCAATCATGAATAAAAAAAAAAAAGAAACTAAAATCGACCTGGAGGCAAATCACAGCACACAAGCTGTTGAAATCAACATATTGACTCTGAGGGTTTGAACATGTGGCAAATGAGATGTCAGTTTATGAGCTGTAGAAGGAACAGAATCAAAGTACTAGACAAATACAGACTGGCACAGACTGGGGGTGAATCCAGGAAAAGGACTGGGTAGCTTCTACATCTGTTGAACCT
The DNA here is from genome assembly GCA_036785175.1 of Eupleurogrammus muticus. Classification (NCBI taxonomy): domain Eukaryota; kingdom Metazoa; phylum Chordata; class Actinopteri; order Scombriformes; family Trichiuridae; genus Eupleurogrammus; species Eupleurogrammus muticus. The sequence goes on along the minus strand of JAYKQN010000023.1, from coordinate 7,851,907 downwards.
TAAAGAAATAATCTTAATCTCAAATAGAGGCTCAGTGCACCTTTGCTATTCACACGTATGCAAATCAATAAGCATGCATGCAAAATCTGCTCCTTTCTATGCAAATGATCAGAAGGATAAATGTAACCTAATGAATCATTAGCACGACGTCTTTTGTGGAGACGGCGCCGATGATTCGTGGTGCAAAACATTACTTCCTGAGACTTTTGAACACCTGCTCTCGAAGAGCTGCTCTTCTGCTTCAATCTGTAAACCTGTGACAGGTTTTCTCTCAATTGCTGCAGACTCATGAATCGTGAATGGGAGGCAGGATTATCCTCAGAACAACATGTGTGAACCTCCAACGCGCCTCGCCCTTCACAACAGGTTGGATTTTCCTGTTCTTTCCAACAACTTGCAAATCCCTTAGCAGGTCTTTGCAAATAATACAGGTACAAACTGACTAGCTGTACCCTCCTGAACAGTGAGATATATTTTTATTGTGTCAGTGTGTGCACAGCAGATTTAAAAAGTGGACCAAAGCGACTGAGGACAACCGTAAAACGCTGAGACTGTGCACAATCCTCCAAGTAAACGTAAAGGTAACTTTAAAAGCGTCCTCACTTGACGGGTTCCCAGGATTCCCTTTCAAAGCCCCTGTGGATGGACTGAGCGATGGACGACTCCATCAGGTCCACGTAGCGCACCACCAGCGGGGCGTACAGGTCCTGCAGGTGTTTGTGGAACTTGCCGTTGCACAGGTTGTCTGAGGGAAGGGAAGGGAAGGAAGGAATTAAAGACACAGCAGAGCACTCAGTGCCCCATTATTGAATATCAAAGCCGCCATTATCAGATATGTGCATCACTTTGTGTGATAACTTCACTTTAAAATGAAATACACTCTTTTGGGTCACATCCCTCTCACATTGTGCATCTATGATATAGTATATATGTCGTAATGGTCCACAATATTATATTTTATCATCACTCACGTGTTGACAGTGAAAGTACAGTTGGTCTTGCACATTTTTGGAGACGTTATGTTGTAACATCCAACATGCAATGCATTCTCTAGTAACCGTGCACAGATTTGCATACATTTCTACTCCAGAAATTTAAATAATGTGTAAAAACAAGTACAAAAGTAATGTAATGTAATTAAAAAAAGTAATTTCCTCACCCTACTCTACTCTCTCTCTCTCTCTCTCTCTCTCTCTCTCTCTCTCTCTCTCTCTCTCTATATATATATATATATATATATATATATATATATATATATATATATATATATATATATATACACACCAGATGTGATTCTGGCTCAGGGAGTGTAGCTTTAAACCCTCCCTTATACTGCCATGATTTGTTGCTAATACAAAGGATAATATCTTATTTGGATGTGGCAGATTTGCGCAGGGGCAAAGCAGCTTTACAATGATACCTCATATGACTCGGCGCGTGCTGCATTAGACGGAAATCTACAGCTGCAACATGGACAAAGTGAAGTGAAGAAAACACTACATGCGGATTTGGGAAATTGATCAGTGCATGAAACAAACGATATGCTTGCCAGCTTTGTCTGTGCATAAAAAGAAAATTGTGTTAAGAGAAAGCAGGTCTGGCCTGACGACAGCGACAAACACCGGAAGGTGCGAATGGAATCTGTCAGCAGGCTGCTGGTGCAAACACCGGCTCGTCATTAGCAGGTATGACACGCAACGTCCACTTCTCAGTCCTTATCAACAGAGGTCGGCGTGTCAGGGTATTTCTGAATCCAAACCGTCTCTCTCACACACACACACACACACACACATTTCCTGCAGTCTCCGCCGGCTCCCAACTGGTAAAAAGACAACACTGACAAAGACCACAGGAGATAAAATGGAGGCCAGTGTGTGCTAATGTGATGCCTCACGGCTCCATGCGGTGCGTCTGCTTTTCCTCTCCCTCTCCCTCTCTTTGTTTTTTTTCTCTCCCCCTCTGAGCATGTGTGTGTTTCTGTTTGTGCGTGTTGGCATCGGAGTCAAGGTCGATGATACACAGTAGGTGCAATGTTTGTCGTGTTCCCTGATTGCCACGCTCTCCCAATTAGCCACTTGAGCGGCTGCTGTCCACTTGGATGTGTTGTGTCCAGGAGTGTGTTCGCAGGGCTCGCCGGCGCCCGGCTACCACTGCTTTAGACCTCATTAACTCCTCGAATGGCAACGCGACTTTGGCGCCTGTCTGGTGCTAAGGCTATTTACTGCTACATAAGTGCACCGCTGTAGGGGCAACGGAGCAGATGACCTTCTGCGGGAAAAGATGTCCCAGTGATGATCGGGTTTAATAAAGTGTGCAATGGGTGAGCGGCTGGGGAGGGGGGGGGGCACAGTTTGCATGTGTGATGTCACTCTGACGTTACTGTGCTGCAGACTCTGAGGCTTTGCAGTGTCTTTTCATTCATCAGATAGCGTGTTCCTGCAGTTTCAAGATAACGACTCTAGGACAAGAGCACCACCAAGTATCAGTGCATATCATGAGACAACACTCCTGGTTGCACAAAATGCCTAAATCCCACCTCTAAGCATAACGTTGAATTGTCATATGGGTTCACAGTAGAATTTATGTGGAATAAACCTTTAAAAGTGAGGATTTAGACAAAATATATACTGTAGGTTAAATGAAGATTTAAAGTAGTATTTTTATTCTGTAAAACCAATAAATCTATACATTGTTAGAAGGAAAGTATTTCGGAGTCATCCATTTCACTAGGTGGCGCTGTCACAAAAAAATAAAATAATTAATACTATTGTGTTATTTTACACAGATGAAACGCATTTATGGTATTATTATCTTATTTTTATCATATAGTCATATCATATAGTCTTCCTCAACTATTCTTTTTTTATTATTATTTAAATAAATTATTACTGATGTTGAAGCCTATCTTATCATTTTTGTTTTTCTCTTACTGCCCTACTGTATGTACGAGGATTGTATTATAATGCAATGTAAAAATACGTAAATAAATCATATTAAAAAAAGGATGCAGAGATTTAGGAGATTACTTGGGATTAAAAGTGTGGTTACCTAAACATCTGCCGCTTCAAATTGTCAAATAATTTAGCCCGTGAGAGTAAAGATCTTCGGTTTTACACTTACTTTTTCCATACATATATATATTTTTCTTACATATTCATTGCAAATTGTTATTTGACCATATGTTGCTTCAAATAATGAATAAATGAAGGTTGGTTACATTTTGAGCTCACAAGGAAATTTGCAAAATATCTCTTAATATCTGTATTACTGCCAGCAGAATACAGTTCATTTCCTTCGTCTGGTAACTGCTGCCTGCTGTAGCTATGTCTATTGCTATGCACTTCAATTTCCATTTGCACGCAATCGGACAATATGCGGCGAATGAAAATGGGCCAATTTGATGACACTAACAAGTGAGCATAACAAACTATTTGTTGAGTTGAATGAGTGGACCGCGCTCTGCCTTCTCCTTGACTCCCGACTGACAAACATTCCCCAGGGACAATTAGCGCCCCGCAGATTGAGTCGCCATTGTGATCAGTGAAGTGGATCCTTTACAGGACCACGGACAGCTCCGCAGTGTTTCTGCAGGCGACTGCGTGCAGTTCATTAGAGAGATGGCTGGCCTGCAGCAACCAGCATCAAGACCTGGACCATTATCTTCACCAGGGCACACATACACACACGCACACAGTCCATGTGAACTGACTGCTCTGGGCCATAAGACATCTCACGTTGACAGGAATGATTTCATTGAGACGTTCGAGGGATTGCACATTTGACAGAAATTGACTTGATTTTTGTGGTTGGTCACAATTATTATAACTGGTTGATGAAAGAACACTGATCCTGCTAGAAATTCCTCCTGGGTAACAGAGAGAGGAACATAGCTATTTCTGACCCATCATCTGACTCTTCGACATTTTAAACGAGCAGGGCAGAGAGAATTATTCACAACAATTGTGCATTTTTCTATAAAAGCAACATATTTGGCACAGATGCAGGTTTATATGATATGGAGGTCCATGTGGCCAAATGAATATTATGACATAATGTTAAATGTTATATTATCACATTTAGTCACTTAAGTCAAAAACAGTTTTCTGTGGAATTGATTTGTGGGACAAATGCACTGTAGCAATCACATAATAATGCCCCAGCAACCATTTAGTACACTATACCAACCATCTAAAAGCACCCTAGCAACCACTTAATGTACTCTAACAACAATCTAGTGCATGTTAGAAACCACCTAGAAATACAATAGCATACCACGGAGTACACTAACAACCATCAAGAGGTGCCCCACAAACGTTTATAACGTGAATATGTTAAACAATAAAACTTAGAATCAGCATGTTAGCATTATCATTCCTGCATGTTAGCATGCTGACTTTAGCATTTAGCTGTGCCTAAGTACAACCCCATGTAGCTGCTAGCATGGCTGGAGAATCTTAGTCTTGATTATTGGCTAAAAACATCAGACCAATATGCACATCAATGTCAGAATTAAGGGATCTAAACTGACCCAAGATGTAAATGTTCTGGCTGTAAATGAGATTTGAAATGAAATCATTTTTTTACATAATTTATTTATTTAAAGTCAAATTCCAGTCCATGTCCAGTTCCTATAGTTGAATGTTAAAGCTTTGCTGTGCAAAATGATGCATGTATAGACACATGTTTGCACATTCATCTGCTGAAAGTGTAGTTTTTTTTGTGCTCAATGAAAATCACATTTTAAGGGACGGGCCTACGAGCATGACTTGTGAGTGCACAAATTACTTGGAAGTTGATCCTGGTCCAATTTTCAACTAACAAAGTGTATGTGTGATGTGACAACTATGGATTTATCGATTCATTAGTTTTCAACGTGGGAGAAGATGTAGATGCAATTAAATGGATTTTATTTTATATACATCTGAAGAAGGGATCTTTAAACTGATTTTATCTTCTGATTTTCAAGTTTGCCTGACTTCTAAAGACGGTAAAATGTTATATTTTAATGTCATTTTAATTGTTTGTTGAGTTTCCTCAGGAAATAAAACTGCAGCAGACACAGCCAATTGGTAAGATAAACATCAATATTTAAGTTCTTTAAATTAAAATAAATGAATATGAAAGATATGTGCATTGATATGTAACGAATGTATGTGTGATTGTTAAAAAACGTATTGTTCTATTTGTATAATAAAACTGTAAAATGAGTTTGTGGCCTTAGGGCAACATTGTGAAATTAGACCCCTTTTGTTAATCAGGCCTTCATCTCCTGCGTCTGGTCATTCCTAAACCCTAACACGATCCCTGATCGACTGCCAGGCACGCGCGGCCACTCGAGCCCCCATGCTGAATGTGAAAGGTGTCCTCACTCACAGTCCACCCTCAGGAAGTCGTTGAGCAGCTGGAAGAGGGGGAAACTGTCCCAGCTGTCGGGCGGCTGAACTTCCAGGGCTGCGTCCATGTCGGCCGAGTAGAGACACAGGAAGGTCTCGGCGTGTTCCACCATCAGGTCTGACCACCATGCAAAGGCCTTCAGACAGACAGAGCGGAAGACAGTGAGGGGGAAGAAGGCGGAGTACAAGGGAGTGGAAGAAAATCAAGAGGTTGAAAGTGAAAGAAAAACACAAATTATTAAAGGAGAGAATACATATAAGTGGTCGCCAATGGGCACATCTTTAGGAAATTACAGTGAATAGTTTTGATCACATTTACCAGTACAATTGGAGATGAAATGTAAATCCACTGAGCTATTGCGAAGGCTCTTGGCTCTCCCTCTCACTTTTCACCATATGAAATCAAGTTGTTGCCTCAACGACTTCACCGTGTGATCTCCCGGGAAGGATTCTTCACAACTCGCAGCAGAAAAAAACAGTGCTTGGGCACGGAAAAAATCACACGCTTTTCTGTTGGCCCACAGAGGAAACAGCAGCAGCTCCTTGACAGGCATGGCAGGGAGCTACTTAAACACTCACCAGCAGCTCCTTCAGCGAGTCAATCAGGAGAAAGAAGCTAGCGAGCTGGGCCATGCTCATATGTCCCAGTCGAATAGACGCAGTGGAGTGACTGCTAGGGACATGGGCTACTCTCATGCACATCAAAAACACTCGCTTTCCTCCATGCACCCCCACACTTGTCGTGGCCTCTTAAGAGGGACCCCTGAGGATCCATGGTGTTTGCTCATTCACATCAAGCTGTCAACACTGTAATGTGAATGTTCCCATGGGCTTACATGGTGGTGGTAGTTGTGGTTGTGGTGGTGGTGGTGGCGGTGGGGGGGGGGGGGGGGGGAGTTTGGGGGGGGGGTCATGCACTTGCCATGGGAGCTCTTAGCATTGGATAGTTGGGTGTTGGATAGTTGGTTAAGAGAAAGGCCCACAGTGCCACTCATATAATCATCAGTTTACCTTTGAGACTTCAACACTGATCATTACATTCCAGTCACACAGAAAAAAAAGAAAAAAAAAACATAATCGCTTGTGGAAGGGTGTACGATAAAATTACAAGGGTCAGATGGTTAGTCCTGAGCCACTGCCACTAGGGGCCAACCTGACCATTCCTAACATGTCATTTTCGATGATGAGGAGAAACCTTCCAATCTCAACACAGCCCCGGGATCCTGGGACCTTTTTGCTGTTTCAGCAGTAACCACTGTGTCACCATGGAACACATGTATGTACTAGTAAATGGTTTTGCCAAACATATGTGGACGTGTAATGTTACCTCACTGGCAGGGAAGGAGCCTGAGTTAGTTACAAGGTCCAGAGACATCAGTTAGACAACCAGTCTAAATGCTTTGTTGTCTATGAAAAGGCATTTGACTTTGGCACTTGAGAAGTCCTGTAGGGGCACTGGAGGAGTATTGGATAACAAATGCAGAGTAAACCCAATGTCAGATCTTGGTCCGCTTCCAAGGCTTCCCTTCTGTTCATAATCTTTACAGACAGAATTTATAGGTGCAGCCTGGGCATTAAGGGAGTCTGGGTCAGTGGCCTTAGGATTTGGTCACTGCTTTTTGCAGATGACTTGGTGCTGTCGGCTGTGAATTTCAGACATCACTAAAGCAGTTTGAGTGTGAGGCAGCTGAGATGAGAATCAGCATCTCCAAAGCTTAGGCCATGTTCTGGTAAAGAATGAAATCCTGCCCAAAGTGCAGTGAGGGAAGGATGGGAGACTGACAGGTGGATTGGTCCTGCGACTGCATTGATGCAAAGTATTCGCTTACCTGTCTTGACTCGCAGGTGAATTTAAGTGACATCAACTCATGTGTTAGGAGTGTGTTCATTTTTGACCATTCTTCCAGAAGTGCATTTGCGAGGTCACACACTGATGATGGACGAAAAGACCTGGCTCTCAGTCTCCTCTCTAATTCGTCCCCAAAGGTCAGGACTCGGTGCACGCTAGTCAAGTTCATGGTAAGCTCAGGATGCAGCGATTGTGTCCTTGTAAAATATTGTCGGATGAACTTGCCCTGGCATTAAATTAGCTAAACAAAAGGACAAATAGAGCTTGCCAAATTTCAGAGAATAGGCTGTTAGTATTGCAGTTACACACAGCAAGGATGGTAATGCACAGTTAGTGAAAGAGAAGGAGAAATCCAACTGAAATAGTCAGTAAATGGCAAGTTTATACAATTATTATATATCTATATAAGCCAGGCAGTGTTCACACTGATCTTATAGAGGGATGTTGTGTCCAACTGGACACTTCTTGAAAAAAAGCTCCATTCCCACATAGTAATGAGTAGAGTCTCAAATATAAAATGGATGATTAAATGAGCGGCGCACACTGGGGTTAGTAAAGTAGATGAACGATAACCAGCATCAGAGCCACGCACATCACAACGACGCTAAATTAGAAGAAGCTGTAAGTCTGTGACTGTGTTCACATTGCGACTAGTTCAATTTGTTTTCAGTACATTCGTTCTGACGCTGGTTAGGCTATCTCACCAAGTGTGTGAACATATTGTGGGCAGCATAATAATGTGTTTTATTGAAATGTAAGGAGGGTAATCATTTCATCTCTGATAACACAAAGCATGCCTCACATTTCCTCCATTGTCTGTGCTGAGGAGTCCAATGGAGAGGAATGGCTTTCTTTAGGGGAAGGCGACGCAACACCTTCCCCTAGCTCACTTTACTGGACTAAACACAGTAAACATTTTAGCATATTTAAGAATGATTTGGGATAAACCCCTGAGAAAACAAGGTACAGAGTTGAACTTTTTCAGACAAGTGATTACACATTCCGCATGGAAAGTCGTAACTCTGCACTGTGTTTTCTAGGTTGGGCACAGGTTAATGAGTAAGCAAAACACGGTGCTTGTCTCTCTTCCTCATCACCAAAGGAAAAAACTGTTGCTAGCTTGAAAAGCTAACCAGCACTAACCGCAAGCACTTGCTTAGCAGTAACCACAAGCTGAAGAGGGGTTCTGGGTCATTGTTGAGAAGAGAAACATCACTGATCCTCTGCAACAATAGCCACGTCGTTAAGTGCATGCAAAGGACTTACAGTAAGGGTGAGACAATCACATACCTCTTTTCCCTGTTCACACATTTCCCCGCAAACCAAACAAATCATTGAAATGAAAAGCAGAAAGGGAATAAGTCAACTTTGTTTGGAAAAGTGGTGAAGTGACATAAAGAAATAATTGCACAGCATCCTCAGTAAAATATGGATATCTATATCAAAACAGAACTAAATAGAATTTCTTATATAGGCGTATGTTTTTGACATTTGAAAGCCACTTAGTTTCAAGCACAGATTTTTTAGCTATTGAAATTATGTCTCTGCAAATTATCAATAATGTGTTTTCACTTTTTTGAATGTTCAAAAACATTTTTTTTAATTTAGAAAAAAATGTGAATATGCTTATCTTTGGTATTTCAAGTGACCCTCTACCCTCAGGTTTGCCATTTGGGTCTTCTAACCAAGTGGTTTCCAACCAATTTATTCTGTTACCAGAGAACATAAAGCAAAATCTACTTGGGAATCCTTGTTTCAAATTTGAAAAATGTACTTAAGGTTAAGTTATGCTCTTTATCCATAGGGGTCATTGTGTTGCACGATTAGTTTCCATTGGTGGAAAGTAATGGTTCTGCTTGTGGTTGAGAGAGAACAGGAAAAATAAAGGATCAGTACCGGCTCCACCGTGAACCACCAAATCCAGTGATAGTGTCTCAACCTACAATGAAATGTCCTTTTTTAACAAGTACTGTTGTTTACCACGAGATCATACTTCTGTATCCATGCTTTTATTTATTTCATTGTGAGTTCTAGTTTGAATGTGTGTGAGAAACATACAAACAAACATTTTCTTATATTTAAGGTGATAGAGGTCTCCTCATTAATCTCAGGAAAATATGATATGGTTTGGGTTGTGGTTTATATCAGTAGCTAAGATCGCTGGTAGATGGATAACCCTCACTGCATTTTACTTTAGATTAGCCCCACCTTTTCAGTCTCATTAGAACTGACTCTACACACTCTTTTTCCACCAGCTTGTATCACAGTGAAAGTAGAAGCCTGTGTGTGTGTGCGTGCATGTGTGTGTTCCCAATTGGAAAGTACTATTATCAGTTTGTGTAACCTCCAAACTAATGTTTAAAATTCTGTATAAACAAAAGTTATATATTTTTTAATTATTTTAAATTATATCCTAAGTGGGCACTCAAGGTAATATATTCCACTATCTCTATACCATTCAGAAAATGGTGTCCTCCAAGGAAATGTGTTGAAATAAGTCCTCCGTATATATACCTAAACATGTATGCATGTGTGTGTGTGTGTGTGTGCACCAGTACACTGACCTCAGCATGGTGTTCCTCATTCTGCTGAAGCACCTCGATCACCAGCTCCGCTAGGCGAATGGTGTCCTCCAGTTTTTTGGCAGGGGTGACTAACCGCCCTACATTCTCTGGAGCACAAAGGTCAGAGGTCAGTGTGGGCAGCATCTGATCAGTATATATTCTCTATTAAACAAAAGGGTCCTGATACTATACGGTGTGCATGCAGCCTTTTACATAAGGTGTGTAAGAGTACCCCTGGTCTGAGATTGCACAAGTATATACAACATGCATGTTATCCTGCCTAGTGCCAAACACTGGAGCTAAAGGATTAAGTCACTCACAAATTTTTGGATATAGCTGTTGCCTCAAAAGTGATCCTTAGTCCAGTTTATAGCCTCAGCCTAAATCACTGGGACAATCTCATGGTCATATTAATAATACAAGCATGAAATAACAGCATGGTATAATTAGGGCTGAGTATCATACCTTAATACTGTGTTTTAGCATCAAATCCAGGAAAACTGACAGATTTTGCCTGATTTAAATCATTTAAGTATGACAATGCTTTACAGACTCTGCACCCAGCACTAATTATACTCTATTTCCAGGTTTACTACATATTGCTAAAGCATTTTTGATATTAACACTGTCCCCGTAAGTGCTCACAGGACCGTTGGGTGGCTCCAAGTAGTGGCGGCCTGTTGTATGTGGTAAATGAATTATATCTCTGTAAGTGTGGTGGAACAGTGATGTCGTGATTCCAGAGAAAACATGGGCGTGATGAGGGATGTGAACAACATGTACATTGAACACGCAGCATGCAGTAATGTAGTGTTTGTGTATCTGTCTCACACAGCAGAGTAGCTGCTTTATGGTTTGTCTGGTTCAGGTGGTAAAGTTGAATTTTACTAAACTGCACAGTCCAGTATGTCCTGCAGTGTGTTCAGTGAGAGGAGTGGAATTGTACCATAGCTAGAGAATAAGACTTGTTTGTTATGCTCCAGTTATTTTATTGTTTAAATACTGATGATTTGGCATACAACTCATGAAACTCCAAAATTCCTATCTCAAAAAATTAGCATATCATGAAGAGGTGCTCTAAAAGAGCTATGAACCTATTCATCTGAATCAATGAGTTAACTCTAAACACCTGCAAAAGATTCCTGAGGCAAGACATAGACATAGAAAGAAATTTCTGAATGAATAGGCTGTATCAAGGCACCTCAGTGGGAAGTCTGTGGGAAGGAAAAAGTGTGGCAGAAAATGCTGCACAACAAGAAGAGGTGACCGGACCCTGAGGAAGATTGCGGAGAAGGGCCGATTTCAGACTTTGGAGGACCCGTGGAAGCCGTGGACTGAGTCTGGGGTAGAAGCATCCAGAGCCACCGTGCACAGCAGTGTCAAGTACCCAGAGTCAGCGATGGTTTGGGGCGCCATGTCAGCTGCTGGTGTTGGTCCAATGTGTTTTATCAAGGGCAGGGTCAATGCAGCTAGTGATCAGGAAATTTTGGAGCATTTCATGCTTCCTCCTGCTGAAAAGCTTTATGGAGACGAGGATTTCATTTTTCAGTGCTACAGACACCTACGCATTGAAGCAGTCATTTCTGCAAAAGGATTCACAGCCAAGTATTAAGTACATAACTGAACATAATCATTTGAAGATTGACTTTTTTTGCATTAAAAACACTTTTCTTTTATTGGTCGGATGAAATATGCTATTATTTTGAGATAGGGATTGTTGGTTTTACTTTACTATTTTGCCAAAATATCAATATTAAAACAATAAAAGGCTTGAACTACTTCAGTTGTGGTTAATAAATCTAAAATATATAAAAGTCTAAAGTTTATCGGTGCATTACAAAAATAATGAACTTCATCACAATATGCACATTTTTTGAGAAGGACTTGTACATCATCACGTCCCTAGGTCAAAATTACCTGGTACCTGGGATGCTGTATGTCTTTGCTGACCAGTGGATGATGACACCTTCTGAACCCACTAGCAGGGGAAACTTCCATATCTACAACCACTGATAACAGCCATTCAATAAAGTGATATTCCTAGGACCGGGTGGCATGAACCTAAACATGTTCAACCTCAGTCTCAAGTCAGTCTCTGAAAAACTTCATTTAACTAGAGAATGAGGACATTCTCCCAGTATCAATTAAAAAAAGAACTGAATATCAGGGCAATGTCTTACAGAAGTATTTCAGCAACATAGATTATCGTCCACTTTATACTGTCTCATTCTATGTCAGCACATCATTCTGTGGGCTGATAACACACACACACACACACACACACACACACAGTGCTTTATGTCAGAGGCATGACTGTGTTATTCCTCCCGCTGGCTGAGCTCTCTTGGACAACACAGCGGGCTGATGGGGGATCGCCTGGTGGAGCTGAAGTCATGCCGACATGGCTGACAGCTTCCACAGAATGGGACTTCTGTACTGGTTCAAACGGGGGATTGTTAGGATCCAGTAACGTTTGTCAAGTCAGTGGTTATGTAGAAACTGGGGACGTTTAGTTGTGCAAATGAAAGAGCAATAGTCCTATATCATGCAAACAGCCACTTCCATGGTCTTCTTTATTCTACATACAGTCTAAGTCTAACTACAGTTACTCCAGTGACATTACTGTCATTCCACGACATTTCAAGAAGATGTACTGTATTTTCTACACACTCAATTTATTAATGTAACAAGTTTTAAAATTCAACACTTAATATAGATAAAAACAGTCGTTTTTCAGGTGTTAGATTGTTACCAGTTTTGAAATCAAAATCCAATTAGTGAAACAACGTGAAACGTCTGCCTTTCCTTTAATCATTTTCAGGTCCCTCATATGTACTTTTACTGCAGTAGGATCTTTCATGCTGTACTTTTACCTGCAATGGAGTATTTTTAAACGGCATTCTTGGTACTTTTACCCAAATAAAAGCTCTGGAGTCTGAATATTTAATCCAATGCTACATTTGTGATATTTTTCAACCTTTCAACCTCCTTTTTGAGGAGAATATGTACTTCATGCAAACGATATTTTCTGCCATGCTCAAATGTGGTCTGTTACTCATCAACATTTTCATCCCTATTTCTTGTGTTGTATTATAAAATTACAGGTTAAACAAATCGAAGTTGCATTTCCTTCTGAGACTTCAGAGCAGTGTAAAACACCACAGGGTGGGAAACACACACTGATGCCATCACCACGTTCCTGAAACATTTCCTGTGACTTTGTTCAGGACTGTATCAGGAAGGGAGTGAGAGTCTATGGTGGTGCGTATGGTTTTAAGGTAGGCCGGGTGTTTTCTGGCCAGGGATGAGCTAACAGCAGAGGTTTGACAGACAGTACAGTGTCACCTGTATCCTCCAGTTTTTTCTCAGATTTCTCCACTAAATGATTAAAAAAAAAAAAAAGAAGAAGAAAAACAGGTTGCAAGGATGGAAAGGAGGAAGAGAAAGGCGGGAATGTGCCAGGAAGGAAGTGAGAGAAAAAGATTGAATATTCAAGGGAGACAGAATCAGAATTAATGATAAAATTCAGTCTATTTGACACATATCAAGAGTTTATTCTTTAACCCATTAATGTCCACAGTTGAATTTAAAAATGTTATTTACTGCAAAAAAGAGAGATTTCTTATTTCTTGTCATTTTTTTTATAAAATGCTTTTTTTTATATATTTAATTCTTACATTAGGATTACAATTATATTTGTGTAAACTTAACACTATTTCGATGAAAATGAATCACTGTTAGTGACAAACTAAACTCATTAGATCCAAAACAACTTCACTGCCAATGATATTTGTATTAATCCAGTGCCAATCTCATATAAAGTAAATGTATGTTAAACTTACTTTTAGTTAGTTTTTTTTTTGAGTCAATTAAAATTGTCTACCCATTAAAGCATGATCAGAATGTGAAAAACAAATCTTACACACTGACTTTGTCATGTGTAGCAACAAAATCAACAAATCCACCTGTACATAATAAAATATACTAAATTTAGCAGTAAGACATTAATGGGTTAAGTACATTGTGTTAGAAGAAAGACACACAACACATATCATCTTCACTTTGACCGAAAATCCAACATGAGCAGATTAGAAAAATAAATAAATAAATAATCAAAATCCTGTTGAAATAATTGTGCCATATTCCCTCAGTGTCAGTGGTTGGTTTCATTCAAAGACAGAAGCATTTTCACAATGTGCAATCTTTACTTTCATGGCTGGCCTGCCCTGGCTTCACATAACTGTAGAACGTGGTTGTCCCGTTTGGATGTACCATGATCTAAAACACTGAAGAGGATTTACACACAAGCAAAGTAAAAATGCATTCAAGTCGCAGACAGACAAAGTACGTGTGGTTTGGGTGGGACAAGAAAACAAGCTTGCAGACAGATTGAACCGGTCTCATCGAGAAAACTAAAGAAGTAGACTTTACAGACTGGAACGACAGATTCAAACAACCCGAAGGACGATCTGGGACGACAAAGAATGTGAGGTCACTTATAGTGGTCGGTGTGCATGCTGGTGCGAAGAGTGAAATAAAACGGGGTGCAGACGTGGAAAGGTGAGGCTGGGGAATGAGGAAAGTACTCACGAATGGTTAAATCCATCACTTGGGACGCCAAGCAGAAGACAGGATGCTCATACATCTCTCTCTTTTTCCCTACAGAGAAAGAGGGAGGATACCGAGGCATGCGAGAGGCCCGGGTCAGCGAGGACGAGCACACACTTCACTAGGGTTCGACCCACATGAGCTTTTCTAGGCCAATTTCTCCAAATTCATGCCAAAAAACTTGAAAATATTGTTGCATTAAATATTCCGTGTTGCACTGTATTCTTACTCAATATAATGTATCAAAGGTGCTATATGTATCATTTTACATGGCATCTATTTATAATGAATGAAACCTCTGTCTATAGTTGTGTCACATGCCTTGAGAACTGCAGATCTGATCCACTTCATTGGTGGGTGAGTTAGCATTTAGCCTTGGAATTGATGCAATTTGGCCAGATGGTGGCGCTATAACAAACGAATTGGATTCTGTGAACTCAGACAAATCTAACTCGGTAAGTCATGCTGATGTGTGTCTCCACAGAGTTGCTTCCCCTTTTTTATCCAATTTCAAATGGCATAAAATTGACTACAGAATATCTCTGGACCTTGTGAGGAAAAGTTCCAATTTCTGGGTTTTTTTATGCTCCATACAGTTTTGCTGTAGCTGATCGAAGTTTGCTGAATGGCTCTGGGTAGGGCTTAAATTTTCTGCTGAATGCTTGCGTTATTGCAACCACATTCAGTGAACATGTGTATATATGATGTCTGAGGACCCATTAAAATGTGTTGTGGTCATTAGTGCATTCCTCTTTTTGAGCTGTAAATAAACCAGCATTACATAAAACACCATTTAGAAACCGAGAAAAGTTTCTTCATGATCTTGTCTCTAATTCAATACCACTAATATATACATATTTAAAAGTGAATAATGCAGTAATATTATAAATCCAATAATAGAAATGATACATGAAGCACCTTTGAGAGCCTTCTTTACAAATATATAATCAAACTGCATTAAACTTTCATATCTGGTATCTGAGGGTCCATATCTGATTTCCATTGTTAAAGTTAGCAAAACAGTGTAATGTCTGTGTATAGCCAGGACTCAAAGTGCACAGGATGGTATTCCCCCCATTACTGTGACAGAAGGGGACCAGGGTCAACTCGGCTATATTCATGTGTGCGTGCCTGGGGTTCAAGGGTCAGTCGGGCTGTCTGCTTTGGATTAACCATTCGTTCTGCCAAGCAGAGGTAAAATCTGAAAATGTCAGAGTTTTTTCCCATAGGTCAAGAAGCACACCAGTATGAGGGAAAGGATATTTGGGGAGAACCGACAATCACAACTGAGACACTAAGGTTCGTCTTCCTTAGTTTCTTCAGGGAGGTGATGGTTTCTTTACAGACATCGTCATGAGTGGACCATTTGAAGTAGTTGAACACTTTGGAAAATGTGCCTGTTTACCGTCTTATACCGAGCTAACATCATCTGGCTTTAAATGCAATATAGACTCACAGCCCTGATCAGCTAGAATTTCTATTTCTATAACTGTCAAAGAGGAAACAGACAGAGAGAACATAGAATGGACATAACATAAGAGAAATTAGAGCCCAAGGCTTCCCTTGATAATTCTATGTTAACTCTACCTGTGACAGCAGTCTCATATGACTGTAATCAAATGTCTTTTCTACAATATTTCTCATATATTATGGATTATGTTTCATCTCTGTGTGTCTAGTTATGAGATAGAGCTTGATGTCTATGATCTCTTGAGTCTGATTCAAAGGTCCAGAATGATTCATTTCAGTTTCTTGATTCACTTACATGAGATGAACATTCATACTTGCATTAAGAGCTTCTCAATTTATCTTTGGAACTTGAATTATTCTACTTTTAGCATGGATCCAACACTGTTGTTTTTTTTTAACATTAAGGGCTGAACTGTCAACACTTTTCTATGTTATAAAACTAAGGACTGAGGCTTTTCTCTAGAAAAATGCAATACTAAACCTTTACCCCATACAGCTGTGTATAGAAGGTTTCATGTTCAACAATCAATTAGCTACAGCATATTGATCAATACATTTTTCAGTGTATTGGATTACAGCAAAGCTACAGGGCTGCTCTTTTGACTCAGCGAGCATGTTCCCTCCACCAGGATAATATTGGCGTCATCTTTGTGTGGGAAGTGGCTCAGGCCTGAGTCATTGGGAGAAGGGGTTTCACTTCCGGCGGAAGCGGAGGGAACTGCAAGGCGGCGTGCTGGAATGTTTGGCCGCCAACACGTGACCAAGATGTCTCTTGTCAGAACTCGCTAAAGAACATATGCCTGAAGGGCTTTATGTTTTAAGATGTGGAGCGGCGACGGCCCACATACCTGCTCCTATCTGAGGGGTCTCTCCGCTAGCATGCCTTGATAACACTGCAGCCAGGTAAACTCTGCAGTGTGTGTGTGTGTGTGTGTGTGTGAGAGAGAGAGAGTGAGAGATGAGCGGGACTGTGTGTTTTATTTGTCATCCTTGTGGCATCCTTTGGCAGCCTTCTGCACACCTGGACCAGGACTTTTGCTGGATGGATGGACCACATGGTGGAGCAGGCTGAACCTCAGGTTGGTTCACCTTCCACACAAACAGTAGTTATATTTATATTTTTAGTTGATTGTCTGCCTGGCATAGATGCCTAGAACATGAAGAGTGTTGTCATGTGTTTCTAATGCCCAGTAGCCAAGTGAATGGGGCACTAGGGGCAGTTTGCTGCAACCCAGATGAACAGTTTTGGTATTTTTCGAGCGTGCTGCCAGACCCTTGAGTATCCTGGACCAGATGCAAAGTGGAGCAGGCCGAACCTCAGGTTAGTTCAACCTACACAATGCTTTTCTAACTCTCCACTCAAATAACCACCGTAGTTTAATTCATTGCATATGATCAGTCAACTGGCTGACTGCCCAGTACCCAGGTAGCTGTATCATCTCCTACTAACCGTCTATGTGCTTAAGCATTGGACTGATCTCTGTACCAGACACACAGGGATGTGACATCTGTCCTAATATCTCAATATGCTAACACAGCAAACAAGCATATTTTCCAAATGTCAATGTTCCGTCCTTTACAGAACTACAGCAGGTTAAGAGTGCAGTGGGAATTGTAGGATAAGCACCAGATATGTTTTTCTGCCTCCGTTTGGGATACAAGGTTTCAGAGGTCTGCAGAATGTTTATGATGCCTACTAAAGAAAACCTGAACCATGCAACATAAAAAAAACACACTGAACTGCCACGAAAGGCAGTCCCACCATGTCTTGTTTATTGGCCTCCCTGTTTTCAATCGCCATCTAATAAGAAGCAGCAAAAGCCAATAGACAAGGAAGAGAGAGGAGTGAGAATGGAGGTCATCAGAGAGCGGGGGGACATTGGAAGACAGAAAAAAAGGGGAAAGGAGCATCACTTCCGCCACCAGGCAGGCCAAAGTGAGACAGAGGCAGTGTAGGACTCTCTGAAAGGGAAGCTGAGGCATGGTGGAAAAAGTCAGCATAAAGGTTTGAGGAGAATTGAATGCATTTTTACTTACTGTACATTTGCTACTAAATTAGGCCAGGAGAGGGCAAAACAAACAAAGCATTGTCAATTATATATGTTGACAAAGACAAGTGTAGAAGCTTTTTTCTTCTGCTGCAAAGAAACACTTAGAAGTTACTTGTTCTGCTTCTTTAAAATCCATGCAGAGCAATGAAATTTTAATTTAGGAATACCAATCCTAAAACATGGAATCAGAGACTTTTGGGTCTTAGGACTCACAGGTTTCTATGGAACATGGCTGCAAATAATATTATTATATTTCTAATAGTATTAGAATTGCTACGAATAACCCATAACTGTGCACATACTGCACTTCTTTGGCCTTTGGCATGTTCTGTTTGAGATTTTTTTCCTGTTAAACGGGGGTTTTTCCATGCTCCTGGAGGAATCTGAAGCGTCTATAAATTAAAGCATATACATAAAATTCAATCTATATGAAAAGTATCATGAGATAAATTTTGTTAACTCAAATTGAATGGAATTGACTTAAACATCCTAACTCCTTATTTGATCAGTTAGTAACAAGGGAATGTATAATAAAGTTTTGATCCACATAATTGTACTGTATGAAAATACCACTTGAACATGTTTCACAATTTCTTGTTTGACTGTTGGCTAGATTTGATATGCATTTACTACCTTTGATGAATTGTCCCACAATATAAGCGTTCCAGTAATAACTGCTTAACTCAGAACTGAGATCAGAACTCCTCTTGTGTTTTGTGTAACTCTGACTGACTGAGCAGGTGAAGCGACGCCTTATTAACGTCCATGTGAAGACATAATACCCACGCTGCAGCCCTGACAGAAAGGAAGCAGCCCTCCTCGCTGTGAACGAGGGAGGAGCGTTGAACGGGCAGCAGCTTACCTTCCACTTTGGCATACTCTGACAGGCGTTGGTAGTTGACCAGAGCTGCTTGCTCCAGACACTTACGGATCACAGCCTTAACCTCCTCTTGTGGGAACGGGGTGACGATATCCTTCATCAGAACCTTAAATGAAAGACCCAGGGGGGATCAAAATTGTGGTCATTTTCACTGGACATTCATGATGTAAGCACCTAGTGATTCTGCATATTGGCTAAAACACTATTTTTGCTGAAGAAGGAATTTGTTCTCATAGGAACACAGTGTTAATAGAAGGAGAGCAGTCATACAGCACATGCCTTTACCAAGGTCTTTATCTGACATGCAAACAGTGTGACCATTCATTCAACTGTTCATCATTCCGTTGGGATCCGTCCCATAATGTGATGGGTTCATCCATGGTCGTTCAACACAACCACAAAGTTTTTAAAAGTCTGCCTAGTAGGTTTTCAACTTGGCACTTGAAACAATATATTGGTCATAAAAGTAATATATATATATATGTATAAATAGAAAAGGAGTGATGATAAACGAGGCTGGAGTCACAGGGAGTTGTTTTTTTTTTCAACTGGAAACCAACATAAAAATGGTGAAAATGACTTATTACCCTTTCAAGCAAGGACAGAGTTGCTTTCAGCGCCCCCTCTGGCCGTCCAAATGGAAAGCAGTACCTGTGGAGGCAGGAGAGTGGGTGTTCATTGGAACAGTCGGTAGTCTAAGACCTTGTACACACTGCAATGGTTGTGGCATGAAACAGGAAGCTATTCTTTTAGATGACAAAGCTTTTAACTTCCCAGGACCCATTCCATCACTGTGCATGGGCCTACTGCTGAAGCCATTTTATGAATGACTACGACCGCCTGTGACTATAGTGATCAACAGAGATGAACTAATGCCATCCACAAAGGTCTTAATCTACCAGTAGCTATCGATGGAAGCATTATTATGCATGCAGGTCATGAAATTCAATGGTACAAAGTTTACCCATTTCGGGTGCCCATTTTCCCAGCAAGCTGAAATCTGAACAGGGCAAAATGTTTTCCATTATATAGTTGTTTCACATCATTCTTACCTGAAGTGTGTGATCTGGTTTTCCAGAAGCAATCGGAGGCGCTCCTTGATCTCATCGAAACGCTCCTTCTCCTCGACAGTGACGGTGCCGATGCCGTCAGGCCTGAAACACAAGAGCGGAGGTTCAAGCGCTCCACCAACAATCCCCACAGGCGCTTAATTGCCAGGCAATGAAAGGCGTTGTATTCTCCCTGGTCTGGATGGGATTTGCTGCCGGTGATAAGTTGATAAGGAGAGTACAAACGTGCACAACTACGACAACAGGCTTGAAGTGGCATTCGAAGTGTGTGAGTGTGTGTGCGTCATCTCTGTCACAGTAAAGTACGGATAGATGATCTTTGAGATTTTAGTCCCTCATGTTTTGTGAATGTTTCGGGGACAATTCACCACCAATCCACTAGTATTGGGTACCATTTTAACTCTATTGAGTACAATTCTGGAATGAATGAACATAAAAAAAAACATATGATCCACAGCCAATAAAATCACGGTGTTAATTAAATAGTAAGGATTAAGAACAGCTCTGTAGTTAATTAGATGGAAAAATGCTGGAAAAGTTGCAAATAGCAGCAAGAGACAAAAGTTTATTAGTTGTTTATTTTTACCTTAACGCAACCGTCTCTGATAAGAGACTGGATGATTGAAAACTAATGTTATTTACACCTAGGATAATCCTTTTATAGGCACTAAAAACCAGGGTTTACAAAAGTAATTCAATTCATGTGCAATGCAAAGGGAACAGTACAGAATCCAAAATAAATAGCTAATACGTTTGGAGATGACAGTGCGTCTTGTGGAGGACATTTTTATAATTTTATCTAAAACAGCAAACGAAGCATGTTGTGTATTGTTACCCTTTTAGCACCATGACATTCTCACTTTAATGTCTGGACATTTTTACTATAACATTTAAAACATTCTCTTAATGTAACATCGGGACGGTTTTAACTCCTATGTCATGTATGACTTTTTTTTTACAGTAACGGGACATTACTGTAATGTAAGGACATTTAATTATTATGTTGGCAATTTTTTTGTGAACATTATGGCCTTTTAACTGTAATTTCAGACCATTTTAACTGATGTATTAATTATAATGTTGGGACATTTTTAGTGAATGTCATGACATTTTAACCAAAACCTTCGGACAATTTAATCCTAATGTTAGAACATTTTAACTGTAATGTCACAAAATTTTTACCACATGTTAAATGAATGTTAAATGTTCATGAAAAATGAATTTAAACAAAACCATAAGATCCCAAACAAATAGTTGTATGTAACTACACCTAATCAGAATTTAACCACAGTGTTGTTAGAACATAAAACAATTATTTTTTAATGCCTTATCTGCACTTACTACTACTCCTGTATCTACAGGCCTGATAATCGCTGATGAAGCTGAGCATATGCGTTAACCTCTAACAAATGCAACCCAGGCATTTTAAACAGCAAACGTTTATTACACTTTATGAATCAGCATTTCAATATGGACAGAGCAATTACAGTGTGTGTGTGTGTGTGTGTGTGTCTGGTGTATATATATATATATATATATATGTGTGTGTGTGTGTGTGTGTGTGTGTGTGTGTGTGTGCATGTTCGATGTGTTTATCGTTTGTGACATGGTTGGGTCTGGGTGGAGTGTGAGCAGAGTGCATGTGACAGAAGAGGCGCTGGACTAGTGGCCATGACAGCATGATGAGGAGCAGGAGACATGACACTCTCCCTCCCTCTCTCTCTCTCTCTCTCTCTCTCTATCTCCCTCTCTCTCCCTCTCTCTCCCTCTCTCTCTCTCCCTCTCTCTCCCTCCCTCTCTCTCTCTCCCCTTTGACATGTCATTTCAGCGGACAGCGAGAAACTGCATGTGTGTGTGTGTGGCGTGTGTCCTTGCTGCAGAAACACACACACACCCACACTGCGTCACTCTGTGGGGGGCGCTGCGCTGGATTCGTCGGGGGTACCCGTTTGCTCAGCGTCAGCGCTCAGGTCATCCGGACTCGCCTCAGTTTTCACGGCCGTTTGGGCAGGACACGGTCAGTGTGTCACGGCCACCTGTGGACCCCCTGCTGCTGGGAAGGGGACGGCCGAGTGTGTGTGTGTGTATGTGTGTGTGTGTGTGTATTACTATTACAAAATTACTGTTCTGTTAATTAGAAATGCTACAAATATTCAACCTATCCATCTCAAAATAAGTAGAATGCCCTATTACAAGTACATGTTTTAGAAAAAGGCTGAGCATGGCCATAAAGGGGACAAATCTTTACATAATAGAAATATCTTCATTTTTAAAGCCCTAACTGAACATTAATGATTTGTGCATTAATAAAAGGTTGTAATTGAATGTATAAGGATCAATCAGGAACAGCTCTGTAGTTAATTAGATGGAAAAATGCTGGAAACGATGCAGAAAGCAGCAAGAGGCGACAAGACCGAACATTTTTTGACGTAACTTTGGATCATTTCTACCATAATGCAAGTGTCTCTGATAAGAGTCTGGGTGATTAAAAAGAAATGTTCTTCCTATTTGTTAAAAGGAGACAGCACTAACAGGATGGTTGGTACGAGGGGCCAAGTTCCCCTTCTGATCGGAGCAGGTTGTTGAGCAAAATTAAATGTTCTGCTCATTATTGATGCTGCAAATAATGAATATAACCATCTGAAGAGGTAGAATGCCATATTACAAGTGCAAGCTTTGGAAAAAAGGCTGTCCAGAGCTTTCAATGAAAGGAAAACAGGACATTTAGATCTTGTCTCGTCCCTTTCTACTATCACCCTGCACTTAAGACTGGATTTACAGCGCAGTTACTTTTGTCACCAGGTAAAACAAAGAAAACCGTCTCACCTTTCACATCGTGACAAGAAAAATGAAAGAGGAAGATTTCACACTAATTAGGTCCTGCAGGGCTGCCTCTTTCTCTCGTTTTGTTCCTTGGCAGCTTCCTCATGTTTGTTTGACCCGATGACCTCGCGGCTCCAGTGACGACAACAAGTAAATGAGCCATCAGCCACAACATTTACACGCTGCACACAACCACATCACGACCTCATGACCGTGTAATGTGCCTTTGTTTCGTTTTTTTTTTTTTTTAATCTAAAATGCAGAAAGTGTAAATGTAATGGTGCAAGGCTGTCCTTTAATAAGGAATAAATATTTCATTATTTTACTGACTGCATTCTATTCGTTCAATTAATTCCATTAATTATTGTAGCTCTTACAAGACTAGAAAAATGAATGAATGAATTGACTAATATAAAATGTTTTATGTTATGTGATATGTTATCAACTATCAGCTATTTTGCTTATTGATTGATTTTTATCATTTTAATGCAGTAGTTCCAGTTTCTAAGTATGTTATCTTGATTGTCTGTACATTTTTGTATTTGACTGATCAGAAAAAAAAATCTGAAATTTCGTGACATTTTTTTATTGCATTTGTTTTTTATATTTTTATATTGTACTAAAAAAATAAAGAAAAAAGCCAGATTTAATCAATAATAAAACAATAACACACCCCAATTACCTTCTATCAAATTATAGCTGAACTTACATTTAAATTGGGCTATGAACATATCGTTATTATAACTAATCAAATTAATTGATCATTGATCATTAATCATTAATCCCACTTGCTGTGAGGATTTAGATTCATGAAGCATAAATTAAGCTGCATGAGATTTAATCACATCAACTTCAGTTGAATTGTAAATTTGCAATTAATTCTATCAAATAAAGTGCTTTTTTTAATTATTACTATTAATTAAAAGGCATTTTGTAGCAAGCGGTCGATCTGAATAAGTCAACGTTCATCTGGACATAAGTCAGATTCTGACACTTTAGCAGTCGGGAAAACCGAGTCCACCTCGGTGCACCAGCACCTCCAGGCCAGCGCTATGAGGAGGCAGGGGGCGGGGTGTTTGTGTGTGTTTGTTTAGGTCGGGGGGGTGGGCTGGGTGAGGTGTGTGTGCACGGGGGCACAAGCGGCCGCAGCAGCAGCAGCAGCTTTGGCAGCGGAGACATTCGGCCGTCACACATGACAACCTGTCAACCTGTCATGCCTCGACCTCCAGGCGCCGTGGCTGAACTGGCAGAGCAGGTCTGGGCTGATGCGTGTGGATGTGGACGTGGGGGATATGTGGGGCTCATTATTTTGGGATTTTTTTTTTTTACATGACAATGTGTATATACTCATTTTGAATATTAATGATTAACTTATGAACTCTAATTGAGGGGACCACCACTTATTGAAATGCACGGTAACTTATTGATTTAAATAAACCTTTTAGGTTGCAACCATTATTTAATGAGTTGTGTTGATATAATATTCAGTAATTAAATTAACTTAAGTTACAATATTAACAAAAATTTTAAAAAACATGGACAATTAGTCAGAAAATACTTGATTTTAGGAATAATCACTAAAAAACTAATTAGAATAAGTTTGTTGGTTAAACGTAATTAGAAGACTGATGGAAGTATTATATTTGTTTTTCAAGTGATGGAACAACTTTTTTTTATGCCTTGTATCTGGTCCTGTTGGGGAAAAAGAAGAGAGCGTGATGAACCTCTACATTTCTCTTCCCATAGATTTCAATCAAACTCCTTTTCTCATCATATTTGTCTTGCGTCCGTCCCTCTCTCCCCTGTCTCTCGGAGCGGGTGTTGTCCATCTGTCCAGGCTGATCAGAAAAGGCCTCAGTCCTCAGTCACTGTTTGTCAGCGGGATGGAAGGATGGATGGATGGATGGATGGATTGGGGGAGGAGGAGGAGGAGGAGGAGGAGGGGGGGGGGCACTGGCAGACAACCCTCCCTGACCTTTGCCCTCAGCGCTGGAGTGGCCCTCGTCTATCTTTGTTACGTTTCATCTGCAGACGGCCGGCTGTGATGTTGACAGATTTGATGTCCGAGCACATCACAGCAGATTAGAGGCGAGGTAAACACTTAGATAACAGGGATTTATGCTGCGAGACGCACGGCTGTGTCACAGACCTCCCCCGATCGAGTGACACCATTTGATCCCCGACTTAAAAACTGCTCCTTCTGAAACAAGTTTAGGAGCATGCTGCTAATTGTCTATTATACAGCAATCCACACAGACAACACTTGGTTGGCATGTACATACTTATAACAATACTGTCTAAAAATACTCATTTATAATGAAAAGTGATAGTAAATGTTATTTGGGGAAATGAAAAATGTAGTAAAGGAAGCAAAAATGAACTTAAATTAGACTTTTAAAAGTAAAATCACTTATTATGCAGACTCTACACTTTTATATAGTTTACTATATTAGTGTTTTTTTATTTTATTTAACAGATGCAAGAACAATTAAATGTTGCTCATCACCATGGAGACAATTTTAAAACTTTAATTAATTAATAGTGTTTAATTATATAATATTTACTGTATATACTTGTATTAGAAATTTGTTTAGTACATTTCATATAGCAATTTTTACACAAAGTGCATACTAGAGTTGTAATGATCAGTTGATTAATTGATTAATTGATTACCAAATATTTTTGATTATCAATTAATCAATTTAATTTTTAAGAAGAAAATGTCCAAATTCTCTGGTTCTAGCTTCTCAAATCTGATTTTTTTCTGGTTTCATTCTTTGAGAAACCATTTTATGATTATGATTCTGTTATTTTCCACCGTTTTATGAACCAAACAGCTGATCTACTATTTATTTCAGTAAGTGATAAAATAATCGCCTATCAACCCTAGTGCATAACGCTTTTTTTAAGAAAATAAATTTAATGACGAACTTTGATCTCCAGTTCATTCCTTGACTGAATTGTAACTAGCAATAAATTATAAACTTGCCTGGTAGAATAAGACTGATGTGATCTAGTCCGTACCCCGCAGGCGACGGAGTGACTTACCTTCTTGTTCCAGAGAAACTCAGGGACCTGAAGTCCTTTTTCTTCATGAACTCAATGATTTTGAGCTCCCTCTTAGCAGAGAGAGCAGGGAGCTCGGGGACAGAGGGGAAGAGGGCTCGCTCGAGCTCGGCCTCGGAAACCGGCCAGTTTAACAACGCGGACACTCGCTGACTGGGAGGGGGAGAGTTTGGGGGGCGTACGGTGGAGTAAAAGGTCATTTTGTGGAAGTGAACGAGGTTAAAAGAGGATAAAAGACAAAAAAAAAGAAGAAAGAGGAAAAGTGAGCATGCAAACAGAAAAAAAACAATGTCACATGCTGCACCGAATGTCCCTTAAACACGGACCGGCCTCGGCGAGGTTTGGTCCGTACCTGTTTCCGTGGACGTGCGAGGCGCAGAAGGCGAAGCTGTAGTGCAGCAGCGTGGGGTCGATCATGGCGCCGTTCTCCGCCCGCTCCAGCAGGTCGCTCAGGTAGCACAGATGCCGATGGCAGCCCCGGACGCCGTAGCGGGCGCAGTACTCGTCCAGGACGAACACCTGGCCCGGGCTGAACCAGCCCTGTCGGCCACACACACACACACACACACACACACACACACACACACACACACACACACACACACACACACACACACACACAGTCACTATTGACTCATTGCATCCTCTTCTTTATACGTGTTAAAAAACCTGTCTGTTCTGCAGGTGTAACAGCTTTTGAACATCATATATATCATGGAGAGTGTACGTAAAATATTTCTCACTTTTAGTGAACAGTACGCTGATGACAGCTCCATTATTCATCTGATTGACTTCACACTGTGTGTGTGTGTGTGTATTGCTGGGAACCAGAGGAAGTGCAGTGTATAATTTTAAGCAGGTTGACCACACAGTGGTGCTACTGCAACTTTTGACCTGTAATTTAACTGTAAGTCTCTGAATAAAGTCTTTTTCCTAATCTAAGCCACACCTATATGTTCCTCCTACAAACTTTCGTCACCAAATTTACTACAAAAGATCTCAGGACCCTGCTGAAAAAAAAGATCTGATTTCTGATTGAGCTGTTTTATTTGTAGTTGATGCTCAAAGACAGTAAAAACAGTACAGCATTTTTAACAGATCAAGTGTTGTTTTAACCCATAAGAACCCAGATTCATTTATTCTTAAAGGAACATTATGTGGGTTATACCATAGAACAAATGGGCCACATAGAACACACTTTTTTCAGAATAATACTTTTAATTCTCAAAGATCTGTATTTTGACATATATGTAACATTGGGCATTAGTGGTAAACATATTCCATATCAGGATGATTAGTATATGTGACAAGTTTAGACATAAAGCCTCATAAGGAAGAGTCTGGGGGAACCAAAGTTCTTGTTACACCGGTGTCACTGTGGGTTTTTTGTTTAAATCCTTGATTTATTATCGTAAGTTGATTTATTTTTTTATAAGTATGACTGGAATCAAAGGGGAACAAAGGACACTTGTGCATTTTTTTTGGCAGCTACAGCTCATATGTTAACTCTACTTTTACCTCCAGAAATATGCTGCTTTATACAGGCTTGGTCGCAGCAATGCATAATAACACGGTGTAATTAGTTAGTTTTTCTGTTACTGACACAGGCTGTGCGTCGTTCCCTACCAGGCAGGAGTAGGAGTCGTTGAGTCTGTGGTCCAGGGTGAGGCGCTGCACGAGCTCAAACAGCGAGCCGTGGTCGAAGTTACAGGGGTTGGCAGAAATAAACTCGTCCATGCCGTGCTTCTGGGCTCGATCAGCATCTGAAAACAGACATTTAGGCGTCCAAGGAGGAGACAGAAAGAAACAGAGAGTTCATGTTAGAGCTTGATGGGAAACAAGAAGAGAGTTCACCCTATATATATATGTATATATATACATATAATTAAAATAATCTGATATAATGCCCACAATAAAGTTTAAGAATAAACTCAATTTATTGGATACTGAGAGCAATGGGTTTCAATAATTATCTCGATAATGTGGTTCTACCATGATAAAGAACCAACTAACTCAACTTAGGCAATGGACCATACGTTGGTCAGATTTTGTGCCAGAATCCAGCATCTAAAAGGTTTTTGCATTTTTGAAATGTCCCTACAGAAGTGTGTGAAACGTATTAGTATGGGGGAAAAAAAACTACACAATCTCCAACTTGTGGATGGACTTATATTGAAATACATGAGGGTGACGATTGTTGACTAAATACTGTAAATTTAAGAAGTGGAGGAGTGCTGCTGCTGGACTATATGACCTTTCTTATGGCAATTACTGCAATTGTCATTCATTTAATTTTTATCCAGTCTTAAACCACATTTTCTACACTTGCTTTAATAACCAGATGGAAAAATAATATATTGCATAAGCTTGGGTAACAGTGTCAAACTACCTTAGAGAAACTTTTATGCTTTATTCTGTGTTTTTTAACCTTTAATCACTGTCCTTTTGTTTTTGAAAGAGAGACCTCTACAGATAAATCTGGTCCCCATAAAACTTCCTGCATGAACACTGAAGTAATTCCACCAATGAGAAACTGCCTGCAGAGCAATGAAGACAACAATTCCCATGATGCCATCATGTGATCAAATCCATCATTTTCAGTGTGTCAGCCTGATCTGGAGGTTAAAGGTTAGTTCAGTCCACTTATACATCATGTGTAACTACATTGATCTTGAATTGGCTCATCAGCTTTTCAGAAAGAGTTGTAGTAAATAGCAGCATGCATCAAGTGTAGAATATACTGTGCAAACATGTCACTATAAATCTATTGAAATGCATTGTTGGTATATTGTAGGGTTGCAACCAATGTTTGAACTGTGAAACTATCTGTCGATTGGTTTTGCCATTGATCAATCGTCGATAGTAGTTTGATTCATGGAGAATCATTTAATGGTAGAACATGTCCAAAAAAGTGTTTCTGGTGCCCAGAATGATGTTATCAGGGGACCAACACAGTAATGATTCAATTTTCTATCATAGGGACTGAAGACACTTAAGAATACTTGCAGTCTGAAGGATAGAATCAGGGAATTTTGATATTTCTTCTTGTTATTTTGTCATCTAGAAAAATAATACCAAGCAATCAATCCATGATAATAATCGTTGGTGATTCATTGAACAGACAACCACGAATCGATTGACTAATCACTGCAGCTGCAGCTTTAATGTATTGTTGCTGTGTTTTGTCCTTAGAAAAAAGAAACAATTGACAAATAAGTGTAATAGGAAGCAGCAGTAGAGTCAAGACAACCTGAACTGAGACCAAGGCATGACCATGACCAAGGCAGGGCGAGACGAGTCAATGCCAAGACCAAGCAACTTCAAGTTGCTCACCCCATGACACACTTGTGATAAAATGTGGAACATGCAAACCCAGAGGCACTCCTGAAACTGATCTGACGGTAACACATTCCCATTAAAAACACCCACAGGAAGTAAATGAAGATTCCACCTCATTCGCTGTGAGGAGAGGTAACATCCGTCAAGAGTATTTCTAATAAGAGACCAGTCACCTTATAGGTTTACGAGACACGAGGTGGAGGGAAGATTACAAACACTGATGAGTTTACTAGATGTGATTGTCTTTCTCAAGGACATTTAATCAGTAGTTTGTAGGAGGCAGAGAGCGATGTAATAAAGCTTAATTCTAATAGGTTGGTTTGGACCTGCTAGAAATCAGCTGACGCATAAACAGTCAATCTTTTTAAAACAGTAATACGGTTGAGCATCCTCTGAAATGAGAACTAATAAACAACTTACTACATGTTAAGTTTTGTTTCACATTGGCTTATGTTACACTCTTAGCCAATAAAGCCTTCAGCATATGGAGGTGCTGTCCAGCTAAATGGGTCTTTATGAGACTAAATATGACTACTTTTCTATTTGTAAATAGTAATAATGAAACACTTAGTTGCATTGTCAAAAGAGGTACGTGTAAGCAACTGGACCTTCCACCCAAAAGGTGAAAAGTCTTCAAGCTACAAGAAAAAGTCCAGTTGCTTACAA
Organism: Eupleurogrammus muticus; assembly: GCA_036785175.1. Taxonomy (NCBI): domain Eukaryota; kingdom Metazoa; phylum Chordata; class Actinopteri; order Scombriformes; family Trichiuridae; genus Eupleurogrammus; species Eupleurogrammus muticus. Next base: position 7,822,128 of record JAYKQN010000023.1, on the reverse strand, counting down.
GTAACTCCTTTGACACTACAATGACCTGGATGAGTTAGAATCTACACAGACACCTTATTGCATTGATCATGTTTAGATTAATTGTTGTATATGCTAAGCCATGTACCTTAAACCTGCAACTCAAGAATAACCATGATCTAAGATCCCATGTTACCCATGTACCATCCCTGAGTTGCCCCTCCAGAGCCTTCAAGCATCTATAATCCTAATGCCACTTCACTGCTGTGTTGGTGGCCCAGGACCCCTGGTCCAGCCCCTCAGTGAGTCAAGGATGTGTGGGGGGGGTGCTAATCTTGACTTTCTGCCAAATATGAAGTTTTGAATCTGAAAACTAATTTACTCTTAGAGGAGGGATGAGTGAAGGGTCTGTATGTCCCTGCAAACCTGCAGCCTGGTTCCACCTGGCTTTGCTGGGGTACAAAGAACTCAGGTTCTCTATCTTGAATTCCAAGATAGAGAACCCAATAGAGGGTTTCTTTTTTTGTGCCAGTAGTGTGCTTTATTGCTTTCACCCTATAACTTGTTAAGGATTTTGGAGTAGAAGCTGACTAAAGACAAACTTGTTTCACATCAATGTCGTGCCACTTTTCTGGTATGTCCTGGGGTATGGGAGGCTAAATTAAAAAAAGGCTAAATATGGCAATAAAATCTATCCACTATAGGTATTTTGAGACCCTGAGACCAACCTGCAGCCTCTGTTCAGTATAATAATTAGTCCTTGCTGACATTTACATTTATGGATTCATGGATTTTTCTCCATGGTGGAAAGTATCTCCATTCCAAAAGACAGGCTAGTTATTTTCAGGCGCTCATTTTCAATGAGAGTTAATGTCTGAATGAAGCCATGAGTCAGATATTGATAAATGAGTGTTTATCCTCATAGGGTTTGCTGGTGTCACCTCTTATGGATATCCACAGAGATGTATTTGTTGGTAAGCGCAAAGTTCATGATCACTTTAATTGCATTTTGGTCAAACTAGTCTGGGGAGTAGGGATCCCGGGACGGATGTGACTGAAGTGAACGAAGTTCTTGTGGATCTGAGCTGTAATCAATAGATATTTTCAACGTCCTCTTCACTGCCGAACAAAGGCGCCCCGGCCGTCAATCACCAAACAAAACAAAGAGCGTGACGCTGGAAGCTGATACTGTCCCCTCAACAAGTCCCGTTCCCCCCCTCCCCACAAAAAAATCTAAAAAGGTGACATTGCAGTGCCCCTTTGGTCTGTAGCTGGTGGCCTGTCAGGTCTGCTTGGTGTGAGTGAGCGGGAGTGGAGGCGGGAGGGCTGGACAGTAACATGCAGTGACACTAGTCACCCCCGTACGTCTGGGCTGGGGAAGGACGGCCCTGACAATGATTGATGGCTGCTATTCATTTATAGATCCAGAGAAGAGGAACTGGAAGGCAGCGTGCACGCTGCTGGTCCCTGGGTTTGGTGGTCAAAGCAGTTGGGGCTATTTAAGTGGTGTGGCGGTGGAAAAACATGCAAACTCTCTACTCTGCAACACTAATGATGAGACGAAGCTTCCAAACTCAACACGACTTTACGAACAGGTGCTTTTTGATTATTGTGCACAGCTCAGCTCTGTCCCATCCTTAAAAATCGTTGTATTCTCTAAATAAATTGAAAGAAATGTTAAAATCAATGATTGGTGTGTTTTTCCTTCTCCAGTCCAGATATTTTTTTTATCAAGATAACTACTTATAGCTGTTACAAGTACATTTGAAAGCTGTGGATGATTTTACAACTGGTTATTCCTCGCTTTTACCTTGTGTCACTGCTGAATTTTATGTTTGAGATAATAAAGGATTAAATGTGTTTTTCTGAATTCATTAAACCGTCATTAGGTCAAATGTTCCAAACCTATTCACACAAATGACGACTGCATTATATTACACTGAAGCTCGTAAATGGACATTACAATGGAGAGATAATTAAACTTGTTAATGTTAAAGTTTATTATATACAGAGGTAGAAAGTAAAATAATACATTTACTGAAGTATTTAAGTACAATTTTGAAGTATTTGAATCTTAAGTATTTCTATATGTGATTTATTTTAACAGTTACATTGGCATATCTTTGCAAAACATTCAATAGAAAAGTAGATTTAGCAGATAATACTCATATACTAGTATTTAGAATGATTTTAAATGCAGGAATTCATTTGCAATGGAGTATTTTAACATTGTTAACAATTATAATTAACATTAACAAAAATATATCAAAAACAAAAGCATAAGAGGAAAGGTAGTAAAAGATTAGATCCTTTTTAAAAAGCCTTTCAAACTTTATAATTTCTCCCAAGCTTATAATTATGACCGTGTTTTATATAATGATGATGACAAAACCAATAAACCTGTCAATCATCAAAATAAGGGAAAGGGTACATTTTTTAAACCTAAGTCTGCCTTTGCTGCTACAGTTTTTTTAATTTAGTCTATTTTGATTTGGGTCGGGAGGTGACATGATTCTTTATTATTCATTGCACTGATACAGGTGTGAACTGGAGAGTAGTTATTTGGTAACATTGACTGATTGCTGCCTGATTTAATTGTGCAGCAACCACACTGTATAATTCATGGCCTTGCACTTTTAACTTGGTAATTACCAGCGGCTGAGACTCAGTGGGGACTCCAGTGGTTGTGTCAAAAACAGCTCAGTAAATTCACTTACGCGGATGCATGTTTTGTTGCCGTCACGAGGCGAGGAGGAAGCTGCTCGTGAACATTAACTTGTGACAGAACCAGGAGGGAACAACTGTGTGTGTGTGTCTATGCTATATGTAAAAATCATCATGCAAATATGGTCCAAAATCCACTTGATTGACCTGCTGCAGCAATGTAGTTTGTCTTCTTGCACACTCACTTGGATAAACCCAGTTTTCCTTATTGCATCCTAACCATTTGACGACCGTTTATCTAATGCAACCTTGTCAAATAATAGACATGCTATGGCTTTGAAACAATCACAAACATGACGTTTTTAATGAAACACAGCATTAATAAAACATAACCCCATCCTACAGTGCAGCAGTTACGCAGGCTGATCCATACAGTGTTAGACTGGATGGGTCAGGGGATAAAACTCGTAACCTGGGACCATGACTGCGATTGCGAGTCCCTTCGGCCCATCCAATCTAGTACACACCTTCAATTCCCGTTGGACAGATGACAAATATGCAGACCGTAGCACGGCCAAAGCAAATCAGTCCTGCATGCATCGTCACATCACAAAGACGTTTGTGCTCCGTTGGACGGAAATAGCAAACACGTTTTGAAAAGAGGTAGAGTGATGGACAAATGAAAGCAGGAAAGAGAAAGAAAAGGGGAGGAGAGCACTTACCTCTTAATCCAGCTACAAGATAGCGGGGTCAGGTTTTTAAAAGAAGAAGAAAGGAAAGAAGAAGAAGAGGAAGAAGAAGAAGAAGGAAGAAACAGAGAAACATAAAGACACACAGCAGAGCCACTGACACTTTAACACTACAGCAGTTTACAACAGAGCCAAGCAGCACGGAGAAAGAACAGCACAGTAACACTAACTAAACATGAACAGGAAGTAAGGACATCATGTAAAAAAAACATTTTACGGTAAAAAAAAATGACACATTAAACACAATAAAACAGAGAGAAGCCTGAAATAATGGAAAGGAGAGGAAAGTTCTATCAAATGTCAATTTCTTCTTTAAATAAAATGTGACACTTCTCTTTATAATATGAATGAAAGTTATAAATATAATTCAGAGGAGCTATTAAAAACTTAATGTAATGTATGCTTGGAAGACAAAAAAGTTATAGATTTAGATAAGTGGATGATGAGGGTACAACAACTGAAGTATTTGTATCTTGAGTATTTCCATATATATATATATATATATATATGATTTATAATTCATGTGTGATCTCAAAAAGCAGGAATTTTCTTTGTAATGGAGTATTTTAATATTGTTGTATATCTACTTTTACTCAAGTACAGGAGTATGTTTTCTACTTTTTTCTACATAAACACACCAACAAAAGAAAAGCCTAAGAATAAAGGTAGGAAAAGAGAAAATCACTTTTAATAAGACTTTCACACTCTATAACAATTTTAATTTCTTCCTAGCTTATAATTATGATTGTGTTTCATATAATGATTATGTCAAAGAAGACAGAAAACAGTCCATCTCTCTCTCTGGTCACACCTCCATCTCCTCTGGGGGTCCCCCAAGGCTCAGTCCTTGGTCCCCTGCTCTTCCTCTGTTTAATGGTCTATCTGCTGTGCTGACAACACCCAGATTTACGTATATATCAGTAGATAATCCATCCAGAATCCACCCCTCACACAATAAAACCTGCATATCTGCAATAATAGCCTGGTCTAAACACAGGCCTCATGCTACATTTCATTTGTCCAGAGCGCCTCCATTGAAAAGTGTTAACTTGTGATAAGAATAAAAATCTACCATACCCATTCACTAATGTTTGGTCTTGATGTACCGTATGTCATGAGCCGTAAAGAGAGAAAAAAACTCAAATATTGTATTTGCTCTGGCTTTAACTTCTTCGGCGCGAATTTAGCAACTGAGTACATAACACACAATTCCTTTTTGTGAGTAATCACCCTAAGAAAATAGGCTGTAAATCTATAATAGTAATTATGTGAAAATAAGCATGAAATGTAGCTAGATCACCAATTTAGCAAATAAAACAAAGACAATAAAATGGCAGCAGCCTATACCCGTGTGAGAAGTGAGAGTTGAAGACTTACAGAACTGAGATATGGGTGCATCGAGCTGGGGGGCCGTGCCCCCCCTGGAGTTGAGTTTCTGGACTTGGGTGGGAGGAATGGGCTTGTGTGACTGGCCGGTGGCCCGGTACATGGCCTGGACCCAGAGGATCCGATCCTGCTCGTCGTCGCTGGCAAAGATCACAGTGTCGCCCTCTTTCACAGCGTTGAAGAACGTCCGACCGCCGTCGAGGCCTGAAGGACAAGAAGGTTCCTGATTAGAGTGTGTTGTGACACCGAGACAATGAATCCATCTTCTTAAAAATACACAACTGTGCAAATGATTAGTATTATTGTTACACACACAGACACACAACAATATAATATAACACAGACTTTCAGTATTCCATACACTTTTACTATCAAATCAACCCTCAAAGTTTGCACAAATGCTGTGGACAGATTTATTATTTATATTTTATCTGCAGAAAAACTACAGGAAAAACTACTAGGCCAATTTTCATGAAAGCTAGTAGTTGGTGTAGAAGTGACCAGGGGATGAATCAGTTTTATAGAAAGTTTTTACTAATTATAAAATGTGACTGTTTGACTGTTTTTGTCTTGATAGATCGCTGGTCAATGAAATTTTAATACATTGAACAAAATTATTCCCACCTCTTGTAAATATATATATATATATATATATATATATATATATATATATATATATATATATATATATATATATATATATATATATATATATATATTATATTCTTTAATTTACTGCCTTTCTTAAAACAATATAATTTGACTAAATTAAAAAAAAAAAAAACATGTACAATTTAATTATACATGACACCGACAACTAGAATATTTGGTCTGAATGTTAAATTTATGATTATGATAAGATAGGAAAAAAAAGCTAAAAGTTTACTAAATACTATGCCAGAAATAAGTAAAGTAAGAAATAATCAGTAATTCAATTTTTATGTAGTTAAGTATAAATGTATAAATGTTGTTAAAATTCTAATCAAAAGAATTACTCTGCAAGTACTGAAAAATACAAGTACAATCAGTAAAATATATGTATATATGTATGTGTGTGTGTGTGTGTGTGTGTACAATGAAGTTAATAATAGAACAATTTCCTGCAACCACCTCACAAACTAAAATTAAGTAACTTCAACAAAACATGTTTTTAAGCGTAGTTGAACAAGCGGTTGACAGAACTCTGCTCCAGGTGCCTAATAGTTAATCCTATTAAATATTAATCCTGATAGTTTTGGAAATACACTCACACATGTGCTGCACATTAGCGTGTCAGATACAAGCCTGACCTTTGACCTCCGTGCAGGTGCAGCTGTGCGTTACCTGGCTGGGGGTCGGTGTAGTCCACAGTGTAGCCGTCCAGCTGGAGGAGCTCCACGGGCTCGGCCTTCTTCTCTCTGTAGCTGCACATGGCGAAGGTGTACTGACTCACCTGGACCAATCAGAGACGAGACACGTCACTCATCAGGAGAGGAGAGGAAAGTCATACATTCGCTGTGAGACTGTTACTGGAATGTCTACAGTAACTAACCAGAAGAAAAATTCAATTTCAATTATCCATCCATCCATCCATTGTCTATCCCGCTTATTCCCTTTCGGGGTCGCAGGGGTCTGCTGGAGCCTATCCCAGCGCGTTAAGGCGAGAGGCAGGGGGATACACCCCAGATGGTCGCCAGCCAATCGTGGGGCACACACACCATTCACACACCATTCACTCTCACACTCACACCTATGGGCAATTTAGAGTTTACCAATTAACCTGAGCATGTTTTTTGTATTGTGGGAGGAAACCGGAGTACCCGGTGAAAACCCACGCAGACACGGGGAGAACATGCAAACTCCACACAGAAAGGTCCCAGACCCAGGCCCCAAGGCGGGTCTTGAACCTGCGACCTTCTTGCTGTGAGGCAACAGTGCTACCCACCGCACCACCGTGTCGCCCAATTTCAATTATTATTATTATTAATTTTTTTTTTCTTTTTTACAATAGAAGTAATGTACCTCTGTCGACAGTACTTTGTATTTATTGTAAAATTCATATGGGACAATGCCAAAAATGTCATGCGGTGCAAACCCTAAAAGTTGGTACTAAAAAGATTAGAAGAGAAGGGTTTAAACAATAAAAACACAGACTTCCAGCTAGTTTTACACCCAAGATGGCCTAAATATATAAAATTTATCATCTTTTCTCAGTTGCACCGTTTGACATTTTGTGTCAGAAATCACACAAAATCATGATTTTTGTGAAAAAAAATCTATATATATACAAACAGATTTCTAAATGACAAGAAATGGTCTGTACTATAATACAGTTAATCATCCAATACTGTGGATACAACTGAAATCACTGTATTTAATTGATTTCACAATACTGCAAATTGAAGTACATTACTTAATTAATTAAAAAATAAATACAGTAACTTTCTGGATAATTGCTGCCAGTTAGTTAGTTAGTTACAGTAACATGTGTAAACAGCTTTGTTGGTACTTAAGTGAGAGATCTGAGTACTTTTTTTTGCACCACTGTGTAGGACAGGTTGCTACTTTCAGGCAGTAGCTGCTACTGTAGCTGCCAGTCATACCAGCCTGTCCTCACAGATCACCAGCCCCAGCCAATCCGACGCTGTCACCACCTTCCGCCGCTGCAAGTGGCAGCTCTCACTCTCGCTGCAGCTGCATGCTCCGTCTGTGTGTGTGTGCGTATGTGTGTGTGTGTGTGACAAATGAGATTCCGCATGACAGCACTGATGAGACCCGAGGCCAAGAAAAGGATGGAGGGAACTGGACCGACTCTCCAGCAGCTCCCTGGCCTCCAGGACACCACAGAGGCAAATCTGAGTCTAAACTACAGCCCCCCCCCCCCCCCCTCCCTAACCCACCCACTTCCTCTCTCTCCCTCCCTCTCTCCCTCCCTCGCTTTCTCTCTCTCTCTCTCTGCTGTCAGTCATCGCTGTAGAGGGAGATTAGAAGAATGAGGAAGAAGGAGATTGAAGGGGATTGCTGAAGTCGTTTGTGCTCACATCATTACGGGAAACACATGGACGTGAATACAGTTGAGTTGATTTGATGAGTGTTTGTTCACAAACAAACTTCAGAAGCCAAAAGCAACAAATTCCAAACTCTATAATGATTTCAGAGTAATTTAATATTATATATATAAATATCAGAAAATTCATGTATGCCATCAATATGGTTATAATGTATACTACTTTACTTTAGATTATTATTATTACTTATCACACACAGACCTCACCTTTTTTGATTTTAAATGTTTTGCTATAATGCACAATTCAAAAATTAAAAATCCGTTAAAAAATTGCATGTTTTTTTCTCTGTTTTTCACTTGGAGAAAAACAGGAGAAATATTTCTTTAATTAGCTGGAGAATAATTAAAGCTATAATTTGAAATAACATAACTACAAGATGAATGCTCAACATAATAGATTGCATGTTTTTATGTTGCAATGTCTATGAGTTCAAGACTAAGATTAACTTTATTTTTTTTTATAGGTAGATTATTTCTCCATGAAGATTTGACTGTCTGCACATTGGCCACACCCACACAAACATTTCTCAATGCACGCCACATCCTGACCCCCGTAACAAGCCACACACACACGCACACACACATTTGCACTATTGCATTCTTGTTGGCTATATTTACTTTATTTTCCTGCAATGTTTTACAATACAGCTGCAACAGAAAGCAGGCAAATTGCATCTCTATGCCAAATAGAAAGTATCTCAGTCTGGAAGGAAAACGGATAAATGAATGAATAAATAAATAAATAAATAAATAAATAAATAAATAAATAAATAAATAAATAAATAAATAAATAAATAAATAAATAAATAAATAAATAAATAAATAAATATTATAAAAGTGAAATGAAATAGTGAACTACAATCAGGAGAAGTGAACTGAGCTGAAGTGAATGAGAGTGAACTAACTTGTAGTGAACAGATGTGGACATGTGATCCACTAGAGTCCACCATGAACACGTGAGGTTTGAGCTGATCTGTAATCTGCCTGGATGCTGTGAGCAGGGCGACTGAGGCGAGGAGGAGGAGGAGGTGAGTTAAGGACAAAGCAGAAGTTTGAAGAATGAGAAGGGCACCTAATGGTCTGCAAAGGACCAGGGATCTGGGTGCAGCATGTGTGTGCATGTGTGTGTGTTTTTATTGTATCATACTCTTCTCTGATTGGCTGGCCTCAGCTCTTTAAACTTATCAACCTATCCAGATTCAGCTGAGTCATCAACTTCCTAAACTAATGAACGACATGATAAAAGAAACAACAGTGGTTAATTTTAACACATTTTTAAATGTATTCGAGGCTGAAGTCTCCGGTCCACTTTGAGCTGAGCTGCAGCTCCTCTGTTTCAAAGAGAGTTGTCTGGATGACTCTGGTTTTAGAGACTGCATTCCCCCCCGTTCATCACCAGAGGCTCAACCCTCGTGTTCTACGGCCTTCTCTGTGTCCTCGCCACATTCCCTGAGGCTCCGCCCCTAAGTCTGCAGCCTCCGCCCACTCCGTCTTCGTCTTCCCTGTGACTCCTCCCACAGCAAGGGCCGGATTAACCGTACGGGCAGTTGAGCACTTACCCGGGGCATCAAGGTTGGAGAGGGCACCAAGCACCAAAAAAACCAACAAAAAAACACAGGAAAAAAAAGCTTTGTGCCTCGGTGCCCCTCCAGCCGTGGGATTTGGCCTCGTGCCTCTGATAAACATTTGATTGAATGAAGGATGAACAATGTTCGCCCAGGGCACCGGGAATCCTGCATTATCCCTGGTTCACTTTCGTGGTCAGACGAGGACCTTCCAGATCTCAAGTTGTCTGGCTGCCCTTCCTGGTCTTCATCACCAACCTCAGTCTTCGTGGCCAGTGAGGAACTTGACCTCTAGGAGTGGTGGTGGTGGGGGGGGCTTTCTATCTTTACCGCCAGCCTCCAGGCGCATTCCACCTTCATGCCGGACTATAGACGGGTTCCACCTTCTCTGACTATCTTCCAGGAGGATCCTGCCTTGCCGCAGGCCTCCAGCTGGGTTCCAGTTTCACCCAAGTGCCTTTCCATGTTGGGTGGTCCTCCTGTTCATCCTCCAAAGTGTTTTCCGTGTGTGTCTGGCGGTCCTTCGGCCTATCCTCCAGAGCCGCTCTGCCCATCCACTTGCCCTTCCGATTGGTGGGCCTGGGAGGCCTTCTGCCTCGCCGCGTTGCAGCCCTCAGGCCGCCTGCTCCACCACTCTGCAGCCCCGTTTGCCCCAGAGGAAAAGTGGATGTGGGGAAGATTGGATTAGAAAATAAAATGCGCTCGTCCTTGTTTACTCCTACGCCCCAAACACGGGTCAATCGCCAGTTTCTGCTTCATCACTATCCTGCGTCCTGCAGATCAGCACACATACCCGCAGACTCATTTCAATGCAGCTCTGCAGATAACTGCAATGCGTCGCCAATATTGTCTTGTGCACCAAATGTGGAAATCAATGCATCGTGCGTAATACACACTGGAAAGACAATCATTGGTCCCGTGCTCCCTCAGCCTCCTGAGTGTCAATCTCCCAAGTTCAGTTTTTCTGACAATTGGAACAAATCTGCTTATCTATTTTTGTTTCTTTTCTCCTCAATTTATTTTTCCAGTGCTGCATCCGAATCTTCCACTGGATTGAAAGAAAGGTTAAAATCATTATTGGTGTGTTTTGCCTCCCTGGTTGTTGGTTTAGTCAACTGTGCTGCAGCTTTTTCAGGGAGAATGTGTTGCATGCTGCTCTAGTGGATGGATTCAGAACAGGCGATTACGCTTGAGCCAAACCAGCGTGGGTTAAAAGGTTTTGATGGACACCTGCAGAAAACCAGGGAACAGTATACACCCAGGCCATAGTAGGCATACGTATCCATAAGGTCTTCTACACTTCTGTAACTCTACAGTGATGAACTACTCTCAGCAGACTTATGGCATGTGAGGACTATATTGAATGCACTTAAGAGGGAAATTAAAGCATATTAATGGAAATTGTGTCTTAGCTGTAAACAATAGGACTGGTAAAATATATGTGAATAAATATGTGGATTGTAGGTGATTGCATAACATCTGTGTTTTGTGGCAAAAAAAAATGACTGTGCCAGACTTAATGAATATTTTGACACGTTTAAAGTGTTTGTGGTGTGTTGGACAAAAAACAAAAAGCCAACAGTCAAGACTTACGGGACTTTACATGAGCAAAAGACACAGTGAGCAAAGAAAAACATACGCAGTCTTGTGGTGTTATCTCTACGATGCAACAAAAAGTACATATGCACACACACACACACACACACACACACACACATATACACAAACAAATAGCGTCTGAGCTCCTCAAGAAAAACATCCATCCACAGACAGACATAAAAAAGAACACACACACACATGCACACACACACACACACACACACACACACACACACACACACACACACACACACACACAGTCTATTGACCAGTATTTGTCACTTGCTATATATTTAGCTGGAAGCGAGTGCAAGGCTTCGAGTTGGCGGCGCTCAGGCTTTTCTAGCTGCGAGTGTTAGGCCAGCTAGTGTTCACTCCACTTTGTCAATCCGCTGTCAACTTGTAGCTCTGAGACATATCCTCCCCAACGCACAAGAGACAGGCCGCCCCCCCGCCTGCTGCCCACCTCCCGACGCAGAGCCACCAGGAAATGGCCGCTACAGCAAGCAGCCCCCACACACAGCCCCCCTCCAACACCACCCAGCCCCCCCCCAAACACACACACACACACACACACTCCCCCCCCCAGATCTCCTGACAAAAGCCTGCTTGGCCTCTCCATCATTCCCCTGACAGCCGAGAGAAGACAGCTTGGCTGCATCTCTCTTTCTCGCTGCACACATGCACATACACACACACACACACACACACACACACACACGCTATGTGGCCGAGGAAAAAAAAAATATTAGTGCCGTGCAGCCGATCGAGCTGATGTTGACGGCTGCTGGTGTTTCTCCGTCGGGTGTGATCGGGTTATGGAGCTCATCGTACGTTCTCTTCAGTCCAAATTCAAATGTTGGTTTTATAAAGTGTGATATAGAGAGCTCAAAAAAAATAAATAATCAAAGACACATGTGAATATATTTCTGGAAGTTCTCACTAAGCTGATAATTAATGGAGCTCGGTATAAGAATTTATCACCTATAACCTGTTATTTATATGTGTTTCTATCTGCAGTAAGAATGTCAGTCCTCTGTTAATACTACTCTATCACTTAATAAAACACCAACAATCCTATTGATTTAAATAAACCGTTTAAAGTGAAATTATTATTTGATTAGCTTTAATGATGCAGTTGTAATTGTAACCTTTAAATGGTTTGTTATAAAGCTAGAACACTACAAAACAAAATTGAAATGGAACAACTTAATTTCAAAGCTTGTCAACTTAATAAAAAAATCTATGATGCATTATGCTAATTATGCACATAGTGCTTAGAATTACTAAAATAATGTGAGAAATTAGTTGGAAAAACTTTATTTATTTATTTAACTTTGAGTTATCTTCTGAAAAACTTGTGTTTGTGCAAAATTATTAAGTAAGTGTTAATTAAAAGCACATCTGACTAAAGAGGAAAATCTGATTCCTCTTAGTCAATGTTTTTATGTTATGTTCATTTTGTTGTTGAATCCAAGGCATTTGTTTCTAGAGTGTAGTAAAAATTTCTTGTTCTTACCTGAACTAGGACAAAGAATCGCTTCTTCCATCTTTTCCACACATTTTTGCCAATAGCCCACAAGTACCTGTGGGATTAAGAAAACCAGTAGACACAGAATCAACATTTTTTTATGATATAAGGGGCTAAATGTCGTATATGTTGTACACTGAGTAAGTTATCTTCCCATCTTCTCTGCACTGTAAAGATCTGCAGTACAGTGGACTCAGGCGATACCTGTGAGTACAGTAACAGTACACTGTAGTACTTCTACTGACCTCTCCTGGTCAAACGAGGTTACTGCAACAGATAATTCACTATTTCAAAAAGTGTACTCAGTACTCAGATTTTCTACTTGAGTAAAGGGGGAGTACTAGTAGTAATATTAAATGTGTAATTATGTATGTAATGATTAAAACCAAATATTATAATATATTACAATATAAATACACACTCTGTATAATGAGTACTTTTACTATTTTGCTCCATCAATATTGAGCCAATTTAAGCTACTTTGCATAGACCAATAATAATAATACTGAATCACAATTTTTGGCAACTTACAAACATTAGTTTATTCGAAATCATTACAAATTTTATGTATAATAGCTAATCTGCATCCTGAAAAATAATTGGTTGTATATATATAGTAATATTTAATACAAACGTATTCACATATTTTATTTATGTAAATATGCGATGACATGTATTATATTACATATAATGCCTGTAATATTATTTATAATTTCTACATATATTGACATACATATTTTAAACAAATTTAATAGATGAATGATCACAAAGTAAATGCATGCATTACAGAGAAATTGTGACAAATGTAGAAAGAGATATGAGGGTTTAACATAGTGTGGATGTAGCCAGGGACACTTGAAAAAAACCGAGACATCTTATAATTATTAGTAAAACTTCCATGAACATCACATATGTGACATATCAACATTGAACTGAGGTCGCTTTGTGTTGTCTTCAAACAGGAGTTCTTCAAACTAAAATATGCCAGAGCCTATTGATGGTATGATTTATTAATATATATATATTTTTTATCTTTACTACTAAATTAGAACTGTGGCCCTAGTTACTGCATATTTACTCTAAGACACTTTTCAGAAAAATGCATATATATTTCTGGTATGGGAGACAGTGGTGCAGTTTAGTCACAAGAGGGCAGTAAAGACCAGAGCATGGGACTGTTTGGGAATATTGATTGATTTTAAGTAATGTGCCTGTGCTCTCTCCCCATTGGAGAGAGAGCCAATAAAACACTGATGGCAGGACTGTGAGAGGACACACGGACAGAACTCAGCACTGGGAGTGCACCGTTATTATTAGTTCTGCTTGTGGTTGGCCATTGAGTTTATGAATGAAAAGGAATAGCCCTCTGTAATAGCATGAACCCTGACATACAGCAATTAAAATGTATTTATTAAAATTATTCAATCATTTTATAGTCAAGTGCAGCCTGCATATGTACACATTTGTTTGTTTCAACCCAGCTCACGTTGCCTATCAGAACAGTTCTGACAGTATAAGCTCCACCAGAATAACTGTAGCAGCTAGTGTGGTGCAGTCAATGCAGGTTAATGTCCTACGTCACATGACCTGCTCCCCTCCCAGGCTACATTAAACATCTGAAGTAGAGACTGTATCTGTCATGTCTCATTTCAAACATTTAATTACAGAAGCATTTTGGACTGGGGGGTATATTTTTCAGCAGCACAGACAGTATTGAATGATCATAGAAATATCACAGGAATGTCTAGAGAATATCATAGATTTAAAACAAAATGGACAGAAGAGCAGGGCATAGAGAAAATGTATAATAACTAATCCGACTGATACTTCAGAACCACGGACAGCTCCATGGATTCATCAATACACAGCACAATCAGGCTGCTCATATTTCAGAGCTGTCAGATTTCAACTGATACAAACACCTCAGATAAAGGTGAACATATTCAGCTCAACTATCACTACTAATTATATTAGCATTTAGATCTAGACTAAACATTTAAATTAAGGTTTGCAGGTCTAAATAATACGTTGCAACAACAGAGAAATTAATAACACGTACCTTATGTTTAAATAGAGACATTTATAATAGTTATTTCCTTATTGATTCATGCAGTATTTCAGTGTAATATAGCAAAATGTGTGTGTTCTTATCAGTCCTGAGGCTCATTGTGTTTTGTGTTGGGTTTGACATGAGAACTTGATGCAGGAGAAGGACGGAGACGGAGAGAGGGCTTTTGTTGTAAAAGAACATCCGAGGGTGAGGACCCCAGTTTGATCTGCCTCCGCTGACCCGGGGCTAGCTGCGGGTGACCCCCGGGTGAGCACGCCTCAGTCCGCTCCGCTCTGCCTTTACCCCCGGTCCCTCTCTGAGCTGCCTCCCCCTGTCGTCCTAAATAAACCACGCGGTGACATACGAGAGCCCCGCCCGTGTGCAGTGCAGAGAGCGGAACCAAAAAACATGGCGGGGAGGCGGTGTGGGGGGTCTCACAGGGCAGGCCGGCAGCCTCCTCCAGGACAGGGCTCATTTAGACAAGGGTTTAAATCTTAGCCTCAGTGGCTAACATGGGAATTTTATATAATTTCAAATTTCTTAGCATTTTATGATACTGTGAGATATTTACTTGAAGGATGTTGAGCCATGTATTAAAAGGGGTCCTATTATGAAAAAAAAAATCTTCAGGGCTAGTGTGTAAATTGTCTGTTCTGATGTTTTTTTTTTACATGATCTATGCCCTAACTTAATTGAAGTTTGACTGCCTCCAGGGCCTTGCTGTTCATCATGATGGCTCCTAAATAGAATGGAATCATCATTCATATTATTGTTTTCTAGAGACAAGACAGAATGTCTGCAGTGAAAAAAAAAATCTATAAGACAGTCAAATGTGTGCAACAAAAGTAATAGGTGAAGGGTCATGCTATATTTGATTAATTGTAGGTTAGCATTGAATAGCGGTGAGTTCTCTGTTATAAAACATGGAAGAAGCACCAAAAAACATGTGTGTAGTAACAACTGATGACCACAAGAGGGAAGCCATACTTCATCTCTTGGATAAAGAATAAAGACGCATTTTTGGCATAGTTCTCACAATATCCTTCCACCTGCATCTTAGCGACAGACACCCAGAAGGTAAAATCTGTTACTCATCGGATCTCCAAAATAATAATAGAACAATTTAAAAAATATTAGCTTAACCCATAAATTATTGTAAGACTAGAGTCACTTTGATAGGAAGAAGGTTTGAATGGTCCCCCCCAACAAGTTTTTAATTGTAATAAAGTCAGGGATGCAACAAATACTACCTAATGAATTATTATATGCAGACATTTTTATTTTGGCACTGTCCCCCAATTTTTTTTTTGCACATATGGTGCCCTTTTCAGTATTTCAGAAATATTTTCTGTATTTGTAAAAAAAAAAAAATGCTACAATTTAATTTGAATTTAAACAGAGGCCTTTTGCGTAAATGCTGCTCTATTCAAACACATGTAGTTTACATGGTAGTTTTGAATCCCTGAGTTTTGTAGACCTGGTACAAGAGCATACAATTTCTAAATAAATCCTTAACTCTCTTCACATAAAGCCTGTTTCAAACTGTACACTCAGTGTTTTCGGCTGCACACGCTAAAAACTAAATGTTCCTCAGAGATAGTTGAGAGTAGGAGGATGGTGATGATGGCCTAAAGAGCTGATAACCCGGTGAACTTCAGCTAATAGAGTATGGCTTCCAAAACTGATTAAACACCACACATATAAACACATACCTACAAACCTGACTTTGTCCATAGACAGATTTCATAACAAGCATTTTTAAGTTAAGGCTGTGTCTCATCAGTAGGTGCAGAAGGTAACAGAGGGCCTATGTTAGTTTTCCATTTGAAATAATTCCTAAAACCAACTATTAAAATTGCAGTGCATATTTTTCTTTCATATCACATATGATAAATGCGATACCTCACCACAGGCATACAACATATTACAGCTAAGGGGCATCAACAGCTCCCCATAGCTGCGATATAATGAGCATCTAATGAGTTACTGCAGAAATATCACATTGGAGAATCATGTGCTTCTATGTGTAGTAGTTGCCCGAGAGAGAGAGAGAGAGAGAGAAAGAGACTTACCCACAATGCTTCATGTTCTGTGGTTTATCCATGCGAATGGCCAGTTTGATCTTGAGGTCGCTGTCGGGGCAACCTTTAGACACCGTCATCTTGTGGAGCTCAGACTGCTTGGGACTGTTGGGCGTCGGGTGGAGCACGACCTGTGACAAGAACACAGTATGTACAGCACAGGATTGGCTGTATACACGCACACACACACACACACACACACTTATAAATATATATGTATACATACAGAGGCATAACTTACCCTCCCTAGCTCCTTGTCCTCCAAAGCCAACACGCCGGTGCTCTCAGTGAACAGCTTCACCTTTACTGCAGGCAGAGGCTGTGTGGTGGTGAAGTCCCCCTGGGTACCCCAACTACACACACACACACACACACACACACCGGACACATAACGAAATTACCTTAAATGTTGTGATGATGATGATGATCTGTAAGGTTTGTTGTAGTGTGACCCTCCGATGAGTTCTATTAAACACTTTTATTAACTGTTTTGATAACAAAAATACTAACTAAAGGAGTAGTCTGACAGCACAAAGCATATTGTGACTTCCACTCATACATTGTTGTCAAAATTGATGTGTATTGAATGCATGAATCACGCAATGAAAAGTATTTAGGCGCAATCAAAGTGCAAAGAAAGCAAGCGATGCAAGAGCAAGATATCACCAAACAAACAACAACAAAAAAGTCCAAAGTGATCCGGAAACCATTGTTTCTTCCAGATCATTATCAAAATGTAATCATGTGCTCATTGTACTATTCCCAAGATAAACATTTCAGGAAAAAAAAATAGCAAAACCATTTTGAGGTATTTTGCTAACAGACAGACAGACCGCTAATACAAAGCAGTAATAATAATAATACATTCTATTTAGCACTGCATGGCTGCATTGTGTATTACTGCACTGCATTACATTTGGATGGCTGATAAATGTGACTCTCATCCTAATGTCTAAAGGGGAAATGTTGGTCCTGAGGGCAGACGGGTTGAGTCCATCCGACCCGTGTCAGTGTATGATTGTACTTTAAAGTGCAGCCATTGCACGTTTTCATTTATCTCTGATGATTCACCGCTGATCTCAGCGTAGAAACCTTTGTTTCCTCATAACCGACACGACCGAAACCGCCCTCTGCTCAGCATTATATCAAATCATAACGTGTCTCTTCCCGGTAATTACGGAGTTAATAAGGTGATCCTTTGTGATTAGCAGACGTGCAGTAGACTCTAGTCGTTACAGTCGGAACACAATGTGGCTGTAATGTTCCTACAGGGACTGATAATAACGGATTAACGGTTCACAGCAGCCAGCAGTGAATTACGCAAAGTTCCTGCAATATTCCTGTAATGTTCCAATAGGGACCGATAATGTGCCTCAGATTAGAAAAACTGCTCTCTGCATTATGGAGAGGCAATGTGAAACCAACATGTCATAAAATGGTGTAAAATGTCGATCACTGTTTCCCAAAAGCTGAGGACTCAACCTAAAATGTCCACAACCCAAAAATCATCGGTTTGCTATTATATCAGACTGAGGAAAATAATCAGATTTGAGTAGTTGGGACCAGAGAATTTGGACATTTCTCCTTAAAAATAACTCAAATTGATTACTAAAAATGTGGGAAAATCAACATTTTAGTTCCTTAAATGCACATTTTTGTGATGATAGCATGATAACATCTCTTTAGTTCTCCATAAACACACAGACACCACTCTTGGATATTCATATCAATACAAACATATCAATTTAAATTAATGAATTAGCTCTGATGACCTTCAAACCTGGATCAAAAAAGTCAAGAAATGCCTCACTGCACTAGTGGATATAATGATACATACTGAATGCATGAATTTACGCTGTAGCAGCCATAGAATCAAAAAATAGGGATTAAATGGGATCTAAACAGGCTTTAAGTAGCTAAGAAGGAGTAGTTGTGTACACAGTTTATTTTAGACTTAATATAATATAATAAGAGCTACAGATAGCTTCAGAAATATGAATGAAATTACACACTGTTACCAAATATCATGGCTGTAGTATAATCAGCCCAGATCATCAACAGGATAAAACATTCCAATGAGATGAAGTTCATTTTAGTGAGTGATTTTAGTGGTTAATCACATTAACATTAAGTAAACCATGTTCACTCCCTGTGTTTAGACAAGGAGGGTGAATAGGAATAGAAGGTATTTAATATTGTTATTTATCTAAAATACATATATGCAGGAATAAAACAACAGTGAATGATGGATTGGACTAGTTTGGCTGGAGAAGCTTTACAGGCTGTATCAGGATCAGCAAGACTTAGTTTCATTTAAATTCTGAGTTACGGGCTTTGAGGAGCAGATGTAGGGGATTATGGGAATTCCCTCCACACCTGTGATCAAGACATATTTCAGTGATTGTCTGAATTCATTGTTGGATGACGTGAAAACACATCTCAGCATTCAGTGTTTCTCCCAGTTAAATGACCTCGCCCGAATCCCACCGGGGTCTTTAGGAAAGTCCGTTTGTTGTTTCAGAACCCGGGCCCGGCTGCCAGCAGACGGAGCCAGGCTGGATGCTCATTGGGCAGTTTGACAGGGAGAAGCGGCGTTTCCAGCCAGGATCGGCGCTCCCATGCCGGCCGTATTCCCAGCACCTCCTCCCACCGGACTTATAAAACAGCTTGAACTATTAAACAGTAACAAACAGAACTGAGTCCAGACGCACGGGGAAGTGGAAGCGACCTGCGCCGCTACATCCCAGACCGGAGCCTGGATGTTTGTGCTGCTGCTTAATTATAGTAATGGCTGCGTCGTGCAATTGCATGTTAGACCCCGCCAGCCCAAACGCTGATGAGGACATAGTGTTTCTTACTAAAAATATCAGAGAGTGACCTAACGGCGGCTCTGCTGGAGTGGTGCATATGGTATATATGTGATTATATTCTAATACCAATTACACACCACTGTATATGTATATGCACTACATATACATCATTACAGTTTAAGGCCCCTCTGGGGGAGGAGGGTTGATTATGGTTAGAAAAATGTGTAAATTATAAATTTAAATGCAGCTATATACAACTTTTATCAAGTTTTTAATACTCGCTAAGATGCAAGTGGACATAAAGGGAAATGTCTGATTGTGATTATTGGAACAATGAGAAATTGTCTCAATCATAATAATGTCAGGGCGACACGGTGGAGCAGTGGGTAGCACTGTTGCCTCACAGCAAGAAGGTCGCAGGTTCAAGACCGCTTTGGGGCCTGGGTCTGGGACCTTTCTGTGTGGAGTTTGCATGTTCTCCCCGTGTCTGCGTGGGTTTTCACCGGGTACTCCGGCTTCCTCCCACAATACAAAACATGCTCAGGTTAATTGGCAAATCTAAATTGCCCATAGGTGTGAGTGTGTGTGTGAATGGTGTGTGAATGGTGTGTGAATGGTGTGTGTGCCCCACGATTGGCTGGCGACCATCTGGGGTGTATCCCCCTGCCTCTCGCCATAAATGCGCTGGGATAGGCTCCAGCAGACCCCTGCGACCCCGAAAGGGAATAAGCGGGATAGAAAATGGATGGATGGATGGATAATAATGTCAAACCTCAGTTCCACAGCATTTCCTCAACGCATGTTTTTAATACGTTTTAATAGAAATAAGTGTTAACAAATAAAAACAATCTACTTTTCTACTTTAATTGTTTTATTGTGTGAAGCATTTTTCATTTTGTTGTATTGAAACTTCTTTGCATATACATTTGTTATAGATGTGCACCGTACATAGTAATTGTTTTTATTTATACTCTAGTGGTTATAAGGCTTTTATTACATATCTGTGGTTAGAGTCTGTTATATATCATTATTTATTGCTGTTGCGCTTGAGCCTTACAATAACTTAACATACATGAAACTATTATCACTTTACTATTGCTTAGCTGTCTTCTTGTCTGCACCCAGGAATAATGACTTAAAGTAATTGACAATAAAGCTGACTTTGACTTTTTAGATCAACTATTTTAAGTAAATTTTTTGTTTAATATTTAGTTAATTATCAATATTACTTCTAAAAACCCATGTTAAATACACTTGTGTTATTTATATTGATGTTACTGCACATTCACTCAATTTAATGGTTTAATTAAAAAATAAAGTTATATTTAGTTAGTGGTTAACTTTCTATTAAGCTGAATTCAACCATTTGTGTTAAAGGACAAGTAAAGCAAATGCTATATTTGAACAACTCACTTCTAGTTTCTTAGAATTGAGTAAATGAACATATTTTATTTTATATTTATTTTATTTATGTTTGTACCCAGAGAAGTGGTCAGGTTTGATACTAGACCAGCAGATGGCAGTGTGCAACATTACTGAAGCAGAAAGTTTAATTTCCTAATGCGATCACAGAAACACGTGTGTGCAGGTGTGTGCGAGCGTTTCTCATGTCTCATGAAATTACTAATACAAGTAAATGCATGAAACATTTTTCTTGAGTATAATTAACATTATCAGCAAGATGTAAGTGTAAATATTTGTTTCATCCCTAAATTTGTCTGCATAATTTTACTGTTTGTAGCTTGAATTTCTTTGTTTATCTGCTTTATTCCAGTGGTTCTAAGGGTCAGCACATAAATGTGAGGGATACACAAATACGTAGAAATACACTAAATAAGTTAAGTACAAGTAGTTGAAATTGTACTAAAGTAAGGCACTTAATTACTTTCCACTGCTGCTCAGGTAAAGGTTCCAGGTCCACTAAATCAGTGTGGTCAGACATAAATGGGTTGTTTTGCTGTGTGTGTGTGTGTGTGTGTGTGTGTGTGTGTGTGTGTGTGTGTGTGTGTGTGTGTGCGTGTGTGTGTGCATACGTGGGTTTGGATGCCTCAGCTTGGTCTGTCTGCAGCTTGTGTCCTCCCTCCACCTCCATAGTGCAGTAAACAACTCTGTTTGGAGCCAAAGACTTCAGACCATGGACCTCCATGATCACCACCTGCAACGCACACACACACACACACACACACACACACACACACACAAGTTTTATACATAATGAGCGAGGAAATCATTTGACGTTTATACAGCCTGAAACTACACCATTAAACACAAGTTTGAATAAAGAAGACATTAAAGCCAATGCTGCCTGTTGAATTTTACAAAGCGTGCATATGCTGTCAATGACAAACTCGATCTCTTTGAACAGAGAGCGCAATTAAATAACTGAATAAATGTTTTATCTACGCTGTCACACAACTGTACAACAAGTTGATTTCTGAGTCATCTGCCAGCTGTGGTCAGCATGTTGAGTTTATGGACCATCAGTGGTCATAATTGTGTGATCCCAAATTATTCATGGCACAATTTAAACAATTTAGTCTCTTACCAAACTATGGTAGGTATATATATATATATATATTCATATATATATATATAAATATATTTTTTTTTTCTGAAATGAGATCCCTTATATATATTATATTATAAATATCGACTGAACTTTGCCAGACCACAATAAGAGAAGCACAAATTGTAAATTGTAGGTCAGAGAAACCATGCATTGTATAACCACCTCATCCACATTGGATTTTCCTTTTCTTTATTTTTTTTTAATTCGAGAGGTGGAAAATAAGAAACGCTAAAAGACTTGAGGTTTTCACTTGTCCAAAATGATGTACCCAATTTAAAAAAAAAAAAAGCTGCTTCCTCAATCTGACTTTCAGCTGCAAAATAAAAGTATATGGAACTGATTTTGCTTTAAATATAACAAACTTTACCTGATAAATGCGAGAGACAACCAGACATAGAGAGATCAAAAATCCAAGATGAATTGTGTATTTTACAGACCTGATTCATTCCAATAGGCCTAAACAAATGTGCTAAGTCCAGTCTGGCCTACTGCACACAACCATGAGAAAATACTGAATTGCAACACAGACTCAGCAGGAAATGAAAACCATATCATGCATAGACCCATACAGGTCTCAGATCAGATCTTAGGGATTCAGTTCTGGTCGACCTACATGAAGACCTCTGACAGCCACGGTGCTGCTGGACTGTTGCTGCTGCTGCTGCGTGGATCTTTGTGAAAGAGGAAGGAGCTCCCACAGATGTAGAAGAGTGGTAAGAATATTACTTGTCACATGTGATCACAGTTGTAATCACAGTGAAATACGATCCTGTCGGCTCTGTCAATTTTTCGTAAGAAGTTCAAAGTTCAATGTTGATATGTCACATATGTGATGTTCATGAAAGTTTTACTAATAATTATAAGATGTCTCGGTTTTTTTCAAGTGTCCCTGGCTACATCCACACTATGTTAAACCCTCATATCTCTTTCTACATTTGTCACAATTTCCCTGTAATGCATGCATTTACTTTGTGATCATTCATCTATTAAATGTGTTTAAAATATGTATGTCAATATATGTAGAAATTATAAATAATAATACAGGCATTATATGTAATATAATACATGTCATCACATATTTACATGAATAAAATATGTGAATACGTTTGTATTAATTATTACTATATATATACAATTATTTTTCAGGATGCAGATTAGCTATTTTACATAAAATTTTTAATAAATTCGAATAATCTAATGTTTGTAAATTGCCAAAAATTGTGATTCAGTATTGTTATTATTGGTCTATGCAAAGTAGCTTAAATTGGCTCAATATTGATGAAGCAAAATAGTAAAAGTACTCATTATACAGAGTGTGTAATTATATTATAATATATTATAATAGGTGCCCCACGATTGGCTGGCGACCATCTGGGGTGTATCCCTGCCTCTCGCCTTAACGCGCTGGGATAGGCTCCAGCAGACCCCTGCGACCCCGAAAGGGAATAAGCGGGATAGACAATGGATGGATGGATGGATATTATAATAGGGCGACACGGTGGAGCAGTGGGTAGCACTGTTGCCTCACAGCAAGAAGGTCGCAGGTTCAAGACCGCCTTGGGGCCTGGGTCTGGGACCTTTCTGTGTGGAGTTTGCATGTTCTCCCCGTGTCTGCGTGGGTTTTCACCGGGTACTCCGGTTTCCTCCCACAATACAAAACATGCTCAGGTTAATTGGCAAATCTAAAATTGCCCATAGGTGTGAGTGTGTGTGTGAATGGTGTGTGAATGGTGTGTGTGCCCCACGATTGGCTGGCGACCATCTGGGGTGTATCCCCCTGCCTCTCGCCATAAATGCGCTGGGATAGGCTCCAGCAGACCCCTGCGACCCCGAAAGGGAATAAGCGGGATAGAAAATGGATGGATGGATGGATGGATGGATATATCAGTAATTCATACATATATATATATACATATTTATATTTTTTTTTCTGAAATGACATCCCTTATATATATTATAAATATCGACTGAACTTTGCCAGACCACAATAAGAGAAGCACAAATTGTAAATTGTAGGTCAGAGAAACCATGCATTGTATAACCACCTCATCCACATTGGATTTTCCTTTTCTTTATTTTTTTTTAATTCGAGAGGTGGAAAATAAGAAACGCTAAAAGACTTGAGGTTTTCACTTGTCCAAAATGATGTACCCAATTTAAAAAAAAAAAAAGCTGCTTCCTCAATCTGACTTTCAGCTGCAAAATAAAAGTATATGGAACTGATTTTGCTTTAAATATAACAAACTTTACCTGATAAATGCGAGAGACAACCAGACATGGAGAGATCAAAAATCCAAGATGAATTGTGTATTTTACAGACGTGATTCATTCCAATAGGCCTAAACAAATGTGCTAAGTCCAGTCTGGCCTACTGCACACTACCATATGAAAATACTGAATTGCAACACAGACTCAGCAGGAAATGAAAACCATATCATGCATAATCAGTTAATATACTGAGACCTGAAATAGAACTGAACACAACCTGGTACTGACACGTACAGCCAGACCCATACAGGTCTCAGATCAGATCTTAGGGATTCAGTTCTGGTCGACCTATATGAAGACCTCTGACAGCCACGGTGCTGCTGGACTGTTGCTGCTGCTGCTGCGTGGATCTTTGTGAAAAAGGAAGGAACCCCCTCAGATGTAGAAGAGTGGTAGGAATATTACTTGTCACATGTGATCACAGTTGTAATCACAGTGAAATACGATCCTGTCGGCTCTGTCAATTTTTCGTAAGAAAAATTGCTGCCGTCCGGGCGGTTGGCCACCGCAGCAGGTTTTCAAACCCTCCACGATTTCCAATTTCTCATCCCCCCCCCCGATATGCCTCAGACGCCAAGATGGATGCAGCTGTTGTTCACCCTTTCCACTTTTTTCCTGCTCAACACCTACTCCAATGTTTGCATTTGAAATACTTTGATCAGAAAGGCGGCAAAGTTGTCGTAAATCGATCACCTCCACATCCGGATTGTCCCATAATCCAACATTGTCCACTATTATTCATGAAAAGCTAAGAAAAAGTAGACAATTTATCAAGGCTATCATCTCTCCTTAAGAGTTCCGTCTGAAGTTTTTGAAGGTTAGCCCATAAATTGTCCCACTTTCCAGGTCCAAATCTGAGTTGCTATTCAGGAGCTCATTCCTGGGTTCAGCCACTCCTCGTGTCACCATGGTAACATTGAACTGGATATAACATAAAAAAAAAAAAACAATAAAACAGTCAGTAGAAAGCCTTGGAGACATTTTATCTCATTAGCATCTCCAGATGCTTTTCCTGAGACACCATCCGTGGTTCACAGCATGGATGCGTGAGAGAAACAGGATTTCTGTATTTATCAAAATGTGCCTGATTTCTAAATGATACAAAGATCAAATGCAGTATTATTTCATCCACACTGTGTTTGCAATCAGGCAAATGATGGTTTCCCGTGACACTTGTTTACTCTGTGGCGAACCTCTCTGATTTCCACTTCCAAGACATCAAGAAATATCCAACTCTAACAGGCAGGTTGCCATGAACTTCACATAGCACATTAATGCTTGCCATGGAGAATGGATCATTTCCATTTTGGACAGTCTAGCATCAACATTAGGCCAAACTTCACACCATCTAACAGAGAAATATCTCCCACTGTCCAGTAAAAATACAATGCTAACTAGTTGGCACCGTAAGATGAGCGTCCACCAACCTCCAGGGTGAAGGAAAGCACCACGTCGGATTTGGAGAGCGTGTTCTCGTCCTCCTGGCCCATGTCCATGATGGAGGTGTTGTGGCCTCGTTTCAGCTTCTGCAGCTTGAACTCTCCTCCCTTGGACACCGGCATGCTCTCCAGGTTGGCCATCAGCAGGTTGACGGAGGACCGCAGCTCCTCGATAAACATGGCCTCCATCTCTCTGGAGGCGAACCTGGGGAAGCGTCCACCCAGCTAACGGAAAACATCAGATCACACGTTGGTTAGTGAGCGTGGCGTCCAAAAACGACCAAATGCACTGCCAGCAGATTCTGTAGATTTCTGGTGATTTTTTTCCATTTTGTATTTTTATCAATTTTCATTTGTTCCTTTATTTATCCATCTATTTTTGTATCGATAACTCCATCCATCCATTCATCCATCCTTCATTTATCCATTTAATCTATTTATCATTTATCCATTCTTTCGTCCATTCAGCCATATGTTCCTTCATGCATTCATCTATGTAGTGATCCGTCATTCATCCATTCATCTGTTTTTTCATTAATGCATCCATTCTATGTATCCTCCCATCCATCCATCCATCCATCCATTCATCCTTTCGTTTGTTCCTAATTCCATCCATCCATCCATCCATCCATCCATCCATTCATCCTTTTATTTGTTCCTAGTTCCATTCATCCATCCATCCTTGTTTCTTTATCCATTTGTCCATCCTTTCAGACATCTGTTCCCTGATTTATCCATCTATGCATCCCTTCTTTCACCAACCTATCCACCCATCCGTCCATCCACCCATCCATCCATCCATGTGCTCCTTCATTAATCCATTTACTCTATTTATCATTTATCCATTCTTTTATCCATTCAGCCATATGTTCCTTCATGCATTCATCTACTTAGTGATCTGTTCATTCATCCATTCATCTGTTCTTTCATTATTCCATCCATTCTATGTATCCTCCCATCCACCCATCCATTCATCCTTTCGTTTGTTCCTAATTCCATTCATCCATCCATCCATCCATCCTTGTTTCTTTATCCATATGTCCATCCATTCATCCATCCGTTCCCTGATTTATTCATCTATTCATCCCTTCCTTCACCAACCTATCATCCATCCATTTATCCATTCTTTCATCCATTCAGCCATATGTTCCTTCATCCATCCATCCATCCATGTATTGATCTGTTCCTTGATACAGTCATCTGTTCCTTCATTAATGCATTCATTCTTCCATCCATCCATCCAACCATCCATTAATTATAAGCTATATAAATTCATGCAACCACTTGTCCATCTCTTCATCCTTCTGTCTCTCCATGCTTCCATCCTTCTCTTACCCGGGTGATCTGGTCATCCATCTGCAGTCGTCCATCCAGCTCCCTCCTGATCTGTGCTGCCTGTTCATCGGGGTTGTCCAGCTGGGAAGAGAATGTGCAATTATTAGCATTAGCACCCAGAACTTTACTTGTCTCTTTGATGACATGTTGTCAATGTAAGACTGAAAATAAACCCTCTATCCTATGATTTTGTTTTTATGTAGGAAACTTCTCATGCTTTTTTTCAAGTTTTATATGCACTGTGCCCAAGACAGATTTCTCCTTGTGGACAATAAAATACAACCACACAAACACATAAACACACATGGAACCATCTTATATATATATCAAAACATTGCACTGTTACTTCCACGTCTTATATTTTCACAATATCGAAAAAATAATTTACCAAAAATTATGAAATGTATATTTATATATTTTACTTTATTTTCTTTGCCCTGCTTCATTGCACTAACTTTGCTAAATCTCTGGCCTGTTAAATGTTAAATGCAGTTTGTATCCTCCACATTAGGAGCTGCTGCAAATCTCAGTTCTTTTAAATCAAGGCTGCAGGGGAAAAAAAGAAAAACTAAAACATAATACACACCAATGCAATTATATTGTTATTCTGTTTAAAAAAATCATAAATCTAATTTTTAGGTTTCTTATTAGCTGTTCTCTAAAGAACAGCTTCCTATGATGAAAAAAAAAAATAAACAAAAAAGTACAAGGAAAAAAACATTATATTCTGCTTAAACACATTTGAAAATATGTTAAATATTGTTTTTAGTGCAAATGGCACAAAACATAATGGCTATTTTAAAATATAATAGAAATCTGAGTGAGAAATTGCTGTGAATCCTCAATGGAGTTTCCAGCAGAAACATTACACATCCTGTGTTTTCACTGCTGCGTATACGACAGAGCTTTTAAGTAAATTAGCGTGAGGTTGTGTTTAACAGCTTGGATTGATATGATGGAGTTTTGCATAATAGCTTTGTCGATGAAGATGACCGTGCTTAACATATTTTTATATGTATACATCGTGTTACTTCCTCCTCCTGCTGCCATTATGCACAAGAAAAACCAAAGCAGACCACAGCGACTAATGGAAAGTTCATCATCCATAATTCAGCCGCTGCTGTGACTGTCTCCCTTTCTGACTTCACTTGCTGGTTATACTTTCTAAAATAAAAGCCACATGCTGGAAAGCTGCTCAGTCAAAGTGTTTTTTTGTTTTTGTTGTCAAATGCTTTGTCCTGCTTCTCTACGAACCTTCACGCCACATGACGCCTCAGAACTGAATTCCGAGACTGAACTTGTTCATCTGCATATGAATGTAAATCACAGGGGACGGCGTCTTATGAATAGAATACAAGACTTGAAATGTTGAGACATTTCGGATCGCTTCGGCAGAGTGAAGGCCACCCTGCTTAGAAAGGGAGAGTGACTCAACATCAGCAAAACCCAGAGCTGTCATAACAGCCAGCGAGTGCTGCTACGGATCTTATCCAAAACACAGTTATGACAAACGCTAATAGTTGATAGACCTGAGTCAACGTTCTTCTCATTCAGGCTTTTTCCTTCACTTTGTAGGTCTGTATGAAACGCTGCAACACAGGTCAGAAGATACGGAGGTGCAAAATGAAAAAAATGGTTGTTTGTTAAAAAAAAAAGTATTACTTCAACTCATATATTGGTTTGTCTGTGTCTGACAAACAGCTGCAGAGGTTTCAGTTGCAGATTGCAAACAAAGCCGTTACAGCTAATTTCACGAGTGTATACTCCCTGTCTGTGCATCCATGAGCATTTGCCGGAACATATTCCAACACGTTCTGATGGTTGTGGAAACAGCATCTAGACAGGTCTGGTGATTTTGGATGAGAGGGAAGCTCTGCAGCCAGATTATGATCATGATTTATTATGTTTATTATAAGAGAAGCTCTGTTTTGAAAATGTGGACCTTTATGGTTCAGATTCGGTTAGGTTTATTTAACCAACTGATTATTTTTTTCAAGGTAAAGCAACTGGTGAGAATATTGTTTTTTCTATAAGAAGATGTAGAGCATGTACTTTCACCATATATATATATAACAGAAAATATGCACCAGAATTAATATGTGGGAGTATATTTTCAATTTCCAATTGTCTAACTGAATCACCATAGCTCTGTTAATTGTTTTTTCAACTATTCATTTTCTATTGACCAGCAGAGGCCACTAAAAGCCACTAAAAGACTAAAACAATTATATTTGTGCATATTTTGTGAGCGGGATCTGACCCAAAAATGAATAGGTTTTTCCATTTTACTTCTCCAGTTACTTGTAGCTACACGTGATGCTATTTATGGTAACAGTAAATCTCAGATCTTGAATAAACCACTTCTTCTGTTCATGTGTGTAATCTGTGTTTTTATATGCTGCAAAAAAGCTGCAGAATGAACGTTCATAGGGTAAGAAAATCAAATGTACTCCTCTTACACTACATGTAACCAGATTGAGCTTCCTCAGACCAGTAAGCCCCACAGAATGCTTCGTGTGTTGGTGGAGGGGGGCAGATGGCGGAGGACGCGTGGGTTAACGGGCCATTCGGGGCAGCGAGATGAAACAGCCTGCGACAGGAAGCCGAGGGAGCGTTTTAACTGCTGGACAACCCACCGCCAACAATATGCCAGAAACACATTTAGAACCAGAGATAAAAGTCTGACTACCTCCTGGAAAACTGGCGAGAAACAGTCCACGTTATTCTGTTTGTCTATTGCAATTTACAGTTTTATCAAAACTATTATAATGTTTATACATAAAACAGGTTAAATCAATTCAAATCAAACTTCTGTTGATTTTCCAGGAGATTAATAATAATATGATAATAATAATTATTATATTTTTAGAGCATGTTTCAATAGGATGTTGCAAAGTGCTTTACAGTTAATATACAGTAAGTGATGTAAAGGAGATGAAACATTTCCAAGTTACAAAGACTACCAGCAAATTAAGAAAAATTAGCATGATAAATGTGAGTTTTAAAAGAGGTTTAGTTTGAGAGAGAGTTTGTCAAGAAAAGAGCTCCACATCTTTAGAGAAAGTCACGTTTTTGGGCTCTGATGGACGACCTCAGGCAAACAGATAAGGATAAGGAATAAAGTGTATTGTAGTTGCAGAATTATATAATCGTCTAAATTGGCATTTTTTAATGTTTAAGTATTTTTAAATGTTTACAATGTCTATCTTGGTTTGTTTCTAAATGAGCAAAGAGCTTTTCAGCATTTCAGGCTTTCCCCAACATTTCAGCAGATTGGCCCATAATGAAAACTGCAGACAGCACAAAAGCCTCACATTGCATTGCACGGCGTCGCCATATGGCAACAAAATCTATTTTATGACTATTACACACACACACACACACACACACGCACACACACGCAGTGCATCGCCAGCTATAACACTATGTATTCAAAAGAAGTTAGGCCATAAGAGAATCATCAGCAGTATTTTAGTTATTTGTTAGCAGCAAAAAATGATGTACACTTGTGTGTGTGGGGAAAAGGAAAGTTGAGCATTATGTAATGTTTTGCACTGGAGTAATTGCATTGTCAAAAAGCATATTGTTAACTTTACAACCATGTGGAATAATATAGTGATGTTCTCAGATCCATATACACATCTGATGTCAGTTGTAAGATCAGTGTAAGATTTTTAAATGTTATTACAATGGTTTCACACTACTATTAAACTGTTATTACACTGTCAGTACAATGTTATTACAATTTAAACTATTAACTATGTCTTTTCTTAATTTGGGCTTTTTTAAGACAAAAAAAAACAGGCAAAACATCTTACTGACACTCTATATGCTAAATATGAAAAGTGTGGAATTAACGATAATGTTGTTCAGAAACATTGAACGCGGCGTTCTGCTGTGTCACAGCAGGTGAAGCGATGAGAGCCTCCGTCTGCATTTCTGATGCTGCACAGCAGCAGCAGCAACGTCGTCAGCGAGAAAGGGATCTGACGGGAATCGATGTTCTGCTGAACATCGACACGGATCCGCTGCTGCACACAGACTCCAGGTTCATATGGTGGGTTTGTTTGTCATAAAGCAGCCTGCATGCATGAAGAGGTTACGCGTGGTGATCACAGTCATTTGTGAATGAGACAGTGAGACTGATTTGCATTGAAAGGGGAAGATTTTCTACCCATTTTCAATAGTTTAATAACCAACCAATAATCAACTATAAAAATGATGATCAACATGATCAACGATAATTGCATGATCAAAATGAACCATAAAATGATGTAAAATGCTGATCATTGTGTCCCAAAGCTGAATTTTTACCCAAAAATGCCTTATTTATTGTCTGGATCAACAGCCCACAATCCAGAGATCACCAGTTTCCCCTTATATATATATATATATATATATATATATATATATATATATATATATGGCAATTTCTTTTTAAAAATGACTCAAATCGATTATCAAAACATATTTGGTAACTGATTAATCCACTGAATGTTGCGGCTCTACCTGATTTAAATATACACAGTAATGCAAAGGAGGAGGAAATACCATGAAGACTAAAGTATGACTAAAATATCTGAATCAACCATCTAAAAAAGCATCTTTTAAAAAGACAAGTGGGGGATGCATTTTAAAAAGAAGGTGGATGATTTGAATGTGATTTGCAACACAAAAATAACTCAATCAAGTGGGTTGCGATGGAACAGGAGTCGACATCAATCTCTGACTTGTGTATTAAAATTCTGCAGAATCACCACCTAGTCTCTTGTTAAGACAATTTAAAAATCCCTCATGCCTCCTGCAGAAAGATAAGCAGGCGACAAACGACAGAATTAGCCGCTTCAGACAGAACTCTGGGATTGGGCCCTGTTCAGCAACCAACTCGGAGATAGGTGAACGTATTAAAGGAGCAAGGAAAACACGGAGCTTATCTGGGTTTCCACTTCCTGTCTGTCTTCCTGCACCTTCTCTTGCAAAGAGGAAATGACCATCCTATTATACATGACTGGACTGCAAGGCTATTGCTGCAGAAGCTGTTTAAAACACTGGTGAACCTCCTCTGTATTGAGGCTAAATTGCTCATTGTTGTAACATGACCTAAAAAGCAGCAAGAAGCTTCACAAGCTCTTTGCTGAGATTCAGGCTAAGCAGCCGCAGCAGGTATAATGAGACATAATGAGGCTTATTCAGCGACTGCAGGGAACACGGTGCAGGATTTAGAGCCTATAGACCCAGTGACTTACATTCACCAGGTGACACATGAATAAGCTTTTTCTGTCACATAAAATATATATAACAAGATTTGGATTGGCAGCATCTCTCATATAGCAGGATTAAACGGCATGTACGCCTAAATAATTGACATATTATTATATATTATAATTTCATTTTTTTGGAGGCCTTCTATTTTTTTTCATTGGAATGCTGATTTAGCATTTTTTTTAAGTTTAGTCTACATGTATTTGTGTGACTTATATCCTTTAATTTAGGATTTTGTTGAGTATCATCTGGTTCTACTGCCTCAGTGAATTTTTGAGTTGAAATAAAGGTTAAAAAAAAAAAAAGAAAAGAGCCCTGGAGACCTTCACAGTCACATGGGGTCGATAAAATCATTTGAGCTGCTGCTGATGTGGGAATAAAGGCACTGTGTCACCGTGTGTGTGTGTGTGTGTGTGTGTGTGTAATAACGTCTGCGGCTGTGGAAGCTGAATTCCAGTCTGGCCCGAGACTCCGTCGCTCCAGGACGTCTCACGTCAGTCTCGCCGAGCTTATGCTTTTTACAGTTTGGGCTGTCATCCCGCCCTGATAAAGAAATCCTTCCCTCGCTTCGCTGTCGGAGCCCAGCAGGCCTCCATCTCCGTGTCGTACCACATTCCCGTTTCCCTCTACCTTCACAGATCCTCCCGAAGGCCTCGGGGCGTCCTGCTGGGGAACGCCATCGCCGGAAAACGCCATTAGCAAACGTGTCTGCGCAGAGCAGAGGAGAACAGAGAACCTTCTGCCGCGGACGCTTCCCTGGCAAACGCTGGCCCAGATGTCCGGGGACTTCCTGGAGAACAGGCGGCCAACGTTTAGCCGAACGCCGGCGGCGGGGGGCCTCGACAGATGGATGGGACTCGTGGAGCTCGGTGGACAAATTAGTTTTTTGTCGCGGAACACGCCGGTTAAACCGTCGAGGGCTGGGATCACCTGTCAATCTATGACTTTTAACTAAAGGGTGAGAAACCGAGCCGCCGTCTGGCTCCCTTAGATTAGCTTCTAACTATTTTGATAATCTTTTAATCAAGTCTTTTTTGTCTAGGTCTACTGTAATAGTAAATTGATAACTTTTGGGTTGTGGATTGTTGGTCTGAGAAACAGGGATCCAAACTTTACACCATGTTCTAAGGCAAACTAATTGATTAATTGTTTCAATAATCAATAATTGCAGCCCTACCATACAGTGAACGAATAGCATGGTTAAAACCCTTACGAGAATATAAACTCATTAAAAAAAAAGTTTTATCTGCCCAAATATGAAGAGGGAAACATATTAAACTTAATTGTAGACCAGGTCAGGGCCTAATGCATTTCTTAATTTCTTTAATATAAATTTAAAATATTCACAAATTTTGAATCAAATACTTAAATTGCTGTATGAAAACAACAACAACTCTGATTCTGATTGAATTATATACTAATTAAAACATACCTTTCAGTGTTAAGTGTGTTCTGCCAGGTCTGTTCAGCTCGATGCTGCTAAATCTTACAAACTGCTCCTTTAAATAATGGCAGCTCCTTTTCAATTCATCAAGTCATCATTTTGCATTATTTAATTTCTCATTCCAGTTAATTGGTGTTTACTTGACGTGTAACTACTCCTATGAATGACTGATTGATGGATGGATGGATTGATTGATTTTTCTGTACATGTCATCCACATGTATAGACTAGGGATGCACCGATGTGAAAATTTCGGCCGATATCGATATCCGATATACATATCTGCAGTCACTGCCGATACCGATATTTGCCGATATCGATATATGAGGAGACAAAACGTTTTCTGTAGTGTCACAAATGTAGTACAGACCAGAAAAAACACTGTACATTTGAAAAGAACAACAGTGCTCTTTATTTAAAGGAAGGCTCACTGTAAAACTGTCATGTGGTTAGAGGAAGTACGGCGGAGCGGACCCGATGGAGCTCCGCGAAGGCGGCGACGTCTGCGGCCGCGGCGGAGGAGGCGGCAGGACGGCGTCCGACACCCCGGAGCAACGTTCCGCGCATTTTTTTTGTCTTTTCGAGCGATGCGATGTGACGGAGGAGCCCGCTATGAGAAACCGCTACAGTTAGTTGGGTCACTGTCTGCGTGTCTCTCGGCGACGCGCTAAGCTAAGCTAGCTGGTCCTAGCGGGCTCCTCCGTCACATCGCATCGCCCGAAAAGACAGCGGCCTCCTCCGCCTCCGCCGCGGCCGCCGACGAGAAGGCGGCAGGACGGCGTCCGACACCCCAGAGCAACGTTCCGCGCATTTTTTTTGTCTTTTCGGGCGACGCGATGTGACGGAGGAGCCCGCTATGACCAGCTAGCTTAGCTTAGCGCGTCGCCGAGAGACACGCAGACAGTGACCCAACTAACTGTAGCGGTTTAACTCTGCACATTGTTGACATATCGGCCAGAATTTGTTGATATCGGACCGATACCGATATTTTAAAAAACGTGACATATCGGCCGATATATATCGGTTGGCCGATATATCGTGCATCACTAGTATAGACTATATGTATAGTATGTGTATCTCTTCTACCTTTTCTCTTCCTGTGAGTGTGGTGAAACGCAGGGTAACAGTAACGGGTCCAGAGGTTCTGATGGATTCTTCTTCATTCTTTCACTCTTATCTGTTTCTCTCTCTCTCTCATTGATTTTCTCTCACTGGCTGCATTAACATCTCGCCAGAACACCCACCTGCTGTTACCACTGGCCGAGGAGCAGGTTGGAATTACTGCTGTGTCTCAGGCACACACACACACACACACACACACACACACTCACATATTTACTAAGTCTATTGCAAATTTTCCCCAGAAGCACAAAGTTATCACAAGTGTTCAATCAAGCAGTTCGTAAAAAGACTAAAGGTGTTCAGTTCAGATCATTTGCATAAAGCTCCATTAAGAAAAAGCCGGTATGCTGCTACTATAATGTTTTCTAGAAATTAATGGAGTGAACATGTTTTTTGCAGCTGATCTTTGAATATTCGTTGATGAAAAATGTTGTTTTTTTTTTTCATTCCACCTCAGGAAATGTGCCAAGAGTAAACGGTAAGAGCCCTCATGTTGCCAGCCTCGGATCTTCAGTTTTACCGGCTGCTTCAACCTAATTGTACGAGAGCAACGACTGATGCAACGAAATCAGATGCACGGAAAAACAACAGTTTGCATTCAAAGGACAAAATCCATCTATTGGTGTGTAATTACAAGGGATTTCAAACATGTTTTGAGTTATTTCGGGGTTGAGATGTTTCCTTGAATGAATGAGTTAGTTATAATGTACTGTCAAAGTGTTTCCATGGAGGGCGTTGGCATTTTAATAAATCATCACTTCACTCCATAGTTAACTTTTTATGCCAGTTTTCTAGAGTGGAATCCATTCATCAAATATTGTATCCCTCCCCCTGATGCCAGCTGATAAAACAACGATTTAAGTTATTTTTGTCTTAAAATATACGAAGTAGACATATTAAAGACATGTAAGACACTGTACTACAGTGAAAAAGTAAAGGAAAACAATGTAAAAATAATAATTTAAATTGTGATAACATTATGATTAGATTTTAAATTGAAAAATGCATCAATTATGCAACATAGGAAGGATTCACAACGTGCATGACTACTAACTAACATCTAAATGTGTATCTGTAAAAGTGATGGATCTGAAAAAACGACTATATTATTCTACATGGATGTGGATACAACAGGTACAAATTTTAGCACGGTTTTCAATAATTAAATGATCAACTTCAGTGCAATAAATTGCATAATAATCACCTTTTCTTCAGTATATATATATGTGAAAAATATCTTTTTAAGCAGTTAGCTATGAGTTCTTTAATAGCGTGTTTTTTTTTTTTTTTTTAATATATTGCAATATAACTAGTGATGTACAGTGAGTGTGTAGAAGGGAAAATACGTTTTTTGTTGCAGTGTCCGGGGTCGGACTAGGACAGCGGCTCCATATTCACCCTGACCTCCTTGGTCTGGACACTAACCTATTACAGCCCGTCAGGACTAAGCTCCAGACAGAGCCAGATGTTCCCCCTCTGGAACATCCTTTAAAACAGCCTTTAAAAAAAACACGCCCTTTCACTTCTTGTGTTTGCTTCGTTTCTTTGGACGTCGCATACAGGCTGCATACGTTGAATATGTTTGAGGTAACATATATTCAGACAGTGTTCAACAGTAATCAGTGAAATAAGAGTTTTGACACACAAATGAACAAAAGGAGATCGTCTGTGTCAGTAGCAAGGGGCGTACAAAAGGCTGAAGATGGCCCATGTGTCAATCAAACCCTTGAATCAGCTCGCATGCAACAACTCAAATGCCAGTGTCATTCCTCACTGGGGAGGGCGTGTTCGTCTTATATTAGATTCATAAAAAGAGAAGAAAAAAAAACTCCCTACGGAGGAGACAGCTCCTTCAAATGCAATGTTTGAGCTGAAGGGAGAGGTTAATAGCGTTACGTCTGACAGCTGGCAGAGCCGCTACAACACCACCTCAGTATCCTTCAAAGTGTCTGAAACTCTCGGCGCAGGAATTGAGGGAATTGAGGGAAGTGGGGGAGCTTCATCCCGCCGTTGTCTGCAAAATCCGACAATCTGACAATCACGTTATTCCGGGTGCATGCGGCGAGAAAGAAAAAGCGTTGAAACCTCGACTTGAAGCACTCTGCAAACTGCATTTGTAGGATTCATTGTGCTGAGCTGGCAAAGCTCGACAAAAAGATATAAAGTCGTCGGGGTGAGATTCAACGAGCAGCGTGACGCCGCTAGAACAACAAGGAGCGACCTTCGCTTTGTCGAGTTGTCAAGGCTGAACAGAGGATGCTGGGTCCTATTCACCCAGCTCCATAGACGGCTTTATCTAATCACGAATGGGAGTTGGGCAACACGTCGGACTAAAAAATTCTCTGTCTAATAAAGAATTCTCTGCATAACAAACATTAGCTCGCTGGGTATTGCAGCTGACCTCTAAATCAATGACTTTTACTATTCAAACATGCAGCTCCATTCCAGCAACCTGTCAACTTTACAAACCGAGCGTGGAGAACATCTCAGTCAGTACACCTACATGACACGTAAAAAAAAAAATGAAATTGAAGTTATGAAGTCGGATTGACACAGGGACACAACTTAATGTGATTGAAATCAGGCTTCTACCGGAGCTCAGGATGTAAAATGTGAACAGAAACGAAGGATGCTTTGCACATACAGCAGTTTACCCACAGAGCACTTGTCAGCACGAACAACCACTGACTGATAACCATAAATGAAAAATGCTGTATTCCGCTCACAAGTTACGCTTATTTATCACGGCTGACAAAGCAAAGGCACAAATATAGATTTAAATTTAGTATATAATTTCTACCTCCTGGTTGCTTATTTGCAAGTTTAGCTGTCCTTCAACCTTTTGTCCTTTAACCTTTTGTCAACTGGTCACAGCGCCATTCTAACAGGTCAAAGACTGCAAACAGCCGCCATCTACTGCAGGGGAGCGACATGACTTCATTAATAGGTCGATTTACCTCCTGCTCATGTCTGCTGGGAACCATAACCATAGCTCAACTTAACTGTGCATGTGAACCTACTGAGTGTCACGCTGCAATGAATCTAGCTATTATCAAATAAACTGCTGGCTGACAACTTCCCTGTACTAGGACTGAGAGGCTTATTAAATTCTCAACAACCTTCATAGTATTGAGCAACAGCAACCTAACCTAAATAAGCGTAGCTGCTTGTTTTAGCTCTGATTGGTTCACCCTGACCATAGATCTGTCTACTTGTAATAATCAGCACGTTGGCAGCTGGATGCATGCTCACCTGGCAGAGTAAAATGCGCTTTTTTAACTTTGCACCACTGTTAACAAGCGTGTGAGGACCCTGTGTCTGGAGGCGACAACGTGGACATTTGGAGTGTTTGGGTTAGTGGACTGAGGAGCTCACAGAGTTTCCGCTTCATTAGACAACAGTCTGAACCTGTTGTCATGACTACCGCTCCCCCAGCCCGAGTGACTGCTTTTAATATGCTAACATAGCAGGCAGCACCAACAATTCTAACATCACTGGTAACAGAGCTAACAGCCCTGTAGCGCTTGGGAAATGAAGCTCACGTCAAGCAGAGAAATGGGAACAAAAAAAGTTACCTGTCTAACAATAGGAACATCCTGTGCAGGGGTGGGCAAACCTGGTCCTAGAGAGCCACTGTGGGTGCAGGTTTTTGTTTCAACCACGCAGTAAATCTATATTGCAAAACAACTTTCTCCAGCTTAACTCAGAAAAAACTGAAATAATCGTCTTTGGTCCACTGAAGCAAAGAGAACGTGTAATCATTCACCTTCAGTCTCGTT
This sequence comes from Eupleurogrammus muticus, assembly GCA_036785175.1. Classification (NCBI taxonomy): domain Eukaryota; kingdom Metazoa; phylum Chordata; class Actinopteri; order Scombriformes; family Trichiuridae; genus Eupleurogrammus; species Eupleurogrammus muticus. The sequence goes on along the minus strand of JAYKQN010000023.1, from coordinate 7,783,472 downwards.
CTCTAAAACCAAAAACACAGGTTAGAAATCTAGGGCTGCTAATGCACTCAGACCTGAACTTTCACAGCCACATAAAGTCAACAATATCAACAGCCTTTTACCATCTAAAAAACATTGCCCAAATCAAAAATATAGTGTCTAAACCAGACTTGGAGAGACTGATCCATGCATTTGTCTCCAGCAGGTTAGACTACTGCAATGGCCTGCTCACTGGTCTCTCTAAACGAGCTGTTAAACAACTACAGAACATTCAGAACGCTGCAGCTCGAGTCCTGACTAGAACCAGAAAATATGACCATATTAGTCCAGTGCTCATGTCTCTGCACTGGCTTCCTGTCACTCAGAGAATAGACTTCAAAACAGCTTTACTTGTGTACAAGTCTCTTCATGGTCTAGCACCAAAATACATCTATGACATGTTAGGCCTCAACGCTGACAATGTTTAAGACCAGGCTGAAAACAGTTCTGTTTAACCATGCATCTGAAAACTGAAAGTATCTTATCTACACTCTTCACTCTTTTTAAATTAATGATGAAATCTATGTTTTATGATTTATGATGTAACTGTAAAGCACTTTGAATTGCCCTGTGTATTAATTGTGCTCTACAAATAAACTTGCCTTGCCTTGTTAGCATCCTTGCTAACTTGTTAGCATCCGTGCTAACATCTGTGCTAACATCCGTGCTAACTTGTTAGCATTTGTGCTAACATCCGTGCTAACCTGTTAGCATCTGTGCTAACATCCGTGCTAACTTGTTAGCATCCGTGCTAACGTCCGTGCTAACTTGTTAGCATCCGTGCTAACGTCCGTGCTAACTTGTTAGCATCCGTGCTAACGTCCGTGCTAACTCGTTAGCGACAAGTGAGGAGCGACAAGTGAGTAACGTCCGTGCTAACTTGTTAGCATCCGTGCTCACTTGTTAGCATCTGTGCTAACATCCGTGCTAACTTGTTAGCATCCGTGCTAACATCCGTGCTAACTTGTTAGCATCCGTGCTAACGTCCGTGCTAACTTGTTAGCATCCGTGCTAACTTGTTAGCATATGTGCTAACATCCGTGCTAACTTGTTAGCCATCCGTGCTAACACCCGTGCTAACCTGTTAGCATCCGTGCTAACTTGTTAGCATCCGTGCTAACGTCCGTGCTAACTTGTTAGCATCCGTGCTAACTTGTTAGCATATGTGCTAACATCCGTGCTAACTTGTTAGCCATCCGTGCTAACATCCGTGCTAACTTGTTAGCATCCGTGCTAACTTGTTAGCATCCGTGCTAACTTGTTAGCATCCGTGCTAACTTGTTAGCATCCGTGCTAACTTGTTAGCATCCGTGCTAACTTGTTAGCATCCGTGCTAACTTGTTAGCATCTGCAACAATATCAACAGCCTTTTACCATCTAAAAAACATTGCCAAAATTAGTGTCTAAACCAGACTTGGAGAGACTGATCCATGCATTTGTCTCCAGCAGGTTAGACTACTGCAATGGCCTGCTCACTGGTCTCTCTAAACGAGCTGTTAAACAACTACAGAACATTCAGAACGCTGCAGCTCGAGTCCTGACCAGAACCAGAAAATATGACCATATTAGTCCAGTGCTCATGTCTCTGCATTGGCTTCCTGTCACTCAGAGAATAGACCTTAAAACAGCTTTACTTGTGTACAAGTCTCTTCATGGTCTAGCACCAAAATACATCTATGACATGTTAGAGCCATACGAGCCATCTAGGACCCTGAGAACCTCAGGGACTGGTCTCCTGCAGGTGCCCAGAGTCAGGACTAAACATGGTGAAGCTACATTCCAGTTTTCTGCAGCTAAAATCTGGAACAGTCTTCCAGAGAATGTGAGACAGGCCTCATTGCTGACAATGTTTAAGACCAGGCTGAAAACAGTTCTGTTTAACCGTGCATATGAAAACTGAAAGTATCTTATCTACACTCTTCACTCTTTTTTAAATTAATGATGAATTCTATGTTTTATGATTTTCCTTTTGTGATTTTGTGTAACTGTAAAGCACTTTGAATTGCCCTGTGTATGAATTGTGCTCTACAAATAAACTTGCCTTGCCTTGCCTTGCCCATATAGATCTATGCATGTGGCTGAACTTCTGATTATTGCCTGTGTGCATTCGTCCACAATTTTGTGTCTATTACATGCTTGGCGGATGCCAATTTAGATAGCATTTGGATTTTGCATGACCTTTCACACAACATTTCGGAGCAGCGTGTGCAGCCAGCTGACCTGCAGAGTCTGAAGGCTGAATCATCGAAACAAGCGACGAGGTGACAAGGACAAAGAGCAATGTAATTTAACAGAGACAGTGCACAGGTGCACGCAAAGCACGCACACGCTTCTCACCTGACCAATTACAACACAGATTTCAACATTGGATTTTGGAACATTGGATTGGGACTAATTCAATACGTTTTGCCGTCTTTTTGAGGCATGAACGGTTCAGTTTTCAGACACACATTCGATATTTGTGGCACAGCCATTCTCTGTGTGGGGCGTCCTCCAGGTCAACACACAACAAATGAAACACAGCTTCAGCTCTCACACTGTACCCACTCAGCAGTGATGGCGTCTGATCCGGTGGAGTGTGATATTCCTGCAGGTGGCACAGTGACGACTGGCCGTTTTTATCTCCTCTCTCTTCTCTTGTTCTCCCCCCTTCTGTTGTCCATTTCCAAAAAGTAGAGGTTCTGAGAATATTTACCTTTTAGGAGGTTATGTCTTATCCAGATTTTTGTCTGTCTGTCTGTTTGCGAAATAGCCCATCATGTTTTGGCCAGATTTTCATTCAACTTTCAGCAAATTTACCATGAACAGATCATCACATTTGGAAGAAATCCTGGTTTCTGGATCACTCTTTGTGCTGCTTGGTAACATTGCGGTAAATGGACCTTCAAACTTGCGCCATCTTTTGGGGTAATATCTTGCAGTAGGGGAGGAGGCCCCGGGGAAGACCCAGGACACGCTGGAGGGACTATGTCTCTCGGCTGGCCTGGGAACGCCTTGGGGTCCCACCGGAGGAGCTGGAGGACGTGTCCGGGGTGAGGGAAGTCTGGGAGTCCCTGCTTAGACTGCTGCCCCCGCGACCCGGCCCCGGATAAAGCGGAAGACAATGGATGGATGGATGGATGGATCTTGCAGTAGCTTATAGCTTGATTCTTTGTGCACTCTGCTGGAGACACTAAGAAAGGACTTTGACTAAATGCACATCATCTATTGCATGATCTGTCCATCCTGGGCTCTCTATCTTAATCTTCCTGAGGTTTATGTACAAGTTTTTCCATGTACAATGTGAGGCTCTAAGGTAAGTAGATGTTATGTTGCTGTTGTACAAAGTGTGAATCCCATTAAGGAAAATCTGTGATTTGTGGTTTTGGGCTTTACAAATAAATTTGACTTCTTTTTTCTTCTCCATTAGAAGTGACGATCCCGACTTGGAGCCACCATCTGACTAAAGGAATGCACTCTCCATGTGTCCGTCTACTTCCCTACAATAGCCATATTTATAGAAATATATATCAGGTTTAACAACAAAAACAAAATGTTATATTTCACTGTTGCAAGGTATAACTGATCGTATCAGATAGAAGCTGTAGTGAGGCAGCAGAGACTGAATTAGAGTCCTCAAAATTATAAATGTGATGCAAAATAATCCAATGTTTTTTTTCTTAACTCCTCTGCAACTCAATTTCTGCTGACAAATGTCTGATAGAGATAACATTTTTTTTTCGTTTTCACAGTTTGCAAGTTCAGCAACATGTTCAAATGAGATTTCAGGACAGAATGCACATCCACAAAGTTTAGAACCAGTGACTGTTAATGCGACAACTTTTGACCGTCAGACAACCAGAGAATTCATTTACAGTACAAATCTGAATGAGTGCATTGACTCAAAACCCACAATTTTAGTCAAATTTTACAAATTCATTTTTTATAAAAATCAATAGAGCTGCCCAAAACTACCACACACAACATGCACACTGCAACCTGCATGGTTAAAAAAGAGGACATATAGGAATATGATGCTATAACAGTGGACATAAATATCAGCTGCAGCAGCAGTAGCTAAAAAGAGCTTTACTTTAGGAAATAACTTTTGTCGACATTTATTGAATTGGAGTCATGGAAAACAGTAAGGGATGCCCAAGCATTAAAATGTTAAGTACATTAACTCTTCCGGTAGACCATTATACATTTTGTAGAGAATATGCATGTTCCCATTGAAATTAAGTTTACAGGAGGAGAAGCAGCATTGTAAGTTGCAGCTCATAGATGACTTGCTAAGTATTGAAACTAGAGCTAGATCTGTTCCAGAACTACTTTAAAGCCCACAGTACGACTCCAGTTAATGAACAAATGAAAGCAAGGGGAAAACATTACATGACGCAGCTTACTGAGACGGTTTGGATTACACAGAAAACTTCCTGAAAGTGTTTTTTCTACTCAGATTCATGCCAGGAAATGGGGCTAGATGTCGCAAATACTGAACTGCCCCTTCATCTGATTTGTCAGAATGATGTACTATGATGATCTATAGGGTTACGTATCGTCTTTAACCTAATGTTTATTGGCGGTATGGTTTGCATAGATGTGTTAAAACACTAGAAATGTTCCTGGTAACAGTTTACCCGACTGTGGTGAGTCAACAGGCAGCAGCTGTCAAATAACCTGTTTTTTGCATCCTGTAAAAAATGTCATCTTAGTAAATCAATTAAATGTGAGTAATTATTGCCAGTCACTACTGACACCAAAACATTTATCAGAACATCACCGGCATCCACATCTGATTAGATTATTAACCTCACTGCTTCCTCCTCCGTCCTAATCCTCTCCTCCCTTCATCTCTTCTCTCCTCATCTCCATTGATTTAAAACAAGCCGCTATCTCCTCTGGAAGGATTAACAGGCCCCAAACCCTGATAGTGATTAAAGGAAAAGCAATCGCTCATCCCTAATTCAGATAAGGGGCCAACAGTTGGCATGGCAAAGGAGGAGGTGCGGGGGTGGGTGGGGGGGTTGTGAGCGATCGCCTGTGTGTACAGTTGCCATGGTAACCACCTACAAGGGGATAAAGGCCACCGGGGAGTGTTTATGCGTGATTGTACATGTGTGCGCGCGCCTGCCAGTTCAAGGTATACATCATCATCGGAGCAGTCACCATATTTCTATTTATCACACACACACACACACACACACACACACACACACTGTGCCGAGGTCGGATGCTGAGCTGAACCGCGGAGACGCACTTCAAAGCGTTTGAGGTCTCTGTGAGTCCAGGACGGCCGCCGGGCCTTTGATGAAGCAGGGCCGCGGGCTCCCGGGTCCCTCCGCAGCCATTTGTGTTATCGGAGCAAATATGCACAGAGAATTGAAGGGTTTCACAGCAATACCGCGGATTATCAACCGCAGCGCAACCTGTCTTGTTTACCTTTCACAAACAGCAGGCTGGGAGACAATTTACACAGTCGGCCGCCAGATGAGGGGGGAAACAAAATGTCAGGCTAACTTGTTTGACGCTGCGTCTTGTAACACTAAAACAAATGGGAATGCTGTGGGAAAATAACAAAGGATTTAATTTAGTAATATAGTAAAGTCCTGTAGACTCATTTTATGCTCTATATATATATATATATATATATATATATATATTGCTTTAAATACTTGTCTCGTGCTAAAGTCTACTCCAGTAAGTCCTCCTAAGATATATAAATAAATGACAAAATATAAAATGTCTCATTGCAAGAGTCTCATTTTCTACTTTGAGATTCCGGAGTAGATTATTCTATCGATTATTGAAATGATTAATTGATTAGTTGTTTGGTCCATGAAATAGTGTGAACTGTCAATCAATTTCTTGCACAGTCGAAGATTCAATCTAAAAGGCAATTTATTTGGTTCAGACCAACAGTCCACAACTGGAACATCAGCAGTTTATCATTATAGTCGACTAAAGAAACCAAAAAATAATCAAAATAAAAGTTATGACATAATCCAAAGTATATGTTTAGGATGTGGAGCCAAGATTTGCTGTTTTTCTCCCTCATTTTGTTAGTTTTCGGATGTTCCTGACAAAAAACCCAGCTTCAATTACAGAAAACGTGACACATTTGTTGCTAATAATTGGAAGAGTAATCGGATAGATTAGTCGTTACTGAAGAAATGAATTATTTCCCATCACCGCTGATGACAGATCAGCCTCTGGGGGGTCGAGCTCCTGCTGGAGTGAGCACATATCTGGTCCAGAACTTCTGGTTCTGTCCGCTGGTCACCGGCGGTCACTCGCCTCTGTGCAGCTCTGCACACAGACTCGTCGCTTGCATGTAACCATGGCAACCGCAACCTGCTCAAACGTGTTTTATTTCAATACAGCCCCATGCGGATTGCATGAACTATATATACTGTACGACTACATCACAGAGTGTGAATGAGACACGTGTGTATAAATGATGTGGATGATATGAATACACAGTTTCTGGAGCGATGCTGTTGCATTTTTTTTTCCTCCTCTCCCCTCTCCCTTGCTCATTTCTCTGTGAGAGTGGGGTTGTCTATGTGTGTGCATGCACGTGTGTGTGTACGTGTGTGTGTGTGTGCGTGCACGTGTGTGTGTTGTGAGCTCAGCTGCAGCTCTCACACAGAGACGCACTCCAGTTGAGAACTATACTCCCGGCAATCAAAGCTAATTGAATCTGTGCTGCCACGGAGCGAAATTCATTAATTCGACCTCAGTCTGATAATAGACGCCGATCGATCAAAATCATGACCGATCAAATCCCTAACGATCGATTATGGATCCTGGATTAATGAGAAGAAAGATGTTCCGACAGCAGTTCGACAGGACCCCTGTTTTCTAGTTTTCCGACCACTCAAAGCGTTTTACGCTGCAGGTTCATTCACATGTTCACACACCTGGGGGGTTAAATATCCTAAACATGGACACGTCGTCATGTGACCTGAAGGAGCCAGGAAACGTCAGAATATTGTGCAATGTGTTTATCAGTCATTCCACTAAATGACTAATATGTACAGGTAATTACACATAGAGTACAGTTTTTTTTAATTGAGGGTGATTACTGCTGTATGATTTTATACAGTATATTGTTTTTTTGTGGAAATCCTGCATATTTACCTTTAAGTACTAGACTTAACCTCTATTAAATGTACCATAGGGCACCACTTAAAAAAAAAAACTCTGCAATGCGTTTATGAGTCATTTTTCAGTAAAGGACTCATATATTGTACAAGTTAATTACACATGTAGTGAAATATATAAAGCCTTTATTTTAAGGCTTTTGTCAGATGCTGTTTGCAAAAACAGCTTTTAAAGTGGGCCAGATAAATGAAAGTGAAACTTAAAAAGGGAGGAAACAATGCAGATATTTTTTTATTAAGGGAAATCCTGATTACTATAGCTTTAAGTACTAGACTTAACCTCTATCAAATTCACCTTAAGGCAGCGACCTAAAGGGAAAAACAGGCAGTTTACTGCTTCAGTCATAAAGTTTCACCATAGATTTTGTTGTGGTGTCAAAATATTCACAGGTATCAGTATAGCATAGATAGAGATGTACTACAGTGGGGTTCAAAAATACTTCTGTAAAAGTCAAAGTAACTCTTTACTGAACTTTTTATTAGTAAAAGTGTAAAAAATACTAGTTTCAAAAAGTATAGAAATAAAAGTAATGTAAGAAAAAATATGCCATTAAGAAAGCCTAGTAAATATTGCAATATATTAAAGAACCGTATTTATAAATGTGTTTTTATCTAATATTGTTGACTTACTTATCTCATTTATCTCACAGATTTGTCTCTAATCTATCCATCTATCTATCTGTCTAATAATTTTGATTTTTTTGCCCCTCTTATTTTTTAATTTTAACAATAATGAAAAATAAATAAATAAGGAATCATCCATCCATCCATCCATCCATTTTCTATCCCGCTTATTCCTTTTCAGGGTCGCAGGGGTCTGCTGGAGCCTATCCCAGCGCATTTTATGGCGAGAGGCAGGGATACACCCCAGATGGTCGCCAGCCAATCGTGGGGCACACACACCATTCACACACCATTCACTCACACACTCACACCTATGGGCAATTTAGATTTGCCAATTAACCTGAGCATGTTTTGTATTGTGGGAGGAAGCCGGAGTACCCGGTGAAAACCCACGCAGACACGGGGAGAACATGCAAACTCCACACAGAAAGGTCCCAGACCCAGGCCCAAGGCGGTCTTGAACCTGCGACCTTCTTGCTGTGAGGCAACAGTGCTACCCACTGCTCCACCGTGTCGCCCTAAATAAGGAATCACCAAATTGAAATTGAAATGAAATGGAATTCACTTAACTCTAAAAATAAAACTTAAAATAAGGAAAACTGACAAAGGAATAAGATATTTCAAGGCGATATTGGATTAAAGTAAAGTAGAGTAGAAGTAAAAGGTCGGCAGAAAAATAATTGCTCCAGTAAAGTGTAGATACTCATTTGTTTCCTTCTCCTAATCACAATTATGATTTGTCATCACAAAGGTATCACAGAAAACCAGTCTGGGCATTAATGTAGGCAGAAGGACCAGGGGTGCTGCTGAAGCGAGTCCTTGTTTAAGTTAATTGATTATTGAAATCATTGACGTAGTTGGGATGTGGATTTATATGGACTGAATGCTCCACAGCGTGTTGTCTCCAGTCTGTTCCCAGCAGTTAGAGGCTTTCAGCGCCGACTCCACCGCGGCTCTAATGGCTAAAACCCATCTGATAAAAAGGAAAAAAAAAAACACCCACTCTCTTCTTCCATCACTGCATATCCGCTGCGTTGGCCTGCAATTCGATTTGTCTCCCGGCTGCGGCCGTCATTAATGCCACAGGCACATTCATCAGAGGCGACGCGCCTCGCTTTTTGACCCCGCTGCACTTTGCAGTTTGTTACAGAACAATCGGCTGGTCGGCTGCCGTGAGGCGTTCACTGGCGCGTTTGAACCGGCCACGTGTTACAAGTGGAGCGCTCGCACAAAACGACCACTTCACACTTCCTCAGGACGTCACTGTTTTGTTTTTTTGTTTTTCCTGATTCTTGTGATCCTCATAATTTTGTGATTTCTGTTTCCACTACGGTGTTGCAGAGTTGTTTTTGTTGGTAAATGGCAGATTTGCTTTCTTTATTCTGGAGTAGTGAAATCACATTCAACAAAATGCTAAACAAAGGTTTAACAATGATTAGACACTTTAATATAGAAAAATACATATTGTGCCTTCATTCGACATGTGTGTACATATATATGTGTGTGTGTGTGTGTGTGTGTGTGTGTGTGTGTGTGTGTGTGTGTTTATTGAGCACATTGTGAACAGTTTATTAGTTTTATACTTAAGACTTTTGTTTGACTTTTGTTGAGTTGTAAACTAAATTATCAGCTGTCCTGTAATGAAACACATCAATATTGATATGTGTGAATGTTGATATTTACAATGACACCTAATTGATCAGATTCTGCATTTTACGGGTTGGAAACGGCTCACCTGCTGTTCTAAATAGGTTCAGACCCAATAAGATGAACTAATTTTGATGGAGCTCTTATGTCTTGAAATTAATATAAATGGTAGAGTGCTCCCAGTGTGTGTGTGTGTGTGTGTGTGTGTGTGTGTGTGTGTGTGTGTGTGTGTGTGTGTGGTTTATCCTGACATTAACTCTTCATCTGTGACATTCAGTCGTTTAATCCTTGTTTTAAACAATAAAGTTAGCCCCCATCGGTGCACGTTGAACCCGCTTCTCAGCGGCTGCTGTTCCACTCTGACGCTAAAGGTGCCTTCACGTTAAAATAAGCCGAGATAAACTCAGACAAGTTCAAGTCTCTGTTTTTGTTCTGATGCAACGGAGCCCTAACCTGAAGCAGATGGTTTATTAACAGAACCATCTGGGAAGTCTTCCATGGAAACTGGTTGGAAAAGGACAAAATACCTGAGAGTTGATTGGATGAACCACCTGTCAGCTTTGGATTTTTACTTCAATGAGTCAATGCACTGTGTTATATAAATATAGTATATTATATTATTTGTTTTTATCACTAACAAACATTAGAGCATTTTAAAGTTGTAATTTATCAATGTGGAGCCAGATTTAGGGTAGATTTATAGTAAAAGTACTGCAGCATGATGCTACAAGTGCATCGCATGGCTAAAATACTTTTAGTAATAATATAAACTTCATTTGTATAGCACGTTGCATACAGAAGTGCAGCTCAAAGAGCTTTAAAGTCATGAACTAAACTATAATATATTAAATATACCACATCATACATAAAGTACATATTATTTATACATATATACATACATATATTTAAAAAGGAAGAAAATAAAACAGCAACTATTTAAATATTGAGTATATTAAAGTATATTATTATTTTGTCCAATGATTTGGACATAAACTGGAAAAATGGATGTGGAGACATTCACACACACCCCGCTCCTCACCCCGCTCCTCACGCCGCTCCTCACCCCGCTCCACACGCCGCTCCTCACCCCGCTCCACACCCCGCTCGTCACGCCGCTCCTCACGCCGCTCCACACCCCGCTCCTCACCCCGCTCCAAACCCCGCTCCACACCCGGCTCCTCACACCGCTCCTCACCCCGCTCCACACCCGGCTCCTCACGCCGCTCCTCACCCCGCTCCACACCCCGCTCGTCACGCCGCTCCTCACGCCGCTCCTCACGCCGCTCCACACCCCGCTCCACACCCCGCTCCACACCCCGCTCCTCACCCCGCTCCAAACCCCGCTCCACACCCGGCTCCTCACGCCGCTCCTCACACCGCTCCACACCCCGCTCCTCACCCCGCTCCTCACCCCGCTCCACACCCGGCTCCTCACGCCGCTCCTCACGCCGCTCCTCACCCCGCTCCTCACCCCGCTCCTCATGCCGCTCCTCACGCCGCTCCTCACGCCGCTCCTCACCCCGCTCCACACCCCGCTCCACACCCCGCTCCTCACCGCGCTCCTCACGCCGCTCCTCACCCCGCTCCACACCCCGCTCCACACCCCGCTCCTCACCGCGCTCCTCACGCCGCTCCTCACCCCGCTCCACACCCCGCTCCTCACCGCGCTCCTCACGCCGCTCCTCACCCCGCTCCACACCCCGCTCCTCACGCTGCTCCTCACGCCGCTCCACACCCCGCTCCACACCCCGCTCCTCACGCTGCTCCTCACCCCGCTCCACACCCCGCTCCACACCCCGCTCCACACCCCGCTCCTCACGCCGCTCCACACCCCGCTCCTCACCCCGCTCCAAACCCCGCTCCACACCCGGCTCCTCACACCGCTCCTCACCCCGCTCCACACCCGGCTCCTCACGCCGCTCCTCACCCCGCTCCACACCCCGCTCGTCACGCCGCTCCTCACGCCGCTCCTCACGCCGCTCCACACCCCGCTCCACACCCCGCTCCACACCCCGCTCCACACCCCGCTCCTCACCCCGCTCCAAACCCCGCTCCACACCCGGCTCCTCACGCCGCTCCTCACACCGCTCCACACCCCGCTCCTCACCCCGCTCCTCACCCCGCTCCACACCCGGCTCCTCACGCCGCTCCTCACGCCGCTCCTCACCCCGCTCCTCACCCCGCTCCTCATGCCGCTCCTCACGCCGCTCCTCACGCCGCTCCTCACCCCGCTCCACACCCCGCTCCACACCCCGCTCCTCACCGCGCTCCTCACGCCGCTCCTCACCCCGCTCCACACCCCGCTCCACACCCCGCTCCTCACCGCGCTCCTCACGCCGCTCCTCACCCCGCTCCACACCCCGCTCCTCACCGCGCTCCTCACGCCGCTCCTCACCCCGCTCCACACCCCGCTCCTCACGCTGCTCCTCACGCCGCTCCACACCCCGCTCCACACCCCGCTCCTCACGCTGCTCCTCACCCCGCTCCACACCCCGCTCCACACCCCGCTCCACACCCCGCTCCTCACCCCACTTCTCACCCCGCTCCTCACCCCGCTCCCCACGCCGCTCCTCACCCCACTTCTCACCCCGCTCCCCACCCCGCTCCCCACCCCGCTCCACACCCCGCTCCACACCCCGCTCCACACCCTGCTCCTCACCCCGCTCCTCACCCCACTTCTCACCCCGCTCAACACCCCGCTCAACACTCTGTCCTCCTCACCCCACTCCTCACCCCGCTCCACACCCCGCTCCACACCCTGCTCCTCACCCCGCTCCTCACCCCACTTCTCACCCCGCTCAACACCCCGCTCAACACTCTGTCCTCCTCACCCCACTCCACACCCCGCTCCACACCCTGTTCCTCACCCCACTCCACACCCCGCTCCTCACCCTGCTTCTCACCCCGCTCCTCACCCCGCTCCACACCCTGCTCCTCACGCCGCTCCACACCCCCCTCCCCTCCTCAGCCCTCTGGGAGTTAACACGGAGGTTTTACTTACACTTTAAATAGTAACTCTCTGTCTCTCTCCCTCCCTGAGCTCCCAGTGAGCAGCAAACAAACGACAGGAAGCAAAGAGCACAGCTGACAGCAGAATGACTCGCTGTCAGTCATCAAAATAAACTAGAATTCTCCCCCCGTGGGTCCAAGCTGCTGTCAGGATCCAAAACAACGGAGGGAAAAAAAAAGCCCAATAAATGAGCTCCTTGTCTCTCGCTGACTGTATATGTCCCTGTATGATGATATGTCAGCAGTTGCAACTCCACCTGCTTTTACCTCTTCATACAATAGATAAAATATGATGATATATAAAGCATTATGGCAATTAACAAGCATAGTTGTCATTAATTTATAGAAAACATTATTGTGCATGTTGAACGTCTGTGTGTGTGTGTGTGTGTGAGCAGAGGAGAGGCTGCAGGCTGAGCATAAATTACACCAGAGGCATATCTCCTGATCTACTTACCTCACTCTCTGGTTTCTTCAATTACTGCTAAAAGAACTGACCTTAAAAACACACAGCATGTTCTGACAAAGTTAGAACCATTTCCATGTCAGAACTGGGTTTCTGGGGACATCCCTAATTGCATTAGGGACATAACTGGCACCTTAAAGGTCTCATATCGTGTTGTGTTTTTTTTTTTAACTCCAGATACGGTCTAGTGGTTATATAAGAACTGTCCCATGCCTTAATCGCTCGGGAAAAAACAGTAGAAATACACAAAGCTGTCATGTTGCATCCTGATAATGTAAAAGAACCCAGCTATGACTGCGTCTGCTGCTTTATTCCAATTTATTTTTACTTTATTATTAAGATTATATTAGTCTATATAATATACGATTCCCAATTAATACTGTAGTGGGTCAACCCTAACCCTAACCCTAACCGTTTTACTTAACGTTGGTCCCATCACATCATGCATTTTCATCGCATTTCGAAAAACGAGTCGGGACGGTCAACAACACGTTGGCCCGGCATCAGTCGCTCCGCTAATGAGCGCAGCGACGCGTCGCTTTGAAGACGCCTGTCTGGCTCGCCTTCAAAAAGCGTCTGACCCGGGCCTGAGCCAGCGGCGACACGAGGCGATGGCAGGGGTCGCCTACGGGGTTCGCCATGTTCGACAGCTCAGGGATTCCCAAGATCACAATGTGGAGTTAAAGGATTACCTAATACAGTATGCTCGGGGTTTGGATTTTCGCAGCGAGATCGGAGAGATCGTGTTTTGAGTTGCAGCTGCCGCCGAGCTGAAGCACCAACCTGTGTTTATTAAAGTGTGGCCTGGTGCTGCTTGGATTTTAATTGGGGGTTATTAGCAGCGGCGGCAGCAGCTCCTACACCAAGAAGCAGATACTTAGTCCCAGCACTAATAACTGGAAAACAAACCAAATGTGTTTGTTTGCTGCCCGGACCTCCCTTCCTGTCTGCCGCCTTCTAATCACAACCTATTTAAACAGTCCCACTCCCTCCTCCTATTGCTTTTGTTTTCGTATTCTGTCTGTCCTCTATCCTCCCTCTCGCCCTCTTCGTCTCCATCTCTCTCTCTTGTTATTCTGCAGGGACCTGAGACTCTTTATATTAGGCTTTTCCACCTATCCAGAGCTGCTACTAGTAGTACTCCTTCACTTTAACCTCTATGAATAAATGTAAATGACTTTCCTCCAGTCGTAGCTACATACATATGCTACTGGGATTCTTCATGCTTGGCCAACATTGTTGCTTGCTTGCTTACATTTACAGTATATGTGTCTGCAGCGCTTCAGCAGTTCATTTACAGCACAGTGATTCTCACATATGAACCGCTCCAGGCCTCGGGGGGGGGGGGGGGGGGGCATTTCCATTGTCTGGTCATTTGTCATTATCACATCAGACCCCTGAAAGCACAACAGCTAATGGTCCCTCTTTGTGTTTCAGGGCAAACACAAACCCCATCATTCACTGCCAGGGCCATACCACACTTACCCATTTACAGCATTATATATATATATATATATGTATATATATATATATATATACCATTCCAACCCTAGTACATTACAAACCTTCCCTTTTTGGCTTTTGACCTGCATCCCTGACTCTAAAATATTGACATTTTTTGTATTTTTTTACCAGTTTCCTCAATTTTGGCATAGGGATAGATTACATTCATTTCTGGTTTCTGCTGGAATAGTGACCACGCAACTTCCCTTGAGAATTCATCTTGTCAGGTTTCAAGTGATCCACTTTTACGACCAGGCGATGAAGTCTCGCTCCGTCCGTGACAGCCAGGGAATGACAGGTCATTCATCCAACCACCTGACAAGGTGTTTTTTTTTTTAAGTATTGCCCTTTACCAAGCAATTTTTTTTTAAAGGAAGACCTCCAAGGCGGTCGGTTATGTGTAATAAAACCATCTGTGTCAGGCTAACATTATGGAGCACTGCAGGTCACAGGTGTGTGTGTGTGTGTGTGTGTGTGTGTTGTGTAGCCTAAATTCAGGTTCAAGTCTTCATGGATATGCATATGCAAACCCATAATGAATTAAAAAGCTTTCTTTTTTTATATCATGCATTATAAAACTATTGTCCAGTTGTTAGTTAACTATCACAAAAAAGCTGAATTTTCACCTGTTTTTACTGAAGAACATACACACACCTACATTGGAAGCCAGGAAACTATTACACATTATATCCTTATTGAGTTGTGTAACTATAGCAAAAATACAGCCACATGTATATCGGGACAATTAAAACGAGAACTCATTCAGGATTGCAGAGCAGCATCACAAATGCAGAGCAACAGCGTCGCCGCCGTCAACGAGACCTCCCATTATCCCTTCCCCCGCATCTCCGTTCAGCGCCGTATTACGACAGACAGCGGCGGATTTCTCAGCTTACACCTCATTAGTTCTGAGTGGTTACAATCGTCCATGACAAGAGCAGAAATGCAGGAGGAGGAGGGAGGTGGGGAGCTTCCATTGTCTGCTAGGCTGGCACAGAAAGAGGTTTTTTAGGCTACATTCAGACACACAGAATGAGGAGGGTCATAGAAACACCTGTAGGGTGGAGTGCAAATATTACTACTGAGCCTTAATATGGCCACATGGTGCTGTGTGCTTCTGTTTCTGTGAGTGAGCTCATGTCGATAAAGTATTGAATCTGGCTCCTTTTTTTGGGGGGGATGTGTGCTATGGTCAATTGTGAAATCGTGTGTATATATATATATATATGAGGCTGCATTCCTACTTTTTTTCCAAGGTCCTTTCAGTAGATTCTAAAAACACATTCACGTAAGTGATGATTTATATTTGGTTTAGTCGTATACATTCATGTATATGATTATCAGCTTTAATAATAAATGACTACTATCGTAGTATTTTATTTGACTGATAATGTTACTGTATAAACTAGAAACATAGAATGAGTGCAGTATTTCAGCAGTGTATATACATATATATATATACATATATACATATATATACACATATATATATAAAACAAAAAACAATGGCCTTGGTGAAAGTAACAAGAAGTGCTCTCCTTCTTGTTATAGAAAAAAAACAATATTCTCACCAGTTGTCTTGGATAAAATGAGCTTTACCTTGAAAAAAATAATCAGACGGTAAAAAAAACCCCTAACCGAATCTGAACCATAAAGGTACAATTTTCAAAACACAGCTTCTCTTATAATAATACTACAACATTACAACAACAACTACCTCACAATGCACATAGCTGGGACAATCAGTACTGTCTTGTTTTGTCTGTTTTGTCTTGTTGAATTTGTCCTTCCACTCCGTACTACTCATGTCTTGTCCTGTCATACGTGTTTGTTGTTTCTAGTTTAGTTTAGTAAGACTGGGCAAAAGTAGCCTTAAGCTACTGCACTTTACCGTTGTAGTTTAGGTTTGTCTCGTCTTGTGCACCTGCACTTTGATGTTGTTGTACATGTAAAACGCATAGGATAGTGAGAAACGGAATTTCGATTCCTTTGTATGTCGAGTACATGTGAAGAAATTGACGATTAAAATTGACTTTGACTTTGACTAAAGCATAATAAATTATGATCATAATCTGGTGACCAATATGGCTGCAGAGCTTCCCTCTCATCCAAAATCACAAGACCGAGATCATATATATAAATATATATATATATATATATAAGATAAGATAAGATAAAACTTTATTGATCCCACAACGGGGAAATTTGTCACAGATAAAGAGAAGAAAATAAAGCTGAAGAAGATAAAAAAAACTTAAAAAAAATAAAAAATAAAAAACACACAATATATATATATATATATATATATATATATATATATATTCTTGAGATACGATGACCCCTCCGTAATATTATCAATTCTAACGCAGAATTGATGGAATACACACATATTAACACATGTCAGTGTGTAACGGTGACAGGCAGCACAAACACAAACATTGTTTGGTGACGGAATTCGTCGAGCTGAGGCGAGCGAATCAAAACCAGACGGGAAAGTCCAGGAAAAAAAAACCCAGAGACCAAACCAGCTGGGACTAAATAGCCAAAAAAGCCCGACCATAGAGTGAATCTCTCACCACTTACTGTTTACTCATTGTGTGGATTTATAGAGCACGTCGCTTGCTTTGACCTCAATATACAGCAAATGAAAACGCTGCTACCTGTGTATTGGTTTCACATTTGCACGTCGGATAGACGACTGGAACTCTCTCTCCATGTACCTTTCTAATTTTCTCTGTTACCATATTTTTAGATCTCACC
The DNA here is from genome assembly GCA_036785175.1 of Eupleurogrammus muticus. Taxonomy (NCBI): domain Eukaryota; kingdom Metazoa; phylum Chordata; class Actinopteri; order Scombriformes; family Trichiuridae; genus Eupleurogrammus; species Eupleurogrammus muticus. The sequence continues at coordinate 7,766,300 of JAYKQN010000023.1, read as the reverse complement.
AATCTCCGGACTCCGCGAATAGTGTGGAAACGATTTAATTAATTCATTTATTATTTAACGACAGACCGCTCAATATAATTGAGCATATAGAGAAACTAGAAATGAGTGAAAATCCCAACCACTGTCAAAGGAAAAGTACAATTTGGATTTATGGACTTTTGACACTGCATATCTATTATTTAATAACCCAATATGTGAAATTAGCATGATGGGTTAAACCGTGCAGGAAGTAAAAAAGGCTTAATCTTGTGCATATTTAGTACTATTCCTGCAGAATTCTCACATACTGTGAAAAAAGCTGTCCCTCAGCCAATGTTGTATTAAAAAAGAGACGGGAAGAGAGGAGCCAGAAATATGAAAGCAGCTCAGACATGGAGCTCTTCCTGCAGGACTGAGCTCTGACGAGTGACCGGGTGAGAACCTGCAGACCGGCCTCCAGCTGCGAGCGCCTGGACACCGTTATTATCACATCAATCCGCCCTGTTATTTGCATTACACTCTGCATATATTAATAACTCTTTTTTTTTTTCGTCCAGCAGTGCCATTGATGCAATACCCCGGCACTTTATAAGTGGATCGTCTATGTATAGCAGCCCTGTCTCATTGTTCCTCCCCCATGCTCAGACTGCTCTGATTGTTCTGCTCCTGCACCACTTTCTAAAGATTTATTGGGCTTTTTCTGTTTGCATTTCTGTTTATGGTTGCAGTACAATATCTAAAAATGAATAACATTATGTTATATTTTAGTTTGTACTTCCATTATCCCACTTTTCCAACAATTCCTAAAGCTAGATAAATTCTTAATTAATGCAATATTATAGTTTTATTCTAAACAAGGGACACTACAAGGCTGCTTCTATCTAAGCTTGATGATATTATAAGTCCAAATGAACGATGTCCTGTAGTGTGCAGCATATGTGAACAGAACATGCAGACATTGCATTGAGTGCAGTGAAAGACGCTTGAGACTGTAACTTCCTGAGGGCACTTGCATCGGTAAAACTAAACCTGCTGATAAGAACCCCCCCCCCTCCTCCTCCTCCTCCTTGTTTCTTACAGCGTAGTTTCTCTCCAGGAGAGAATGACTTCATGGTCGGTATCGACAGCAGGAACGATTGCAGCCCGGCTCCGGTGAACTAATGCCTCTCCCAGGAATGCGAATGTATTCAAAGGTACCGACATTTAAAAGTTATCACCTGAACACACGGCGTCTACAGGAGGAGCTTGGATCAATGCACGTCAATGGACAGGGTAACATATATTTTGGTAATAAATTGGATGTGCACAAGGGCATTTGGAAACCATTTAAAGGCTTCATTATTAATGAAGACGTAGCAGAATTAAGACTAATTTGTATACTGGAGGTATGGCAGACCCCAGAAGGGAATGCAAGCATGTTATATTATTTACAACTATTTGCATTCATTTTTTTTTATATATATCGATAAGGTACCATTGATTTGATTTGCACTTTCTATTTTGTAAAAAAAATTGTCACTTGTTGCAAAACATTATGCTCTGTATAAGAATACCTGCCAAATTGGATGTAGTCGGTACTGTCTTAGAATAAATAAAAACCAAAAAGTTAAGAAAGAATGAAAGAGACAGGGAGAGAAAATGTGCATGCATGTACAAGTGTATGAAGTACACCTGCAGTTTATAGCCTTTGGCTCTTATTGAAAAGCCAAACGTGTTTTATTTCAGGTCTTAGTCCTGCAAAAGCCCTTTTTTACACAGCTATTCCTCCATAGCGGCACAATGACGACTCCCCGTTATTCCAGCAGTGCATTTTACACCAAACAAGGTTTAGGCGTTATGTCGACGTGTTATGAGACGTGACTGATGTGATCTGTGAAACAACAGCGTTGGCTTGGAGTGTGATGTATTATAACGTTTTTTTATTTAGCAGGGTTTTTTGTGTTACATTTGTAACCCGCCTGTCATCTCCCTGTGCCTGTAAAAGCCTTCTATTTTACCTTTGCACAGCAAACAGCTCTCAGTTGAAACCAGCAGACGGACAGGCTGAGCAGCCAATCATAGAGCGACATAATGAGCCAAAGGAGATTGAGAGTCTCTGGTGGAAGCTGCTAAATGCTCTGATAAATCCACTCGCCCTGTGTTAAATAAACTGTTCCCTCAGCCGTTTATTGAACAACAGTCAGACACAACATGCAGAGACATCGAGAAGCTCCACACTCCACACACACTAGCAGTGTCACTGACATATGCCTTGTGATTTGTGTGGTGAATGACTGCTCCAGCTACAAATGTCTGGTTTTAAATGCAACGAATGCACAGGTGTATAGAGGCTCATTTCCAGCAACAATCACTTCACTGTTCTAGATCATCGGATTAGAAGCTAACGGATAAATAGAAAACTCTTGTGCAATTGTGTTAGTACAGATGAAAACAGTCTAGCTGGTGAGATGATTTGGAAAGTTTGAAATCATTATTTCTAACCTCTTCAATGTCTTGACTATATTTTTTTTAGTTCATTTTGCAACTAATTTGATAAATAAAAGTGTGACTTTTCATGGAAAAGACAAAGTTGTCCCCACAACCCCCTAGGGGCATCCAGGGGTTCAGGTTAGAAACATTTGAGCAATCTGATGCAATTTGAGAACAAATTCAAGAAGCTATAGACTATGAATAATCGTGATTAATGCATAATATCATCCTTTAGATTGAGCGATTTGCCACATTGAATTTGCACATATTTATCTGTTCTAAATAGTAAATAAATAAACATGTGAGTGGACAAAAATGCTTCTGTTTATGATTACTGGAACAATGAGAAATAGCCTCAATAACGTCAAACCTCAGTTTCGCTTTTTAAATGCTCAAATGATAATGATATAGAACCAAACAAGCTTCAGTCAGCAGTCAACTGATTTGTTAAATTTAACATTACTGAGTAATATGATCCATGTTAGTGCTGTTCATTTCATTTTAAAAGCCATAATTTCAGATTTAAGGTATAGCATACCCAAACGATGCAAGGAATCAAGAGAAACGTGTGTCAGAGTGATGTGGAGCGATGAGTGAACCCCCCCCCTCCATCTGCTCCTCACACCTCCAGCGATGTGGGGTCAGACACGGGGCGGCGGCGGCGTGTTAAAGGCACCGACCTGGCAGGCGTTGTAGAGGAGCTGGTGCTCGAACTTCTTGATGCCCAGGATCTGCTGGAACATCTCGTAGAGCTGGTCCTTGCTGAGGATGAGCTCGGAGGCGGCGCTGGCCGTCATCCTCTGCTGGTGCTTCCGGGGGTCCTCCTCGCCGCGGTAGATGGTGTCGAACTTGGCGATCCACGAGCTCAGCACCGTCTCCTTGCTCAGGCCGTCGATCTCGGGCAGGCTGCGCACGCGCTTCTCGATGTGCTTCTTGAAGACCTCCCGCGAGTCGCTGGCCGAGCAGCCGCCGCTCTGCACCATCCGGGACACCCGGTCGCTCTTCAGGAAGATCTGCGGGAAACAGGGAGAGTTGAGATTTTTCCTTTTTCTGTTCCCAGGCCTAGTCGTATCCGTTTGTCTCTAGTGACACTTTGTAACTACCATCATCTATAGATAGTTAATTAAACATTAGTTACTGTAGTTTGTAAACTAGCTATAAGCATTATTTAGTTGGTGTTACACTGTTGTAAGTAATGCATTAGAATATGGTTAATAAATACTTATTATTAAGTTGTAACTAAATAAAATTTCTTCTTGGTTTGTATTAAAATGTTATAGTTATTGTTTTCTATTAATCACTTTGTATTAACCTCATATTAGGGGTTTGAAGACTATTTAAAGACTTGGATGTTATATTATTTGCATTAATTTAAAGTTGTTTTTTTTGTTGTTTTCTCTTTTTTATTCTATTGCTAAGGTACCATTGATTTAATTAGCACTTTGTATTTCATATAACAGTGTCACTTGGTAAAAAAAACATCATGCTTTAAAATCAAGAGGGAATGTAAATGTACATTTGGTTTTGAGGGGATTTAGAGGAAAATACTAATAATAAGGTGAAAGCAGGCATTGTATGAGAATTCTGCTATATTAGACATAGTCCGTACTGTGTTAAAATAAATAAATACCATAGGCCCACGAGAAGAAAGAATGAAATAGATAGAGAGAGAAAGTAGTGTATTATTAAACTGTAAATGTATGTAAAACAATATATTTATGGTGCCTATTTTTTGGAGGCTAAAAACAATAAAAGTTTATTTAGAAAAAAAAAGATTATTAACATCACTTCCAACATTACAGCCCATTATGAACCATTCACAAACAGTAAAAATATATCTATATTATCTAAAGTTTCCTCTCTGTATAGATAGTGGCCTCTAACTAGATAAGTGCCCTTATTGCACTGAGTTTATCATAATTTGTGTTTATAATGTGACATTTTATTTCTGAATGTGAATTTTCAGGGATTTGAATCTTTTTCTCAGGATCTATGAATTCCTGGACTTGAGGTTTTTGGGGCTTCATTTGAAACCAAAATGTAAGTGTTTTTTTTTATTATAATAATGAACTGATGATTAAAAGTGTAGATTTAATGACTCAAGTTAGATTTGTCAATATGGACAAAGTCAAATTCATGTTATGTTTGAGAACCTTTGCAGGGTGATTATATGTGGTTTCCCAAAATATTACCACTATGAGATTGTTGATGAATAATAATCTACAGGCGGATAAACTCCAGAAGAGTAAAATACAATGGATGAACATCAACTTTCTTATATTGTGCATATAGATAAATATAGAAAAGACTTCTTTCTTCTATGTTGCAGCGCTGCCAGTTCGGTTACATTAACCTGAGGTTTATATGAACAGATCACATTATATTTGTTCACCTTCTTTCCCGTGTGTGTATTCTGTCGCCCTGTCAATCCACGTGTGTGTTAGCCTAAGGTTTCCACGCTGGAACAGTCCGTTCAGAAAATGACTTCACTCAATGTGGCGCAGCATTTATAATGCGTTTAGAGCTGCAACAATTAGTTAAATAATTAACTATTTGCCACTACATTAATCGCCAACTAATTCAATTTGATTTTTTTTTTACGAAGAAAAATCTAATTCTCAGGATCCAGAGAATTAATATTATAATATTCATATTTGTTTTAAATATATGGTTTTAGAGTTTTTTCACGCCTGGCGTAATTTTAAATGAAACATGTGGAATGAAGTAATTTTGATGAAATGTCACCATTTTAAGCTTAGGTGTGTGTGTGTGTGTGTGTGTGTGTGTGTGTGTGTGTGTGTGTGTGTGTGTGTGTGTGTGTGTGTGTGTGTGTGTGTTGTGTCCTGACAGAGAAGTGTTTTGTGCACATGGTTTGCTGAGGAAAACTCATAAACATAAACCCCTCAGCTCCTCGTTTGGCGTCTGTGAGAAGCGAGTGAGATGTGACTCGATATTTGATTTTTCAGATCCCTGATTGATGGGTGGTAAATTCCTGCCAACGCCATCCTGCTTCTTTCTGACCCTTTGTCTCTGTATTTTTCCCCCCATCGTTCTATTTCTGCTAGTCCCCCCCACACCGTATCCCTGCGTCTGCAAGCCTCAGTTTCAGCCTGAAGCTAGAAAACGCCGAGGCTGCGAGCTGGAGGTTTTTTTAATTAAATTGGATAACCTGTGCCGCCAGCTTCATCTGCTAAATATCACACCGTTCTCATTTGGCTCGCCTGTGCTGCCACATTAACTGATAAGGACGTGCCAGTCAATGTGTCGGCATCAGCGGCTAAACCTTGTTTCGCTAAAGCTTCGCCCTAATCCCCAAATGTCCCCTTTTTTGCAGCACTTGGACTTGGATGAGCTTTTATGAACATATTGCCACAGTGTCAGATATCCAGTACTGGTATGAAAAGGTAGCTTCAGCATCTGGTTCATGTTCATCAGAGGTCATGAGAACTTCCTCCTCATCAGTTTGGAACTTCAAACCATTAAAAAAGACGGCAAAAATCATATTTTTTTGTTAAAATGTCCATAGTGAGAGTTGAAATGTCAAAAAAGAAATACTTATCAGGTCTTAATTTTCATATTTTAACAACTTTCTTATCCAAACAACTGTGCATATTCAAGTTTTATATCTACAATTATGAATATTATATGATGTATTACAGTAAACAACTTAGGGAAAGTCACTGTTTATTTTAGGTGAGCAGTTTTTATTATATAACTATATTATTATAACTTGCAGACGGATTCTAACACCGAGCGCTGCCAATGAAAGTTGACAGTAATATTGTAGTATAGTATGATTGAGTTGTTGCTGTATTCTACGCTTTTTGTAAATCTCATGGATACTGTCTCACAAACGAAACATACGTCAGAATAAATATCCAAAATCAGGCCAACTTGACCATGGTGAAGTCAGGCTGATACTTACAAAGCCTCGAGGCCCCAGCAATGTTTTTCTAGTTTTTGGAAGCGATGATATGACGCTAAAATCCGAGGAAGGCTGCGATACAGCACGCACACGTTGACTGTTGTCAAAAACGGCATCAGCCTTTTTTTTTTTTTCTTCCAGCTAAAGATGACAGGTCTGCGTGTGTCCCTTTTTCTCACAAGTTCTGGTTGTTACGATAGTACTACAGTACATGAAGTACAGTACGTTCAGTAGCTTTGGCATCAAAGAAATGCCGTTGCTAGGCAACCGGCCCGCCACACGTTAATAATGTTTCTCTGACTGGGTTTAAATGATCATTTGTTTGTTTTCTTTTCATCTCACACATTTTATTAAGTATTAAAGTATCTATTTCAATATAATATTGAGATTCATCCGAAAAAGAACTGAACAGGGATCCAAATTAACAAATTAACATTTCATCAATCCAATACCTATTCTCCAAAGTCCTTTTATAAGTTGTAACTTAATAACTACATTAGTAATTTTTTTTGACAAGTCACTAGTCCTTTTTTAAAGTGACCTGTGCAACGCTGCTCTTTACCAGGCACTCTGCTTTAATATAATTATTCAGTTCTCGCAGCAGCACTGAGGCTTTGACCTTTGACCTGTTATAATCGGATGCTTGTAATGGCAGCGATCCGGGACTTGAAGCTTCTTCTGTTCACTGACTCACCCCCAGATGTCTGAAACGGTGCGGTAACGGTGTCGAGTAGAGACTCGCTGCTACAGAACCCTTCCTTTTTTTGTTTCCCTTATTCTGGGCGGATCCGGCCCACTGAATCCCGGCCATGTGGGAGCACATTATTAAGACTGAGGAACCCGGAGGAGCTTCAGCGCACGCTCTGCATCATTTATCAGGACGAGACAGCGAGACGAGTTCTCTCCGCTGAGGTTTGGACACTTTTCACCCCATTATATTATATATATATTATATATATATATATTTTCCCGCTTGGACAGGAAACTTGCAGAGTGAGGACAAGTTAACAGCTTGCAGGAGAAGAAGAAGAAAATCCTGAATTAAGCAGACTCACCTCATAGTAGCTCTGCACAGCGTTGATGAAGGCCTCGTCCGCCACGATCTGGGTTTCCCCGTTGAGGAACTGCTGGAATCGCTCTTTGACCGTCTGCAGCTGCTGCTTGCTGATCTGAGGGAAAAGAAAAAAAAAGGAGTAAACTTTAAATATTAACAACCACACACAAAAAAACATAATGGTAACAAAACCACTGCAGAAGATTGGACAAGAAAGTCTATGATTGCTATAACAATTATATAAGATGCAGGCAAGATACACTAAAGAGTTTGGTGCAAGTTAAGCGTATTATCATCATTATTATTATTTTAAAACATCTTCCAATTGCATGCATGTTGCTCCTGCTCCCTTTTCAAAATTAAAAGTACAAAATGGCACCATTCAGTGTTATAATTAACAGTGATAAAATAATGCTCACAAAAGCAGAGAGAAATATAAAAGGATTATTTTGAAAATCACAGATGGGTAGAAACTGCATGAAAAGTTGTTTTTTTTAATGCTTTTAAACAGCATGAATGGAAGATATTCACTATCAAAAAGAGGAGAGAGCCTCTTCTTAAGGTCTGCTATTAGCACACTGTTAAGATTTTTAATATTTTTGCAGCTTGAGCACCAATACAATGTGTAATATCATAATAATACCTTTATATATCCATGGATCGCTCCATGGTCCTCACATTGCAAAGACACACACACACACACACACACACACACACACACAGAGCATCACACAGCCTCTGATTGTTCAATGCATCATGGAGGATTAACATGTCAACGACTCTGAGTCAACCGACAAGTGAGAGCTGTTTTAATTCAACACTGGAGACGTCAATTTAACGTCTTTACATTTTCCTAAGTTTTTGAAATGCATGACAAACACTAAGTTCTGAGTACTGAGGTGGACCAGAAGGAACACGCAGTAACACTCCCCATACTGGGTTAAATACGAGCACATGTACACACACGGCGTACTGAGTCATCCTCCTTTCAACAGAAACATTAGAGCGCTCCCATCAAATGACCAATAAGCGGCTGCCTCCCCGCGAGGAGGCTCCGCACCCACTGGTCGGCTCCCGTCCGCAGCCCTGGTAACCGTTGCCATGGCCACAGCAGCAGAGGAAGCAGTATGAGATTACGGTTTCCTTACCACGGGGGGGGGGGTTAAAGTTCCCGGTTCAGACGGACTACGGGAGCGGCAGCTCGCGCGTGGCTGCCGTTAATCCACGGTTCAGCGGAGCAGGGAGACGGGTTGTGAGATTCCTAATTACGGCCTCAGCCGCAGATTTGTCACGAGCTCAGGAGCAACTCATTCATTGTCAAAGCTGCATTAAGTATGTCTGCCGGCGTGGCTGTAGGTGCTCGCCGTGGATCC